>OZ022264.1:72630817-73205817 GCA_963978885.1 Nemotelus pantherinus | reverse complement strand
AGAAAGATTCATTCACAAATCTATATCAATGTGAATACGAGTGTCGATTGATAAGTTCAACGACTCACTTTACCTCTGATTTAAATCAGGTACCTATTTAGAGCTAGATGAGCTCAAAGTTCGGTGTGCGGTTTCCCGTCTGAACTTAGATTCGAATCAGAGAGCCAGTGTTGTACCCACTAAGCAACTCAAGCTTGCATGAGTCTTAAATTTTCCAAAATAACACCATACTCATATTTGAAAAATTAATTACGCAACCTTACTGTTCAATTTCATCTAAATTAACCATATTTCTAACCATATTTCTAATTCCTAAACATACTTAATTTTAAGTTCATTTAAAATTCATACATACTTATGCATACATACATTCATTCAAGCTCAAATATACATACATGTTAAATTCATTCAATTCAACTTTAATTGCAAATCATCAAAATTTCCGAACTTAATTCCAGTCTTAATGCAATTACTCATGTCAATACGAAAATGTATGTATCTATATATGTATATGCGAAATAAGCGTAATATCGAAATTATATGCTAAGTAGTACCAAAAGAAACATATTGCAAAGTGAATAAATGCTACGATTTCCTGTAAAGTGTCAATTGCTGCACGAGCGCATATTCTCGTAAACGTGCATGCATAGGTCAATGATTCAAGCGGCAATAACCCATCGCAAATAATAGAATTAATAAGAAAATGCTGATCCACATCATTGACCTACGCAGGTATCCACGACATGAATAATAAGCAATTGTCGCTGACAATTACATTTTTTTTGTATGAACTCAGTAATTTCAATTGTAATCAGAAATTTTAGGTTTAATCCAATTAGCTATAAAAGACGATTAATGTGAGAAATAAACTCTCTTGGGTTTTAAACATCAATCAGAACGATTGCGTTTTATTGATTTTATCCTGGTGCGTCGATATTGTATCGAAGTACCATTCCCTAGCAGGACGGATTTTGTATTCGGCCAGCTTTCAAGAGAAGTAGACGGATATTGCATTCGACTACTTGCGGGCAGATAAAAGAATCTGCTCGCTATATAAACATTTTTGGTGACCCCGACGTGATTCATACCGAATCACGTCTTTTCATACAGATCAGAATTTTAGGAGAATTCGTTCGGTGTTTTCACTTTGTGTCTTTTGTGGATTAGTTGAAAGGAAGAATATCCTCTTAATCAACAATCCATTCGCAGTAGTTGACTGCCCGGCCTTTTACTCTCTCAAAGAGTTTTAGAGCGTTAGTCTGGGCCATAACACAGACTAAGTAGTTTCTTTTCTTCGTTTATTTTGCTAGTAAGGCGTAGTCTGGGCCACAACACAGACTAATACAATGGCGATTTTTGAAGAGCTCACTAAGCAGCAAGATGAGACAGGGAAGGAATTGGAAAGGGTGTTGTCCAATTATAAAAAGGACTCACTAAGCCGTAAAACCACTGAATACCTTGATGCACGGTTGAAACGCCTGACGGACCTGTGGGATGTATTCTCTAAAACCGACCAGGAATTGAGGGGTTTTGAATGTACCCATCCAGACCACCCGTACTTTATTAACAAGTATTTCAAGGCTATGGAGCAAGAATACTTGAAGACAAAGGAGGCGATGCGTCAACTACGCTCCGACCCCAAAGGCACAGGCACCACAGTAGAGGAACGAATGGATTCAGAAGCCTCATCCTTATCATTCAAAACGTCATTTGAAGGGAATAACGATCTGGCTGCTTTGATCCGACAGCAACGATCAAAGATGCACGCTGTTGAGCACATAATAGACGGGATCAACAGCAATGAAGATGAACAATCTAAACCATACTACGATCTTAAAATCGCCGTTATCACGCGATATTGGGAAGAGATACGTCACTATCATGAAAGGATAGGACAATCTGGGTCAAACCCAAACACTCTAGGCTATCGCGACGAAGACTACGAGCATATTGAAGATCGCATACAAGATGTTCTTATATTTTTAACATCCTATGCCGAAAAATTGAACGCAATTGTGACTCGTGCAGCCGCCCCGCAGGCTCAGGTGAAACTACCCCAATTAACTATACCCATGTTTGATGGAGATTATTCCAAATGGAAACCATTCCATGACTTATTTAAGCAAATGGTTCACGAGCAACAGCTAGGAGACGCTCAGAAAATGTGGTATTTGAAGATGAATCTCAAAGGGGAACCTGAACGACTCATACGACATATGCCAATATCATAGGAGAATTATAGTACGGCATGGGAGATATTGAATAACCGGTACAATAATAAGCGGTTAATGGTATCCACGTTCATGGATAGGCTGATGTCACAACCAACAATACTCCAAGAGTCTGCCGCTGCTATAAAGAAGATGCACGACGTAACAAACGAATGTTTACTTGGGCTTAAAAGTTTACAACTAGATATAACTAGTTGGGATCCGCTTCTTCTTCATTTGTTGGTTAAAAAATTAGATAAGGTTAGCCACCACCTCTACGAACAATCGCTTAGCGCACCGCGCGAATTACAGAGCATAAACTCCTTGCTGAACTTTCTTGAGCGACGCTTTCAAGCCTTGGAGACTTGTATCACTGACAAACGGGCGATAAACCACAACAAGCTCACGTCAGACAAAACTGCGACTTTAGTATCAGTCAAGGATGGTTCTACTATACGATGCAAGAATTGCATTGGGAATCATAGAATTTCAGCTTGCGAAAAGTTCAAGCAATTATCAGTACAAGAACGAATAGCCAAGATCAGATCGCTTGGATCATGCATGAATTGTTTGCGCGATGGCCACCGAGCATCCCAATGCACTTCCAGATGTTGTATACGATGTCAAAGAAAACACAACACATTGCTACATTTGGAGCAGCGTAATTCAGAAAAGTCCATAGCTACTACCATGGATAAAAATCTCACCAACTTGGAACCAGAGAAAGAAAGAATGCCGTCAGCCGCACTGCCGGTGGTACATATGGCAAGTGATGAAAACTTGGTGACACTATCGACAGAACCCTCAACGAAGGGATCAACGATACTATTGAGCACTGCCATTGTTCAGGCCCGTAACTATAAGGGAGAGTCACTAGATCTTAGAGCCGTATTAGACAGCGGATCGCAAATAAACCTTATAACAGAAGCGGCTGTAAAAAAACTCGGTCTTCCTCAACACAAACTAGAATTAAATATTCGAGGAGTAGGGGGAAAATGTCACCAAGCTCATCAAAAAGCAAACCTAACGATGCTATCAAAAATAACAAACTTCACGCTAAATTTGGATGCAATAGTACTTCCTCAAATAGTTTCCGCCCAACCTACACACTATTTAGGACCCGAAACTAGACAAGCCATCCCACACAACATACGACTAGCTGACCCATCTTTCGACCATCCAGGCACTATCGACCTTCTAATAGGTGCCGAAGTATTTTACGAATTGCTTTCCATTGGGCAGATTCGGGTACGAAAGGGAGGCCCAATACTACAAAACACCGTTTTTGGATGGATCGTAGCGGGCAAGGTGGAAGCGCATACACCGTCAAGCGTTACATGTGGAATTTCCGAACTGAATGAGGAGAAGTTGAACGAACAAATAGAACGCTTCTGGAAACTAGAAGAGTCCGAAAATACAGGCCCTCATATGACTACCCAGGAGCTCAAATGTGAATCAGACTTTGCGCAAAGCACGAAAAGGAACCCTAACGGACGTTTTGTAGTTAAACTTCCGTTCCGAGAAGATCCAAGGAGACTTGGAAAATCCAAGGAAATCGCTCTTCGTCGCTTTTATCAGCTCGAACGTAGACTTGAAAGGGATCCCTCCTTATACTGTCAATATCGACAATTCATGAAAGAATATGCCTCACTAGGCCATATGAGCGAAATTGATCCCTCAGACATTCCATCACCGCACTATTTTTTACCTCACCATTGCGTTTTAAAGCCGGAGAGCACTACCACCAAACTAAGGGTAGTATTTGACGCCTCTGCTAAGACTACAACTGGCGTTAGTCTGAACGAGGTCCTGTGTACTGGTCCCACTATCCAAGATGAGCTGTTTACCATTCTTTTGCGATTCAGATTGCCTAGATATGTGTTCACGGCCGATATCGAGAAAATGTATCGGCAAATAATGGTAGCTGAACAAGATCGAAGATATCAATTGATAATATGGCGAAACAATCCCGATGAGGCATTGAGATATTATAATTTGAATACAGTGACATACGGCACGACTACTGCACCATATCTGGCGACGAAATGTCTGCAAGAGCTTGCAGCTCAGTTCGTTCATCAATTTCCGACTGGTGCTACGGCATTAAATCATGACTTCTACATGGATGATGCTATGTCTGGAGCTGACAGCCTCTCCGATGCAATAGAAAAACGTGATCAACTACAACACATCTTAAATTCCGCTGGGTTTAAGCTGCGAAAATGGTGCGCGAACCACAAGCTGTTACTGCAATCCATATCAAACGAAGATCAGGCACTTTCACTAGACTTAGCAGATGATCCAGAAGGACAGATCAAAACTTTGGGATTAATCTGGATGCCCAAGGCTGACCAGTTCAAGATCAGAAGTTTGTGCAATAGTTCAGAAAGAATAACCAAGAGAACGGCATTGTCTGTCATTGCTCATTTGTTCGACCCATTAGGTTTAATGAGTCCGGTGACAGTAGTGGCCAAAATGTTTTTACAGAGACTTTGGTGCCTAAAGATCGATTGGGATGCAGCACTGCCTATGGAGTTACACTCAGAATGGTTAAAATACCGCAAAGGTTTAAGTGAACTAAACCAAATCTCCATACCTCGCCATGTTACGGGAGGCAAAATACCGAAAGGCACTCAAGTTCACATTTTTGCGGATGCTTCTGAGAAGGCGTACGGCGCCGTTGCTTACCTTTGCGCCGTTCATACGGATGGCATACGTACCGTGCACATTCTATGCGCCAAATCTAAGGTGGCACCGTTGAAAACCATTACACTTCCCAGGCTAGAACTGTGTGCTGCGAAACTAGCAGCTGAGTTAGGTCATCGGCTTAAACGGGACTTAAGAATATCGGATCAAACATGCTTTTATTGGACCGACTCCGAAATTGTACTGAGCTGGTTAAATTCAGAAGCTTCGTCCTTCAATACCTTCGTGGCCAACCGGGTATCATCCATTCAGCAATTATCAACACCGGCCCAGTGGAGACATGTTAAATCCGAAAATAATCCAGCAGACATCGTCTCACGTGGGATCGCGCCAGAAAAACTGAAAAAATGTGTAATGTGGTTCTACGGACCAATGTTTCTGCATGGTTCGGAAGATAATTGGCCAAAAAATTACCACAAGCTAAATAGCGAAATAGAAAAAAAACGCCCGAAGGCAGTTTTAACAGCAGTACAATCAGATATTTCATTTCTTATGAGTATCGACCATAGAAACTCCATAAGAAGACTACACCGGATTGTAGCATATATGTTGCGCTTCATAAGTAACGCTCAGAAAGTTAAAACCGTAAGATACCACTCAGTGCAACTAACGGCCGAAGAACTGCAAGAGGCCCTGGTCGTCATAATAAAAGAAGCGCAGCAAAATGAATATCGAGATTCCATCCATCTGCTTGCAACAAAAAGACAATTAAGCAGCAGCAACCCGCTCCTCAATTTGAATCCATTCTTAGATGATGTCGGATTAATGAGAGTTGGTGGCCGTTTAGAACAGTCAGACTTGCCGTATGACGCAAAACATCCCGTGATTTTACCTTATGGCCACTACATAACGAAGCTAATCCTGGAAGACATCCATCACCAACATCTACATGCAGGACCGCAAGCATTGTTATCTATTGCACGGCAAAAATTCTGGCCCATCAAGGGGGAAACAGCCGCAAGATCAGTCATACAAAAGTGTGTAAGATGTTCTAGAGCAAAACCAAGACTACTAAATCAACTTATGGGAAATCTTCCTGCGTCGAGAGTTCAACCCGCAAGGCCTTTCGTCAACTCTGGTGTGGATTTCGCTGGTCCATTGTGGACCCATTTCAAAATCCGAGGGAAACGCCCTCAAAAAACATATCTGGCTGTCTTTTGCTGTTTCGCAACGAAAGCTATACATCTGGAGTTAGTCACCGATCTAACGACTAAAGCCTTTATCGACGCTCTGAAGAGATTTATGGGACGACGTGGACACTGTCGCAACTTATATTGCGACAATGCAACCAACTTCGTCGAGGCGAAAAATCAATTGATGGAGTTGAAGGACAGTATTTTTGCGGAACCGGCGCAACAACAAATTGCTAATTTCCTTGGCCCGATTGGAATTGATTTTCATTTTATCCCACCGAGATCTCCACACTTTGGTGGCTTATGGGAGGCTGCAGTGAAATCAGCCAAACACCTTCTAATTAAAAACGTGGCACCAGCATCCTTAACGTATGAAGAACTGGAGACTGTCTTAATTGAAATCGAAGCCATCCTCAACTCTAGGCCATTAGCCCCACTGTCTGATGACGCCCAAGATATATCAGCCTTGACACCCGGGCATTTTTTGATTGGAGAGCCTCTTACCACGTCCATAAACGCACACGCAGCGCCAAATCGTTCAACCTTGCCACACCGCTGGAAGCAAATCAACGACATCAAACAGAGGTTCTGGCAAAGATGGTCATCAGAATATCTTACCGAGCTCCAGCAGCGAAGCAAATGGAAGCAAACGTGTGAAAATGTCACCCCAGGTATGTTCGTCGTCGTGAAGGAGGACAATCTTCCAGCGTTAAAATGGCAAATGGGCAGAATCTTGCGAGTAATCAAAGGGCTGGATGGATTGGTTAGAGTTGCAGATATTCAAACGGCAACCGGAGTGCTCAGAAGACCAATTCAAAAATTGGCCCCGCTACCGATAGAAACGGAGGGCTACGAAACAAACATTGTTGGTGAAGAAACACCCCCAATAAGAGCCACAAAACACAAACCCACGGAACCGATTACTTCCGCCTCCAACGAAGAATTGACGACCTCAGTTACTAACCTACCCACAGATCCACTTCGACCTAAGAATCGAAGGATTGGAAATAGTGCAATAAATTTGCTACTCTGGGCTAGTTTGGTGCTCCCTGTCATGACGAGTCCAGTCAAAATAATGCCATTTGAAACACCACCCGGCATTTATTTTGAAAGTATGGGCCCAGTTAATTTGGTCATAAATGAATGGAATCTAATAGTCCATTACAACCTGACGCCATACTGGGACGAAATGGCAGCGATACGAAAGGGAGCTGAAACCCTCTACAATATATGCCAGCAAATGCCAGACCATCATTCGTGTTTCATAACCTCGATGCAATTCCATCATCTATTGCTCGAGATTGAAAACGGTAACCAATTCTTACAATCAGCATCCTATAAGCCATCGCACAGAACTCGAAGAGGTGCACTCAATATCATAGGCAACATCGCCAATTCCCTATTTGGAGTACTGGACTCAGACTATGCGACTAAAATGGCTGAAACTATTGATCGGTTGGACGAAAATGACCAACATCTATTACAGCTGTTGAAAAATCAAACATCCATCGTCGATTCCACGGCCAACCTAATGGAAAATATTGAAAAATCAACAAAACGCACGCTGCAACACTTGAACATGGCTCTAAATCGAACTATGGCTCGACTTAACGGCATTTCCAAGGAGTTAGGGAATCAAGAAGCCGCAGAAACATTCTCGTCTGCAGCAATCCAACTGTGACTAGCGGCTAACAAATATCAACGAATTCAAGCTATGCTCATAAATGTGCTTGTCGATATGCATCACGGCAAAATCAACCCGCAGCTACTATCTCGACAGCAGATGTTACAAGCGCTACGCGTGATAAAGGAGGAACTACCGCCACATTTACATTTGCCAGTCAAACCCGACAATTTGCTGGAACTTTACAGCATCACGACCATAGAGGGTTGTATCGTGGCAGACAAAATCATTTTCCGGCTCAAACTACCACTCTTTTTCGACGAACGTTTTGAGCTACTACATGTCGTTCCCGTACCAACCCTGGTAAACAACACTGCATTTGCGATACAAACCTCAACCAAATATCTCGTCACCAACTTGAATCGTGACAAGTACTTTCCACTCTCTACTCAGGAAGTAACAACTTGCGCCAAGACGACCATACTAAATTATATATGCAGACAAATGCATCCATTCTACCAACGAACCGCGGATATCAGCATGTGCGAGATGAGCTTCATCAGCCACATTTCATCACATGACAGGTGCGTGGTGACAAGATTGAAGAAACCACCAAAATGGACTCAACTGCCAGCACCAAACCACTGGCTTTACTTTGTAAATACGACAACTCCAATCAACATCATTTGCAGCAACATAGTCACATCAAGAACTTTAACCGGTGCCGGCATTATCCAATTAAGTGAAGATTGCATTATGAAGGAAGAATCTGCGACGATTCAGGCTCATAAGCTGTTCCCAAGCCATTTCAACACTTCGTTTGTTTCAACTAGAAACATCACCGAAGCCATTATCCTGAATCAAACCAACTCGGATTCTCAGGAATCCTTTACAAGCCATCTTGCAAAACTAAAGGAAGACCTGAGGACCCTGCGTAAAAACGAAGATATCCGTACTGGAGTTCGAGCACTCGATATACATCATTTCACACTTGGTTACAGCGGAATGGCTGGGTTGCTCCTTGTCCTAATATATCTTCTGTGGAAATGTAAACAACAACCAACTCTCACGGCGAGGCCGCCAACACCGATTCCACGACCCAGAACAACAACTACCGAGGCTTTCACGATTTCAATGAGTCCAGATGATTGATTGGTTGACCGACATCGATCAACGCGGGGGAGGATGTTCAATTTCATCTATGATGTATAAGTGATGTATAAGTCATTGTGAATTACATGAGAGTAATATTATTAGACCGCACTGTACTTGATTATAAGTATTAGTCTGATAAGAGAACTGTCATAAAACAAGTTACTCAAGTTATGAATAAACAAGTTACTTAACGCAACATGGCGCAGCCGGTCGACTGATAGGAACAAGATAGTAAAAACAGCAAAACCAGTGGTGAAATGGTGAAATAGTGAAATACAGAAAATAAAGTGAAATTCACGAAAAGCGAAAGCATATAAAGAGTATTAAAGATAATGAAAGTGGGTGATCAATAAATAAAATATGGATTATAAAAAACCCGCATGCCTAGTACTGACAGGCAACATCAGCGCAGAGTGGCGAAAGTTTAAACAGCTTTACGAGATCTATGCCACAGCTACAAAAACAGATAAGGAGGAAGGAAAAGTACAAGTAGCCAGGTTTTTAAGCTGCGCAGGCGAAGAAGCAGTACAACTGTTTAACAATTTTGGGATCACTGCAGCCGAGAAAGATGACATAGAAATCGTAAAAGCAAAGTTCGAGGAATTTTGCAACCCGCGAAAAAACATTATATATGAACGATACAAGTTCTATACTCGGAAACAAGAAGAAGGAGAACCGTTCGACCACTTTATAGCTGAATTATCAAAACTAGCAAAAACCTGTGAGTTCGTGGATGAAGGCCAAATGCTAAGAGATAGAATAGTGCTCGGAATAGCGGACCACAACGTGCAGGCTCAATATTTGAAAACTGATAACCTAGGAATAGAAAAAACGATTGAAATGGGACGTATTGCGGAAATCACCAACAACCAAACTAGGATCATGCAGAAACAAGAAAAAGAAATTTTAAGTATCAGCAATGAAATTAATACAAACAAAAGTAATTTATCTAAGAAATATGTAAACAAGAATTCTTTTAGGTCAAAATCAAAATATGGAAATAGATGTGTATCGAAAACAAACTGCTGGAAATGTAATAGCAAGCACGAACTAGGAAATTGTCCAGCCTTTGGCAAAAAATGTTTTAAATGTGGGAAAAGTAACCATTATGCTAAGGTATGTCAAAGTCAGTCCAAAAAGATAAGAAATATTGTTGCAAATGATAGCGATAGTGTTATAAGCCTCTCAAATTTCTATATTGATCGGTTGAAAAGTGGAATCGATTTGTCAAAGCGACACTGGGTAGAGACTTTAAAGCTGAAAAACAAGTGGGTTGAGTTTAAACTTGACACTGGAGCTGAAATAAATACATTACCATTGAATATCTGTAGGGAATTAAAAATCGAAAAAAATATAGATAACGTTCCTATTAAGCTAGAGGCTTATGGTGGATTTCTGGTGAAAAATAGGGGAATAATAACAATACCAACAACTTACAGAAAAATCAGAATCAATGCAAAATATGTAGTAGTAGAACAAGGATCTAAACCTATATTGGGATTAAAAACGTGCGTTAGTTTAGGACTAATAAAAAGAGTCCATGAAATGAAAGTAATAAGCAAAGAAAAATGTATTAATGAAAACCAGAGCATATTTTCAGGCATAGGTAGGTTTCCGGAGAAATGTACATTGAGATTAAACGAAAAAGCAGAACCGGTTCATAAGCCTCCAAGGAGAATACCTTTAGCATTAAAAGACCGAGTCAAACTAACTTTACAGGAAATGGAAAAAAGGAAGATAATTACTAAACAAGAAGCCCCTAGTGCTTGGGCACACAATATGGTGGTAGTCGAAAAACCGGACAAAACACTTAGAATATGTCTAGATCCAAGGGAGTTGAATCAGCATATCCAACACGAGCACTACCAAATACCAAATATTGAGGATTTTATGTCGACGATGAATGGATGCAGTTACTTTACAGTGCTAGACTTAAAAGAAGGATTTTGGCAAGTAGAACTAAATGAAGACAGTAAATACCTAACAACATTTAGTACGCCATGGGGAGCATATCATTTTAATGTCCTCCCTTTTGGAATTAGCATAGCACCAGAAAAATTTCAAAAATTGAACATGAAGTATTTTGGGAACTTGCCGGGAACATTTATATATATAGATGACATATTGGTAGGAGGAAGAACGATAGAGGAACACAATGCAAATCTAGAAAATGTAATCAAACGGGCAAAGGAAATCAATGTTAAATTTAATCCACGTAAATTGCAGTATTGCGTTGAAAAAGTAAAATATTTAGGTAACATACTTAGTAAAAACGGGCTAGAACCAGACCCCGATAGAGTTAAAGACATTAATTCACTTGAACCTCCGAAAAACAGAAAAGAACTAGAAAAAATTCTAGGGACAATAAACTTTCTTAGGCCATTCATTCCAAATTTAGCGGAGGTGAACGCACCGCTAAGAATACTTTTGAGAAAAAATACGGAATTTATTTGGACACCGTCTCATACGGAAACTCTAAATAAAATAAAAACTATTATAAGTAAATCTACAGTTATATATAATTAATAAGTAATAAGTAAAAAGTAAAACGTGGCGTTTGAAACAGTTTGGCCGTAATAAGCAGCTCATGTGGTGGAATATGCACTCAAAACCTGCACGATTCTTCTACTGTTCTTCGAGCATCAGTATTTCTAGCGGTTCAGGTGCACTAGAGTTTTTTTATTTATTGGCACTGCAAGATCAGTACCATTTGAAAATTTAATGATAACATCACATACTAAAGATATGTCAAAAACATACATAAAACTACCATAACTGGCAACCTAATCATGGTTTTTCAACCAGATTCCTACCATAATTGGCCTGCAATAAGGTCAATTTACCTTATGAATTTCATTTTGATTTGATGACTGCACTGGAAGTCTAAGGGCAAAAAGCTGAATGACTTTTCAAGATTCAGGACACAAAAACTACCTCAACCTTATTTTTCAATAGCCCCAACTTAAATCGTCAACCAAATTTCTACGCAACAAGTCTAAAGTAAAATCTAGCCACAGTGTGCATTTCGTTAAAAGCTTGTGGCTGAATCGATATTTATAGGGCAAAAAGCAGTTTTTTTTTCTGGGTGATTTTTCAAGATGGCACCATTGCCACAGGGTTACCCATATTTCAAAATTTATGATCTTTCTTTAGACTAATACATTCTGTTAATTTCAATTGGTTCTGGTTATCGGGTCATGAGTTGTTGGCAACAGAAATTTCGGATGCTTAAAACCGATGTAAATTCAGGAAGGGCTACCGTTCTTTTCCGGTATGGAATTTCAAAAGTTTAACTTTGACTGTGTAATTAAAGCATGGAATTTAGATATAAGTTGCTTTTTCATGAGAAACGTCAATTAAACGTGAATTTTCCAGGATGACAATTGATATAAAACTTTTCAATTTTAGTGCTTGCCGTTGCTACAGTACGTTCATAAAAAACTATTTTGCCCTATAACTTATTAACATCAATGTGTCTTGTAAGTTTTATAATTATCTGATGACTCTGTAAGCTATCGTGATTTTAAATTTTGCTAATTTCTTTGATTTTTTTAGGCAATTAGCGCACACACAAATAAAAGTAATCCTACACCAACCGTTTGTCCGGTCTAGGGATTAAGGGATTAAAGATTCATTCACAAATCTATATCAATGTGAATACGAGTGTCGATTGATAAGTTCAACGACTCACTTTACCTCTGATTTAAATCAGGTACCTATTTAGAGCTAGATGAGCTCAAAGTTCGGTGTGCGGTTTCTCGTCTGAACTTAGATTCGAATCAGAGAGCCAGTGTTGTACCCACTAAGCAACTCAAGCTTGCATGAGTCTTAAATTTTCCAAAATAACACCATACCCATATTTGAAAAATTAATTACGCAACCTTACTTTTTTTTGAAAGTTATTTGTTGGTAGATTTATAAAGGTACTTAAAATATCGCTAAAATGTCCGCCGGCTCCAAAAGGTTAAAGAAAACTAATATTTGATGAAATTCGGTCCTATTACACATATAGACAAAAGTGCTATGAAAATTGCAACTCAATCGAATCAATGCCATCTAGATGCACGGGCCGTAATTCTATGTAATTATTGTAGCCTTGACGTCATCGTGTATGGTCGATTTTAAAATTTCCACCAAGCAATGCTGATCTAACTAGGGATTTCGTGTACGAACTTTTCACTTAAATACTTCCGGAAACGTTATTTTTTGTGCGTGGAATTGTTATAAATAGAATCTTCAATCATAAAAATTTGACTAGTTCTTCGAACATTAGTAAAATATAAAACAACTTTGTGGGTACTGCAATGTTCCAAACTACTACATTTACACTAATCAAGTTTTTGATACGGAAACGTGTGACAAGATGCCACATATATAAGAGAAATTGATAGGAAATGACTTATCCGTTTGCCTCTATGAGATGCACAGACACAGCTATAAAAGAAAATGGATATATAATGGCTATCCGTGTACCCATTTGTGAGTTAGCCTTTTTTAATACACGTACAACAGTGCTCTCTCACAAAAATTCCGCTCAGTGCGCCCCTTTCTACCGCACTCACAGCCGAAAAACCTAAAGGCTGTGTCTTATTTATGAAAAGTGTGTGGAACACCAGATCGGTGTTAAAGCGTGCAACGGGCAACACGAAAAGAAACATCAATGTCAGTTTGATTTTTGTCGGGGAATGAAAACATTGACTTTAAGACAAAATTTGTTACAGAAAATTTGGACATTTTTCGCCGTGTTAAATGGAAACATACATCTACGTGAGTGCGCGATAACCTGTGTCGGTTTCGCGAATAAATTAGTGGTCAAAAATTCTAAAATAGTGCGAGAATGAGGTGCCGCGTTCCAGGCTGCAATAGTAGCTACCAAAGTACTTCGCGGGGGATATCGTAGATTGGATAGGTAAAAGTAGCCTTTTGCATCAATTTTGTTTTGTTTTTGACTGAAATCATAGTTAATTCCATTGACAAAAAACATTTTAATCTCCACTAACCGGGTGCGGGAAAAGAAATGTCAAACGACGTTCAAAATGGCGATCTCTCGTGGTTTTGCATTGGCGTTACCGTGTGGACTGTGTAGGGCACACACCCGTACCTCATTCTCATACCAGTAAGCAGAAAGTCGAAAATTGGAACATTTCTCTCGTTGAATTTCTAATCCATTCTCTAAAATATCTGTGTGCACAGATAATAAAAAAATGATGGATACGAAATGGCTATCCATGTACCCGTATCAAATTGTTTGCAGTTCGAACCGTCAAAAATACAAAGGTCTTTCTCGTCATCGACTAAAAATTTTGGCTTCAACAGAGCTTTAGCTCATATTAATTCATTACGAGCGAATCAACCACCTGACAGATAATTCATTGTTTTTATATGATCTATTTCAAAATTCCAAATTATATGGAAATGCAATGATTACCGTCCCATTCTACACTGCTGCAAGCCCAAAAACCACATAAACTCTTATTACAAAATTATTCTAATCTGCAATCTTCCACTTCACATGCTCGGATTCCACGCAATACCAAATTCTTCAAGCTCAGTTAATTTAATCGCAATTATATACATATCGTCGCTGTTAAATCAAACCGGCATATCTGCAAAAATTGAGTTTTTGAGTTTTTGGTATCAAAAAATTCCTCTTTTTCCCGTCTATTTTTATGTCGCACCGGCATATCGTATAGTTGAATACAAAGCCGTCTAATGGTGTTTTCCCGGTATGCATTTGTGAGGAAACACACCACACGCGAAAACTTTAAACCGCTCTGGTGAAAAATATGCTTTTTGCAGATATGCCGGTTTGATTTTACAGCGACGATATGTAGCTCCTCTTCACTTTTGCTGTTCCGTGTATTATTGCCATATGCTTTCATATAGAACTCGCATTTCCTCAAATTTATTAGCCGAGAAACTTAGAAATATGTGTTTCTACTAGAGTAAACCGCATTTTACAGGATTGATGTTTGCTAAGTGTATTAACTCAAGTTGATTTTCCCGCATTAAATCTACTGCATGGGCAACAGGATACTAGTTTGTATCTCAGGCAGAAGTGAATATTTACACTACTCATAGGATTCCAAATGCAAATTTTATTGAAAACTTTTAGTTAATTAACTGGAGTTGCATTTGATTACATCTAAGTAATTTTTGCGGTTTAGAGTGATTGTAATCCCAACACCACTAGCCCACTAGACTTTTGGATTTAGTTCTTGTCTTTAGCTGTAATATACACGGAACGTGCATACTTGTTTGGCTTTAAAAATATTTTTATCCCCCAGATAATACATGAAAAGTAATTTGAATTTAATCCAAAGACTGCATGATAAATTATAAAATCTGGTCTTCTAAATAGGATAAAATTGCGAAATATTAAAATTAGTCATTTTGTAAAGATTAGCTAAATAGAATTCCGGTCAGTCGTCAGCCAACTAGGCGGAGTAACATATAAATACATATATGACAATATGCACGTGTTGCACGCCGTTGTCTGCTGGCGGAAATTCCATCATAACCTCTTCGCGGTGGCTGCTGGAAGCAATCCCACCTTAAGGGTAGGTTGTCTAATATGGTCTAAGCAAGATTGAAGGGAGACCTTTAAGCTTGTCCGCAAAATGTATTGATTGCGCCGCATACCTGTACAGCCACCAATTGTATTGGTTATATTAACGGATGCATCGCCCGTACCTGGCAGAAGGATGCCCTTGTTTTTCTTTCCGCAGTGCTGAGACGGGGGGGGGGGGGGGAGGTTCATCTTCTAGGTTATGGATCCAACATTTCACTTTGCACAGCTCTGGAGCGTAGTAATAGCTACAAGCAACCGTTAACGCTCGGAAAAGAAAGCTTCTCTGAGAAACAGGCGGACAAAGTGGCCACGATACGAATTGGCAGCTCGGTTCTTCAAGGACGTGCCTGCGGGTCACATTAAGCAAGCAATTGCCAGTGAAAAGGAGTGTCTTGAGTGTGGCGTGGACAACTATGGGGAACTACTCAAACTTTCCATGTCAACGGAGGAGGGATCAGTATCATATAGAATTGTTTAGACTGCAAGACTGTAGAATATCGAATTTCAAATGTTTTCGAAATAATGCACCGTTTCTCATCAGACATCAATATAGTGCCCACCTGACTGATATGACCACTTGCCAGATGGGAGATCGTCGATCTTTTGTTTACTTTAGTTGGAGCTTAGGTAGCATAGTGGGTAAAGTACTGGCTTCTTGTGTGTGGGGTCCCTAGGTTCGAATCCAGGTTCAGACAAGTGACCGCACATCAAGGTTTGAGTTAACGTAGTTCTGAATAGGTACCTGCATTAATCAAAAATAAAATGAGTCGTGGAACTAATCACTCAACATTCAAAATTTGTGCATGAAGCTCTCTGCACGCTAAAAAAAATCATTGTTCTACCCTTACTATATTTTGCAGCTAATATATTTATATTAAAAACATTTCTTAGCATTATTATATTGACCTAGCAATATTATTGCCAGCACATAGCATTTTTAAAATTTTATATATTGACATGCGTGCGGTGAATTTGTCTGTTACAATATTATATTAGTAGGCCAATATTAAATATTAACATAGCAATAAGTTATATTTACGTGCCAACGACACGCGGTGTTTCCAAGCAGTCCCCCATCTAAGTACTAACCGCGAACAATACTACTTAACTATGGTGATCGGACGAGAACCGGTTATTCCAGTGTGCTATTGCCGTATTTAATATTAGGCGTGTTTTTTTGCTCCGATACAGAACAGAATATAACTATGCCGCAAAAACAACGATCTAGTGTAAAACAGCAGTGCATTCACTAAGACTGACATAGGTTGCTGTATTTGCTGTGGTAGCACAGAACAGCTGAAAAAGGGAGAAAATAACGAATAAACACTACCACAGTTGATAGAAAATAGAAAAAAAACTGACAGCAAATTACTTCTTTTAACTTTCTACACATTATGAGGGCTTTTTCAAATTTCCTAACTACCAAAACATTCAACATAACCATAAAAAAGCGAAAGCCATCTAACAGCAAAAAAGTCTAGCGCATCAGAACCGCTAGAAAACTAATTTTCGAAGAAGTCATCTTTGAGGGATTGAAAAATGAGTGAAGACGTTATACACTTCTTTGTAGTATTATATCAACCATTTCTTACCCAAAAGAACACATATCTTTTTCTGACAGCATTTTCTATAACACAAATGATGAAAATGTTCAGTGCTGGCAGCATTTGTCCAACACAGCAGCAATAAACCTACCATTACATGCTCGTGCTTAATCACCTATCCTTTGAATTTCATTTTCATCCGAAGATGTCATCGAAAGTTTCAGCGATTAAACTATATCTGGGGTTGCCATCTGAAAAATTTCCAAAACTCGGAAAATTTAAATATCGGTTGCTTATTTTATTGTAAACGCTTTGCTTCTGAATAGAAAATAGAAGCATCTGTTGGTGCAATATTTACGAAACTGTCCGGTGCTGGCAATCATGTGCTAACACCATAGCTGCTTCACGTTGTGTTACACCCACCCTATGAATTTCGTTTCGATTGAATGGCTGCGCTGTAAGTTATAGAAGTGAATTTAATTTCAGGGTTACCATCGTCCAAACTTTTTAAATTTTTGAAACGTAAATATTTGTTGTTAATTGTCATTGCAGGATAATTCCCATTTGGAAAGTTTATGACAACATCGCTCGATAAAGAAATGTCAATAAATTACGAAATTCATCATAGCTGGCAACCCTTTCACAATTTTTCAACGAAATTTTTACAGAATTAGAAACACAACAAGATATCATTATTATATGAATTTCGTTTTAATTTCGTTACTGAATCGGAAGTTACAGGGAAATAATCTTTATTTTCCTGAGCAAATTTAGAATATTTAGGAGACCAAAATTGCCGTAGCTGGCGACCCTGTACCAATTTTTCAACCCAATTTCTACGAAATTTATCTTAGAGTAAGGTTCACCTACTGCGTGAATTTTGTTAAAATCTGGTGGCTAAATCGGAAGCTATAGGCCAAAAATCAGTTTTTTTCTCAGCGTTTTTTCCAAATGGCACCTCTGCCACAGTGTTGCTTGTTTTTCAAAATCACTTCTATCAGACCTGGTCCAAGCAAATTCCAACATGTCCTGTAAATTTCATATTGATCGCATTATCCGATCGTCAGTTCTCGTGAACAGAAATTTTGAGTGCTGAAAATAGATGTAATTTCATCACGGGTTGCCGTTCTTGTTTACCGCGGAATTTTGAAATATTTTATTTGACTTGGTGGAAAAAAGTCAAAATTCATCAATAATTTGAATTTATTTTCAAACATGAAAAATTTTTCAGGAAGGTCGATGATTTGAAAGATTTTTGTTCAGGAGCCTGCTGTAGCTACAGAGTTGCCTGCACAGTCTTGAAAGTCCATGTGTGTAAAATTATAGTCCATATCAATACGCTCTAAAAATTTGATGATCCATTGTTTTTCTTAGAAGCTATGACAAATCGAATTTTGAAAAAAAACCTTGCCTACTTTTAAGCACTCAGCCGGCACAAGGCACAAAATTTCCACTTCTTTATCATAAACAAACTTAAAACATAATAAGTTTTCATTCCTAGCACTTTCTTTGAACAAAAATGTACACTGCTTGGAAATATAGGAGCACCTGAAAATTCACTTAAATGCCCGCCGCCGCCAAAATGTTTAAGATATCTAAATTCTAGCAAATTATGGACCTACCTGTTATATACATCTATGTTCTCCAAAAATTTCAGCTCAATCGGATCGGCCACTCCAGAGATTATCTCTCTTAACCTTTTTGCTGATATATATATATATATATATATATATATATATATATATATATATATATATATATATATATATATATATATATATATATATATACAGTGGCTCACAGCTTATTTGATACAGTGCTTCTTTAAAAAATTAAGTTGCAATAACTCAAAACATAATAACAATATCAAAAAAATTTGAACACCATTTTGAAGATAAATGTTTGTTGTCTATTCAACAAGTTTACATTTGTTACAAAGTTGCTGGTTTAAATCTTAAAAAATAAAAAACTAAAAGTAATAACAAATTTCATGTCACAGCTTATTTGATACAGTTTGATTAAACATTAAAATTGTTGTGAATTATGAGGTTTCCAGTTGATTTCAATACTTCGTATGATAGCCCTTAGCCTTAAGCAGAGCCTGGAGCCTGTTTGGCATTGAGTGAACGAGTTTTTTTGTGATGTCAGGAGTAATTTTTTGCCATTCCTCTAGCAGTGCTTTCTTCAGGTCTTGTTTATTAGAAACCTTGTGTTTTCTAATGTTGTTATCCAACAAAGTCCACAGATTCTCAGTGACGTTCATATCTGGTGACTGCGCCGGCGGAGACATCAAATGAGGGCAATCCCAAATTGGCCAGGACTGCACAAATCCCGACTTGTGCTTTGGATCATTGTCTTGGTACAACCGAAATTGGTTGCTAACACCCAGTTTTTCAGTACTTTGCAGCAAATTGTTTTTGAGTACATCAAGGTTCTTTGTTTGGTCCATTGTTTCCTCAATAAACCTTAAATTTCTGACTCCCGCTGCGGACATGCAGGCCCAAACTATCACATTGCCACCACCATGCTTCTCAGTAGCTTTGAGGTTCTCCTTGTTTAGCTCAGTGTTTGCCTTGTGCCAGACATATGACATTCCGTCGGAGCCAAAAATGTTAAACTTGGACTCGTCCGCAAAAATAACCGTATTCCAGAACGCGGATGGCTTTTCCACATGCTCTTTGGCAAAGGCAAATCGGCTTATTGTATTTTTTTTTTTTAAATGAATGGCTTCCTACGAGCTACTCGCCCGTTGAAATCATGGTCGCGAAGCACTCGTCGGACGGTTTCAGCACTACATGACTTCCTTAATTCACGGTGAACTTCAGTAACTAATTTTGGAGCGGAAATCTTCGTGTTTGCTTTCACTTTCCTTACAATGTATCGTTCGTCGGATACGGTGAAAATATTGTTTGGCGCATTTCTCCTCTTATTTTCTACCCGATTTTCGTGTACGAAGCGCTCAATTATGTGCTGCACTGTAGAGACATTCAAATTCACACTTTCAGCAATTTTTCGAACACTTTGTCCTTTTTTAAAGTGGTTTAGTACCAATTCGCGCTGTTCAATTGTGGTGCGATGACCCATTTGACAATTTTGGCTCATTTTGGCACTTCAGCTTACAAGATCTTGCTAAAAATTACTCAAGCCTATGTCTAAACACAATCAAAAATTCAAGAAACAAAAACAAGACAGATTAACGGCGCGACAAATAGAAGTTTATTCGCATTGAAGAGTCTGTATCAAATAAGCTGTGAGCTGCAATTTTTATGCGCCAGTGGTATTTCTCTTTTATCGGACGCCGAGGAATATTGCTGGAACATTTTTTGTTTGCATTGTATTCGTTGAACATGCATCTAGTCAAATACGTTTAAATTTTTTGGATAGGCTTCTTTATTTCAAAGTTACAGTGATTTGCATTTTTAAATAGTCACTGTATCAAATAAGCTGTGAGCCACTGTATATATATATTTATATATATATATTTATATATATATATATATATATATATATATATATATATATATATATATATATATATATATATATATATATATATATATATATATATATATATATATATATATATATATATATATATATATATATATATATATATATATATATATATATATATATATGACGAATTTTCGGCGAAGCGATTTTAATACTAGTGTTCTTCGAACATTAGTAAAAAGTAAACCGTATATAGAAAAATGTTTATTAATTATTAAAATACACTTTTTGAGGATTTATTTCTTAAAAATAATATCGTCTAAATATAGACCCTCGCGTTCTTGGCACTCATTTAATCGAACAGTAAAATTACTTATGACGTCTCGGCAGGTGGACTCAGGGATGGCTGCCATTTCATGACGGATATTTTCTTTCAAATGCGCCAGTGAAGTCGGTTTACTGGCGTAAACTTTAGATTTAAGATAACCCCATAGATTTAAGAACTTTAGATTTAAGATAAGTCCATCGGGGTTAAATCTGGACTGCGTGGAGGCCAATTTATGTCACCTCTCCGGGAGATCAATTTGCCTGAGAAAATCTCACGGACACGTGGCAGAGACATATTGGACGTGTGTGAAGTTGCTCCGTCCTGTTGGAACCATGTTCTTTGGTTATAGCCAGGAAAGTTTTGCAGTTCAGGTACCAAGAAGTTGTCTAACATCTCCACATAACGCTCTGAATTCACTGTAACTGCACGCTCCCTTATGTCTTCAAAAAAGTAAGGGCCGATAATTCCTTGCGCTGATATCGCAGCCCATACGGTCACTTTAGGCAAATGTAGGGGTTTCTGATGTTTACGTTTTGGATTCATTGCACTCCAGTAGCGGCAGCTCTGCTTATCTACGTGGCCATTAAGATGAAAATGAGCTTCATCCGAAAACAAAATGTTGGTAAACGTTGAAAATCGCTCAATCACCTGATTTACGAAATTAAGCCTCTGACTGGCATCTTGGGGCTTTAATTCTTGCACCAATTGAATTTTGTAGGGGTGCAGCTTTAGGTTTTTGTGCATAATGCGATGTAATGATTATCTATGCATATTTAAAGCACTTGCGCGCTTCCGAATTGAAAGGTTCGGGTCGTCACGAATAGACTGATTAACATTCTCCACGTTTTCTACCGTTCTTGATGACCTAGGTCGCCCGGATTTTGATTTATCCAGCGTTGTACCAGTCTTTTCAAACTTTTTAACCCAATGTCAAATGAGAGGAATGCTTGGCGCATCATTTAAGTGGCGAAAGCCTCGAATACTGCAGAATTTTCTACGCGCTACAGTTGCCGAATTGCCGTTTTTGTAAAACTCTCGCACGCACAACGCGTGGTCTGCTCCCGAGAAACGCTCCATAGCGACTGAATTCCCAAGAGCCAGGCTACCAATTGACAGAATCCCCGCGCCCCTCGAATACGTTGCATTCACGCAGTAAGCTAAATAAATATAAAATTTCTTTTGAGACACCCTGTAGTAACGAAATATGACTCGAAGGTAAATATGATTTCACTGTATCCACGACTAGCATGCGCATTCAATGTAGATGATCTGCTTGTGTCTCGTGGTGTCGGATGGTTCTCCGCCAGACTTGACCGAATTTCGTGGTGCTAGATAGCCCACCGCCAGACTTGATGGAATTGGTTGATGTTTATTAACATGAGTCTTATTAGCAGATTTATGAGCGAGAAGAATCCTTTTTTATTTCGAATTTTCTATATAGATGCTTTAATTGGAACAAAACAAAGTGAGCATTGCTGCAACTAAGGATTAGCGTATCATCACTCCTAGATGATAGTATATGACGTATGAACCCTATTTATCATACTTAAACCAAAACATGAAAGTCAAATTAATTCCATTATTTTCTGTCTGGAAAAATTTGATTCCACCGCAAATCAACAAATGGTATTTTTTTGCTATTTCCCGCCCCAAAATGTTGTTTATTTACGAGTATATCATGCACACTAAAACATTCCTATAGTAAATAACACATCAATAAGCTTGCCAAATAAATTCTTTTAAAAAGTTTTTGAATGAAAAATAGGCCATGCTCCGAAAATGTCAATATATCATCGGCGACGGGATTGATGCGGAAATATGATTTCATGAAGGAGCCCACTGAATACCTTTGCCCTGAAAGGTATTATTTAGCATTTAGCCATATTCTCGAAAAAAAACTTGGGTAGCCTTAAGTTTCAGCTCCCTACAACAACACAGATAGCAGATAAATGACATCCAAACTCACTTCTTGTCCTGAATTCCCTTTCCTTTGGGAGATTTTACTTGATGTAATATTTGAATCTGAATTAGATACTTTTGCTTTGATTAATGACTAAAATATCTTCCGCATAAGCTCTCATACCTTCACCTCTTGATCCATAAATATAAATCATCGTCTGCTTCGTCATTACGCGTAGCAACATTTTGTCACATGGATTTGTGGTCATATTCATATCCCAGACGTAGCCATTTCAGAAGCCAAATACCATACCACCACCTATTAACGGGATAAACCGCAAACTGATGAGAGACATATTTAACTTATATTCTAGCCACTAGAGTCTAGTGGCATCAATATATGTATGTACATCATGCAAAAAAGGAGTTGAATCAGCGATAGCTAGCTCTGACTTCGAGCGCAACCACCACAGAAACACCGAATCCAAATTAAATCTAATTAAAAGTAGTTATGCCCGACTTTGAACGTTTTATGCTGAAATGCGACGCACCGGGGCGCTTTTTTCAGCGAATATTTTAACAGCAAAATGAGACTCCGCGTGCCTTTTAAGAAATGATAAATGGCTTGGTGTCGCCGTTTTGCCTCAGTAACGGCAATCGCGAATATATCCGTAAGACGAGGATGTAATGTAGCGAAAATATTCTGTTAATGGCATTTTGTACTGTCAACGAAAATCAAAATTGAAATTCCAAACGACATTGTCACGTTGGCGAAAGAACGGCGGATGTTTAAAATGGCAGTGCAGAAAGTTTTCTACGGGGCTTTTAACATTCGGCTTTAAGCTGGGTTGGGTGGCTAAATGTTGTCAGGTCGAAATGAATGCAAGTTAGAACTCACATTAGGACTATTAAACTTTAGCGTCGTTACATATTCGCAGCTCATTGAATGGCTTTTCTGTTCTGCCAAAACCAGCTTCCTGTCGATTTTTATTCAGAATCAGGTTTCAATTAAGCTAACTGCTAAAGGCGGGTCAATATCTTGTTACTAATGCTCGAAGAAGAACATTAGTATTAAAATCACTTTGGCCAAAAATTCATATTTCTATATATATATATATATATATATATATATATATATATATATATATATATATATATATATATATATATATATATATATATATATATATATATATATATATATATATATATATATATATATATACATATATACCATCATCAAAAAATTTCAGTGAAAAAATCTCTCTGAACTGAAATTTTCAGGACACATTGGTGTATATGCAGAATAGTGCCAGGTCTCACAAAAAGTTAATAATCTTTAAGCCTTTGGCACCGGCGGCCATTTTAGTGATATTTTTAATATACCTATTATTCCGTACACAATTAATTTTTGCAAAAATAAAGTTGAAATAAATTTCGAACGTGTTTTACATTTGGATCAGATAATGTTTTGGCATTTTTTTAAACCCATGTGTGCGCTGGGTGCCTAAAAAGAGAACGGGAAAACTTGAAAATTTTTAAATTGCGATAACTTTTGACAGAGCTATTTAATCATTACGAAATTTTCAAAACATATTGATATTATTTAGTTGTAGATTTGTGTTACTTTTAATGAGCGTGCTGGCAACCCTGTAGCTCGGACAGGCACTGAAAGTGAAAACCTCCAAATCATCGTCTCTCTTGAAAAAATGCCGCTTCTTCAAAAAAAAGCCACTCATATGTAAATCTTGTGCTTTGTTTACATAAGCAAAAAAAAATTTGATATGGTATAACGGGCACGCCTGGTAACGCTTGCCCAATTTACCTATATTTTTAGCATCAAAAACTTATGTTCACGGAAACTCACGATCCGATAAACAGAATTAATTGAAATTTGCAAAATGTACTGGTCTTAAATAGGACCAGGTTTAATAGAAGTGATTTTGAAATGCGGGCGATTCTGTGCCAGTGGTGCCATCTTGAAAAATCACTAAAGAAGATAAATGCTTTTAGCCCTATAAATTCTGATTCAATTGTTCGATTTTGACAAAATTCATACAGTAGCTGGACCTTACTTCAAACCACGTTCGGTAGAAATTTGGTTGAAAAATTCGGTTGGAACTGCCAGCTATGATAATTTCGGTGTCTTAAATTTGAAAAAATAAAAATTTGGAAGTGAAAACATTCAAACCATCGAATATCCTAAAAAATGCCCGTTTTTTACAATAAAACCAATCTGTATACAAATCTTATGCTTTATCTACACGTTCAAAGTACAACTTTGGAAATTTCATGTCGGACAAGAACGGTAACCCTTTCCCAGTTAACCTATATTTTTAGGATCAAAAACTTCTGTTCACGAGAACTCACGAATCAATAATCAGATACAATTGAAATTCACAGAATGCATTGGACTTAAGTAGGACCAGGTCTGATAGAAGCGATTTTGAATTCTAGGCAACTCTGTCCCAGTGGTGCCATCTTGAAAAATTACAAAGAAAAAAAACTGCTTTTTGCCCTATGAAATGTGAATAAGTTACCAGATTTTCATGAAATGGACACAGTAGCTGAACCTTACGCTAAACCTTGTTTGACAGAAATTTGGTTGAAAAACTTGATTGGTGCTGGCAGCTATGGTAATTTTTGTGTCTTTGGTTTTGAAAATTCGCTCAGGAAAATAAAACTTTTTGCCCTATAATTTCCAGTGCAGTCATGAAATCAATACGGTTTTCATGTAATTAATTGAACTTATTATAGACATTATTCAGGCCAAATTTGGTTGAAAAGCCACGATAGGGTTGCCAGCTATTGTTGGTTTTGTGTTTGTTTGCAATATCTTTATTAAGCGGTTTTATCGTAGAATTTTCAATTGGTAATGATATTGTAGTGACAATAAACAGCAAATATTAAGCTTTCGATTATTTGAAAAAACTCGCTGCAGGTAACCCTAAATTTCTTTATACTCTTATAACTTTGAATGTAATATAACAATGTGAAGCAGATGTGATATATTCTTGGCTTTTACACTGGCGAAAGGTTGCCAGCACGAGACGGTTGTGCTACTTTTGTATCAATAAGTGCTTACAGTTACTATTCATACCGGAAACATTTACAATGAAAATAAATAACCGAAGTTTCAATTCCCAAAGTTCTGCAAATTTTTCGGATCGCAGCCCCAAACACCAACTTCAGTTACAGTGCTGCAGGCACTGAGCATTTTCTTCATTGATGTTATATGAGATGCTGCTTTCAAAATTTTGTGAAATAAGAAACTGATAACGAATAAAATTAACCCGTGTTTTGCTCTCATAAACGTTGAAATTCATGCCAGTGGTAATATCTAAAACCTTCTACCATATGAGTTATAATGCATTCTTGAGTAAAACGTGGCATTTGAAACAGTTTGGCCGTAATAAGCAGCTCATGTGGTGGAATATGCACTCAAAACCTGCACGATTCTTCTACTGTTCTTCGAACATTAGTGTTTCTAGCGGTTCAGGTGCGCTAGAGTTTTTTCTTTACACACTTGTACTTGGCGAAATAGATGTGGCGCACATGTACAGGTTTCATTGATACACCTATTGATTTTGCTGTTGCATCAATTAGCATGAATAATTATTGGAACAGATCATCATTTCAGTTAGTATAAAAATCGGCGGACTACATTCTATCGGTTAGATTGTTTTAGTCGCGGTTAATACGCACAGGCCAAACCATAATTCCAGGAACCTAATGGGAGGCTGCTTTAGGGTGATTGTCGGGTAATATTCACGATTAGGAAGTTGAATGTTAAAATAGAGAAAATAAAGCTCTTTTTACTAATTTTCGAAGAAAATTAGTATTAAACTCACTTCACCGAAAATTCGTCATATATATCTATATCAGCAAAATGATTAAGGGAGATAATCTCTGGAGTGGCCGATCCGGTTGAGCTGAAATTTTCGGAGGACATCGATGTACATATATAGTGAGTAGGTCCATGCCTTGCTAGAATTCAGATATCTTTAACCTTTTGGCGGCGGCGGGCGTTTTGGTGAATTCTCAGGTACTCCTATATTTCCAAGCAGTGTAAATGTTTGTTAAAAAAAGTATTGGGGATGAAAACTTATCATATTTTAGGCTTGACTATGATAAAAATTGGAAATTTTGAGTCTTGTGTAGGCGCTGAGTGCCCAAAAGTATGCAAGGATTTCTTTCCTAATTTCTGTTTGTCATAAATTCTAGCAAAAACAGTGGACCATCGTGAAATTTGCAGAGCGTATTAATGTAAACTCAAACTTCACACATAGACTCTCAAGACTGTGCGAGCATGCTTGTAGCTACAGCAAGCTCCTGAAAAAAAAATCCTTCAAATCATCGACCCTCCTGAAAAATTTTTGATTTATGAAAACAAATTCAAATTATTGATAAATTTTGACTTTTGTCCACCAAGTCAAATAAAAATTTTCAAAATTCCGCGTTAAGCAAGAACGGCAGCCCATGATCAAATTACCTCTATTTCCAACACTCAAAACTTCTGTTCACGAAAACTGACGAAATCGCCGAGAAAAAAAAACTGGTTTTTGGACTATAGCTTCCGATTTAGCCGCTATATTTTAACGAAATTCATGCAGTAGATGAACCTTACTCTAAGATAGGTTTCACAGAAATGTGGTTGAAAAATTAGTAAAGGATTGCCAGCTATGGCAATTTTTGTCTGGTCGATGCTGAACGCTCTTACGGTTTAATATTTTCTTCGCCTCCACAGACGAGCAATTTTCTCCATGCATTGCCAGAAAAGTGGGGGAAAATCATAGCTAGCAATAGCTAGCAATACGTCAAATAAAATGCATTGTGCCAATTTTGCACAATACAGTTTCAAAATCGAGGAAAAATCTTTTAAAACTTACTTGCATACCCAATATATGTTTGAGGTTGTGTTTGTTTTTTGGGTTTTTTTGTCTGTTTTGTTTGTTTGTTTTTTTTTATCTTTAAGGTGTTGTCTTCTCGTGTATTTTATGGACGTTTTTGTGATTTATTCTTTAATTTTTTATTTCTGCTCGACCTCTGGTGGTAGCAAAGGCAGAAAACTGAGTAAAAAAACTCGAACACATACAGAAACTAGACGAAATACCAAGACGATGATGATTAACAAAAAAAAAAAACAAAAAACACCCCCAAAAACAAACACCAAACCTAAAAATACCAGCCTGACATCAATTGGACTAACAAGACCACTATATAACAGTGCAATAATTCAAGATGGCACCACCGCCACAGGGCTGTGATCCATTCCTAAGTTCTCGTGAACAGAAGTTTTGAGTGCACACAAAATATTTAATCTGATTAGGGCTTTAAAAAAAATCGATTCGACAGGATGAACGAAAGATTGATTTTACAAATTGGTTGCATTTTTCCTCAAACAGTAAAGTTTTCAGGAGAGTCGTTGATTTGATGAATGCGCGCAATAGCGGCGTGTAGTGCGTGCACAAATTATCAAAAACTACACATTTCATTTCTGAAAAGTTCTCATCATAGCTTTCGATATTGAGAGGGTACATGAGCAGCTTGGGAGTCATGAGAGACAGCATTAATGAAAGATTTGTTAATGGTTTTTATGTTCATTTTTCAAACAATTCCAACAACAACACTGTATCACGAACTGCACCAGTGATTTACTGCGATGCGAGGCGGATTGATTACGTCTTGTGGCTTTATGCCTGCTGATTACTCGCAAGCTATTCACAATGTAGAAGAATGGTCCAGTGAAATCCGACACAAAAAAGGAGAAACTTCGGAAAAATTCGAGGAAAGCTGAATTTTGGTATGAACCTTGGTACTGGCGTGTTGAACAAAATGTCAAAAGTCCCCATCGATCCGAGTGCTGCGTCACTTTTTATACGGGGTCAAAAGTCACCGAAAGTGACCTTTCCTAAATATCTCAGTAACGGTTACGTCTTCAGAAAAACAATGTAAGACAAATTTTTAGCCTAAAAAATTTCCAACAAAAAAGGTTTTAAAACTTTTTCCTGTTATTATAACCGTTTTTGAGATATATTGATCTAAACATTTGTTACTAACAGCATCGTCTTTCTCAACGGCGCGCTGATATTATCCGATTTTGATTACGACTTGGCATGTTAGTGAGTTTGTTTTTCTATGTTTAAGAGGCGCATAAAAAAAAGCATGCATACAAACTTATCTACCACACTCCAGGGTAGATGGAAAAGTGTGTTCCGCAAAGTTCCCACCACCCTCCGCCCCCCTTTGCCATAAAACTTGTAGGGAAATCTGCTCGCTACTCTCTTCTCGGAAATAAAGTGTATTGCTGCATCATGTATCGGATATACCACCAAGGAGCAAGACAAAATAACAACCTTGCAGGTGAAAATAGGTTTTGTAACATATCATGGGCCTAGGAGTATGAAGAAGCCAGATAATATCATGGCATAATTCTGTAAACGCTCATTGTTGACATTATAGGAGCTCAACCCGCTGCAGATTATCCCCGAATTATCAGTTTTTTACCAATCCTGTGATGACTGCATAGCGCCAAACGGACATGACACGTCTCGAAACCTATTTGCACCTGAAATAAGGGGACCTTGCCCTGATCGTTCATGGGATAAGACGGTATGGAAAAAAAAACTAAAAAAACCGGGTATTTCGGGGTGGTTCGTTTGCGGGGGTGAGTAGGGTGTGGGAAGGGTGTGGATGTAGGGCTGGTCGTGCGATGTCAAGAATAGGCAATTAATAGGATAAAAAGTGATTCTACCTTGTTTAACAGTGGGCAAAGAGTAGGCAACGAGCTCATTTCTGCAGATTTGGGATGGATGCTCAGGGATACAATTTTATGGCAAAGGGAGAGGGGGGAACTTTTCGGAGCACACTTTTCCATCTACCCTGAAGTATGGTGGATAAGTTTATTAACATGTTTTTTTCATGCGCCTCTTAAACATAGAAAAACAAACTCACTAACATGCCAAGTCGTAATCAAAATCGGATAATATTAACATGCCGTGAGAAAGAGGATGCTGTTAGTAACAAATGTTTAGATCAATATATCTCAAAAACGGTTATGGTTACAGGGAAAAGTTATCAAATCTTTTTTGTGGCGAACTTTTTAAGCTACAAATTTGTCATACATTGTTTTTCTGAAGACGTGACCGTTACTGAGATATTTAGGAAAGGTCACTTTTTGTGACCTTTGACCCCGTATAAAAAGTGACGCAGCACTCGGATCGATGGGGACTTTTGACATTTTGTTCAACACGCCAGTACCAAGGTTCATACAAACATTCAGCTTTCCCCTAATTTTTCCGAAGCACCATGTTAGATTTCCCTGGACTAGAATATAATCAACGTATTACCAGCGAGTACCCAACCAGATACGTTTTGTCAAAAGCAACTGAATGAAAGCTATGAATCTGAGATTTTGATACAAAATTTCGTAAACCATTATCCACAACGAATAAAGATCTGTGATTGAAATTGAGTGGTTCTTGTTATAATCTAAAATTAAGTAACACTATTATTGAAAAAGGCCATGGACCAGACTTACTTCCTTCAAGCTTCCTAGTTAAGAGTGCAGAAACAATTATATCACTCCTGTATATAATTTTCACTAAATCGCTGTCGTGCGATGCATTTCTGCGTTTCTGGAAATCAGCCCATATAACGGCAATTTTGTCGCCATTTTTCTACGATACCTAAGTGTTTGAAAAATTTGTTTTTGACAAACTCACAGTTGTTATTGATCCTCTCCTAAACGAGGAACAACATGGCTTCAGAAAAGGCCAGTATACTACCTCCAACCTAATGATAATTGTCTCGAATATGCTCTCTAACATGGAAAAAGGGAAAAGACAAATAACTTTTTTACTTTCTATTATATTTTTTTTCCTGCTGCAGATTATAGCTGAACTCTTGGAAATTTGAAAAGAATACGTACAGTACACAACAACGCATTAAAACTAGCGAATTTTGCTATTCTTTTCAACGATCAATTGCTCTGACGCAGCGAAATTATCGCCATTATTTTAACCCAAGATCAGCGCCCACATGTTCCATGATTATTTGTTTAGTCTGCCATTTTGAGGAACTGAGTTCAGTTTGAAAGCGGGCTCATCGAAATATTCGCACTGAAAATAACGTGGAAGCTGTACAGCAGAGTGTTGCAAATGATTAATCTGTCTCAAGTCGTCGCCGTTCCGGCCAATTGGATATACCCTGAACAACATTGCAGAGAATTTTAAAGTTCGATCTTAAGATGTATCCAAGCAAAATCTAAATTGTACAACAACTGCTACCGCGAAACTCCCAACAACAACTACTATAAGCTATTCGCTTTACACAATTAGCCACACAAAATAATTTTTTAAATAATCTTTGGATGTCGGGTGAAGGGCATTTCCATTAAAGTGGCTATGTCAATAAGCAAAACTGTAGACTGTATGGGACAAAAAATTCAAAAGCATTACGTCAGCATTAGCCACGCTGAATTAGATGCACTGTTTGGGGTGGTGTTATGGCCACAAAAGTTATCAGCCCATATTTCTTTGAGAATGAGGATGAAACGCCAGAAACGGTCTCCAAAGATTCTTACCGAACAATAATCGACAAATTTTTGCTGCCAATGGTGAAGTTTGTGGTTTCAAAGAGATGGAGCAATTGCACATACTTATAGGCAAACTATGGACATACTGCGTGAAATTTTTGGAGAACGCATAATTTTAAAAAATTCAGTTTTCTCTTGGTCACATCGTTCACCAGATTTAACTGCGCCAGACTTTTTTTATGGAAATATTTAAAAGATAAAGTGTATGTTAATAGACCAGAGATAATTGGACAGCTGAAGCAGAATTCGAGACGAAATACGGAGCCTGAAACCAGAAACATTACGTGGTGTAATGCAAAATGCGCTAAAAAGAGCCAATGTCTGTATCGAACACAATGCAGTTCATTTGTCTGATGTCATATTCCACACAAAGTCACGTTAAATTTCCATGAAATGTATTTAATATATAAATTAAATCATTACAAAACGATTATTACAAGAGTTATACGTGTTCTGCATCGTTAGGTTTCATTTTGGCCACCCTGTATATGCACTGACTTCAGCCAAGCTTCTGACTGCATTTTAGGAAGCCTTTTAAGGTTGTTGTTACCTTCGCAATCGAACGCAATATATTAGATTCCAAAACCTACTTTCCAAAAAAGTTAGCGACTCTTCTGGGGTACCTTAAAGTAGCCACCTAAGGCCGCTTCTATTCAAAATTTTTGTTTTTGATCTCTCAGAGCTGTTATCCGACACTCCGCACCTTTTTTATGCAAATGATCTTAAATTATACCACACTATTCAATTGGAAATTGATGCCAATTTTCTTCAGCTGAAACTTTTGTCACTTGTGCAATGGTGTCACCAAAATCAACTTACTCTTAACGGTCAAAAATGCCATGCCATGAGTTTTTCCCGCAGAACCTCTCCTTTTAATTTTGATTACTACCTGAATAACCAGCTCTGGAAAAATGTTGATAGTGTCATAGAGCTCGGTGTCGTCCTAAATAAAAAGCTAGTTGTTAATTTTCAGTATGGCAGAGCTCTGGCAAGAGCTAGCAAGCAGCTGGGATTCATTAAAAGACGTGCAAGAGAATTCAAGAACATACGGGCTACAAGGTCTCTGTTTATGTCTTTATATCGTCCATTACTCGAATACGCTTGCATCATCTGGAAGCCTATTTTCGATATTCATAGCTATAAACTGGAATCTGTCCAAAAGCAGTACGATTTTGAAAGCCTTCCAACTTGTAGTTATAGACTTTGTCTCTTAAATCTGGCAGCACTTTCCTCCAGGAGAGCGGTATTATTCTCATGCTTCGTTTTTGATGATATTAGGGGTCTGGATAACATAGAATATCATCGTAATAAATTCTAAAAGACAGACTAGGAACACATGTCTTCTCAATGAGCATCAAAATCACACTGTCTATGGGGATAGAGAGCCGATAAATAGACGCTGCGAAATATTTAACAACTTTTCAAACTAATATTCCTCATCTGTTTCTAAACCATTATGCAAAAACAATTATTTACTGCTTATAATAGTTAATAGTTTTTCTTCCTTTCTGCATAACTTCCATATTAAATTAACAACCAACATGTAGAAATCTAATTTTAATTTAGCTTAAGGAAAATATTTTTAAATTTGTTATTGTGTGGCTATAAACCTTTTTTGGTTAAATAAATAAGTAAATATTAAATGAAATAGAAATTTTTTCGCGAGGTTAAAACCAAATAAACGGTATTTCATCCCCCTGTGCTTGAATTTACACCACATTCTTCAAAATGTAAGATTAATCCATTTTCACAAGAAAACACCCCCTTCTTTCCTCCAGTACTGATGAAGTCATCCAAGTCCAGTTCTTCCTAAAAGCCTGACAGTGCTATTTTCTCTATTTTTCTTTCGTTATACTTTAGAAAGAAATTGTTTCATGCTTGAAATTTTCTTTTTGCAATATTCGCTCGTTAAGAAATGAAACTGAGATAAACTTCAATTTTATTATTTCGAAGGATATATTTAACAAAGCACCACACCGCTATTGCAAAATCCAATTTTAAGAAAGGTCTGACCTCTCAGATCAAATAAAAACGTTTTCCCTCAGCTCTTTATCATTTATACCTTATTTTAGATATTTGTGAAGTGGGTTCAATTCATTAATCGTAAAATGTAGATACTTCAATTCAATTATTTCTTACAAGTACTTACATCCAGTTGGGATGAATTTAGAACCAATCTTACTAATTGAAGTAATCTGGAAAAAAAATATTGCAATAGATTAACATAATTATGGATGTTTTCTAATCAAATTAATTAGCATATGATCTACTAATGAGAAAGACTTCATGATTTTGTATTTTGAATTTATTACCATTCAAATTTTAACAATCAACTTTGCATGCTATTAATGCAACGAGCTTCGCAAATATTGACCTAAAACTCAATGAACGCCTGATTAGCTTTGCAAACTATCTGTCATGTCGCATTTGTCTAGACGTTGCCGTTTGCCAAAAACTCTTCTGCCATCAGAAAATAGTGCTATTCTAGCTGAATTCATTTCATTGTCCTCTCCGTCACGGGCAATAAATTTCGCGGCAAATTATGACAATTGAAATCCACACAGCATTTTGCTTCTATCGAAGCAACTTACCAGCCATAAACGACCAAGCTCGACAACCTTCTAGTTTATTTTCATTTGCATTTAAATGAGGTTATCAGAAATTTGCGTTTCGTGAACGAAATTCAAGCTGAATGAAATTTCCACCCCGAGATTATTACATTGTCTGACGGATGAATACTCTCATCAGCGCAATTTTTATCATAACGCGGATATTGCACAGCGCGAGACCTTGCTCTAATCCTTTTTGTTGCGTTTGTTGGGAAACGAAATTGATGTTGGTGGTGAATTGTGCGTGAAAGAGGAAGAGAATTTATTATAGCTGAGGTAGAAAATGCAGGGTGGTATGAAACGCTTGATCGATAAATAATTCTGGTTCAAATAAATGGCATAAAATTATTAAATCTGGAATTCGTATATGACCCATCATAGTAAAAAGCATGAAAGAAGTAAATGAATCAGTCGTGTCCTGCAGAATGGAATCTCATAAGTTTATTTTTGAAATTCGAAAACATGTTTTAATTGTATTATTATTTAATTTTTTATCACTGTGTGAACAGCAAAAAACTCATTTGGTTTTTGATCGTTGTGAATGGATTAATTTCGTTAATTTAATGTCGTTCATGGCTTAGTTAGGTGATAATCAACCCAGGCACACAATTCAAAATACTTCACTCCTAATATGAAACGAAGTATTTTAATCTCACCGAATATTTAACACCAAAGCATTTCAAGCCAATGGCTGTATTATTTTTACTAATGTTGAAATTTGCAGAGCGTATTGATGTAGACTAAAATTTAACACACATGAACCCTCAAGGCTGTGCAAGTAACTCTGAAGCTACAGCAGGCTCCTGAAAAAAAATCCTTCAAATCATCGACCCTCCTGAAAATTTTTTGATTTTTGAAAATGAATTCAAATCATTGATAAATTTTGACTTTTGTCCACCAAGCCAAATAAAAACTTTTGAAATTCCGCGGTAAACAAGAACGGCTGCCCATGATCAAATTAACTCTATTTTCAGCACCCAAAAGTTTTGTTCACGAGAACTGACGATTGGATAATGCGATCAATACGAAATTTGCAGAACATGTGGCAATTAGCTAAGACCAGGTCTGATAAAAGTGATTTTGAAATACGGGCAATACTGTGGCAAAATCACCGAGAGAAAAAAACTGGTTTTTGGCCTATAGCTTCCGATTTAGCCACCAGATTTTAACAAAATTCACGCAGTAGGTGAACCTTACTCTAAGATAGATTTCACAGAGATCAGGTTGAATAATTAGTATAGGAATGCCAGCTACGGCAATTTTTGTCTCCTAAATATTGTAAATTTGCTCAGGAAAATAAAAGTTTTGCAAAATTTCAAAGTCCAGTACGAAATTTCACAGTCCAGTGCGAAACTTCGCAGTCCAATGCGAAATTTCGCAGTCAAGTGCGAAATACCGAAGTCCAGTGCGTAATTTCGCAGTGCAGTGCGGAATTTCGCAATCAAGTGCGAAATTTCGCATTCCAGTGCGAAATTTCGCAGTCCAGTCCGAAATTTCGCAATCAAGTGCGATGTTCCGCAGTCCAGTGCGAAATTCGGTAATCTAGTGCGAAATTTCGCAGTCCAGTGCGAAACTTCGCAGTCCAGTCCGAAATTTTGCAATCCAGTGCGAAATTTCGCAGTCCAGTGCAAAATTTCGCAATTAAAAGCGAAGTTTCGCAGTCCAGTGCAAAATTTCGCAATCAAGTGCAAAATTTCACAGTCCAGTGCGAAATATCGCCATCCAGTCCGAAATTTCGCAATCAATTGCGAAATTTCGCATTCCAGTGCGAAATTTCACAATCAAGTGCGAAATTTCGCTGTTAAGTGCGAAATTTCGCAGTCAAGTGCGAAATACCGCAGTCCAGTGTGTAATTTCGCAGTCCAGTGCGAAGTTTTGCAGTCCAGTGCGAAATTTCGCATTCCAGTGCGAAATTTCGCTGTTTAGTGCGAAATTTCGCAATCAAGTACGAAAATTCGCAGTCCAGTGAGAAATTTCGCAGTAAAGTGTGAAATTTCGCAATCAAAACCGAAATTTTCGCAGTCCAGAGCGAAATTTTCGCAGTCGAGTGCGAAATTTTCGCAGTCCATTGCGAAATTTTCGCAGCCCAGTGCGAAATTTTCGCAGTCCAGTGCGAAATATTCGCAGTCAATTGCGATATTTGCGCAGCCCAGTGCGAAATTTTCGCAGTCCATTGCGAAATTTTCGCAGTCCAGAGCGAAATTTTCGCAGTCCATTGCGAAATTTTCGCAGAACACTGCGAAATTTTCGCAGTCCATTGCTAAATTTTCGCAGCCCAGTGCGAAATTTTTGCAGTCCATTGCGAAATTTTCGCAGTCCATTGCGAAATTTTCGCAGTCGAGTGCGAAATTTTATATATATATATATATATATATATATATATATATATATATATATATATATATATATATATATATATATAATATATATATATATATATATATATATATATATATATATATATAGTGTGTATATATATATATATAGTGTATTTGATCGAGCTCTGAGGGAAGGTCTCCAAATTAGTTATTTATAAACCAAAAATTCATTTTATAGTATTCGGTAAACAAAGTAACAAAATATTAAAATTATGACATAGCATAAAATTATTCAAACTCCCTGATCTGTAAAGCATATTGCAAAAATTATATGTACTGTGATGTTTCCGTGTTGATTGACGCAGGTTTGAACTATCAGACAACAAACTAATTTTCTTCTCTTCCTTAATAAATGTGTCACAAAAATATTTACCACAAACTTGAAATTATAGACATATTTTCATACATATATTTTGACAACTATCTAACAGAATAATAGTCATCAAACATTTTTCCCACCCACTACTTTTTACCAACAAAATGAAACCATCTCCTGCCAGCTGAAACAGTTTTTTATTCAAATCTTTCTGCGAAATTAAATGGCATTTCTTACTTAAGTTACTGCGCTACAAAGCCTATTGCGAACAATATCCAATCATGAATCTTACTTATTTTCACATAAAAACCAATAATCCATTTTTTCTTTCAAACAAACCGCCACTATAGTTATTTTACCCAGACATACATGATGTAAATTTTCTTTTCGTCCAATTGGCCATTCAGACCATTCGCGCGACCAATTTGGTCTTTGCTCAAATTTTTCGCATTCGCATGTTCCTGCGAATTCGCATTCGCAGTGATTTGACTTATTCGCTGCGTCTTGCATATGTTTTCCTTATGTTCAAACCGTTCGCATTCGCATTCACGTTGATTGAATCTTGGCCTTAAGCCAACAATGCACTTCATGGTATCTGCGTCCATGAGCTTGCTAGACCACATGCGTTGCCCTACCAATAAACTAACTTCATTTTACGGAGCTGTTTCCATCGGAGCATAAAGGACTCGCATGCTTTATGAATCTATTCTATGAGCGTTTTTACACGACTTCCCAATTTGGGATTGGGAACATACCGTAATTCGTGAGCTTTAGCCCGATTTCCATGTATGTGTGCGCAGACTGTGTACGTGCACGGAAGCTCCTCATGAGCTTGATTTCCGAATACCGGTTTTGTACGCAGCGTTTATATGTGTGTGTGCCGGATCAAATTCTATGGCTACACGAAGATCGGATTAAAACCGGTTTGAAATCCCGATCTCGTGTAACCATAGAAATTTGAGCGGCGATCTGGTTTACAAACACATAGATTGTGATTTGTTTTCAATAGGGCGTGTCCAAAAGGGAAATTTCTAATATCGTGGCTTCTAGCGGCCGCTGTTCACTTCTTCGATCAGTTTGGTGGCCATCCACCAAACAGTATGCATCGGAATGCAATATCATTCCGAAAATGCCTCTGAGCGGAAAGCACGTGCGTTGTATCTGAGCGTTGAATAGAGTTAACTGTCGTGGACGAATTGAAAACAAATACTGTTTAAACATTTTCACTTTTTATTTATAATTTTGAATATAAAAAGGATCTTCCATTGATCTTGTAGTGTGTTTTGAATAATACAATCAAATTGTCATCGTATCGAATAAGTACACGGCCTTTTTTCACACAAATCACTTGTAACATTCTTACTTTTTTGTTTACTTATTTTGTACTTTTACTTCACTTGATTTTGCTCAGTTTGAGAAAACACTTGATACACACTTCTTCTTTTTCTGATCTCCCTCGATCTGATCTTCTTGATTTTATAGTGTTAGGACTGCTGTGGTTGCAGAAATTGCTAGATGCGATTTGTGTAACCTGATCTGTGCTTATTTCGCTTTGATCTTAGAATTTTTGTTTTGATAAACATATATGTTTATCTGAAGGTTGATTTGTTTATATGAAGATTGAAGAGTATTGAATTGATATGATGGATTTGTTTCTATGAAGATTGAAGAGTATTGAATTGATATGATGGAATTGTTTATATGAAGATTGATTTATTTTGAAAGGTATTGAATTTCTTCATTCTACCGTTGGATAAAGATTTAGACCGGATGTCGGTACTTGAGAGTTAGGTGCTGACGGTGCCATAACTATAGTTATCTTTATCGTGGTCGTTTAATAAAACAGTGTTTTTTTGCTTAATCACTTTAACATATTTTATTTCTTTATCAGAACTAATTCTTTACTTATAACGTTGAATATATATACTAGTGTTAATTCTTTTATTAAATTTGATTAACTTGTTTTAACTGATCTTGATTGATTGAAACACACTCTTGATTGATTGAACCCACTCTAATCTACTTTCTTCTTGATTGGATATTAGATATTAGAACTGCTGTGGTCGCAGAAATTGCTAAATGCGATTTCTGTAACCTGATCTGTGCGAATTTCGCTTTGATCTTAGAAATAAACATTTTTGTTTTGAGCAGATATGTTTATATGAAGATTGATTTGTTTATATGAGTATTGAAATGATATGATAGTTGCAGATGAAAAGTATTGAATTTGTTTAGGAAAGTATTGAATTGATATGATGGTTGCAATATAGAATTTGTTTATATGAGTATTGAATTGATATGATGGTTGCAGATGAAAAGTATTGAATTTGTTTACAATTCGACTATTGGATAGAGATTTAGACCGGATGTCGGTACTTGAGGGTTAGGTGCTGACGGTGCCATAACTAGAATGCTCTTAAGGATTTATTTTAAGTGTAGGGTGAAGAAATTCTGCTGTTGATAGCATACAAGCAAATGGCATACCATATTGCCTACCGATTGGCTTGCATACACATCACTAAAATCCACTCAAACTCATATATAATACACATCAATGTGTCCCGTAAGTCTACGAAATGTCTGGTGGAAGCACAAAATATTATTATATTTTTTTATGTCTGATCAAAACAGAACTGTTAAAACATAACTTTCATACATTTATTTCCAAAATGGCACCAACTTAGCTTTGGTGTGACAATTTAATCAAATTCACAAATATTCAACGTTGAAATGAATTAAACGTTATCTATAATGGAATAACCGCAATGTTTTCTCTATTACAATTAAATTTGTAGACAAAATCTATCATAAATCTGAGAGATATTATTTTGTGTGATTGCTTCGTGGCAGCTTGAAGTTCGAACGAAATCCAGAGCCTCGACTTTTTTTCGTTGTCCGCTTCACGTGAAATGTCCCTTATTTTAAATTATTAATTTAAAATCTCTCATAAATATAATTAGAAATTAAATCAAACACTCGCTCTGCCCTGATTCCCATAAACTTTCTTTCAAAATTTTGCTCAATTTTGCGTTAGTAACACTCGAAAATTACATACTCTACTGCAGCTGTGGGCAAACCTAATACTGGTATGATCGACATTAATTTTTTTAATTTATGCGCGATCAACTTCGAAAAATGGGTTAAATTAAAAACAAATAAAAATTAAATTAAGGTCTTTATTGATATTAATATGTTAAATACATTGTATTACTACTTTGTGCAATGTACTTTATTAATAAATATTTTGGTTTAATTTTTGATGTATATGAGTGACTCTCCATTTCATCAAAAAGTATTGTAGAGTTAGGCTTGTAAGCACTGAAGCACAATGCTAAATTTGATGAAATACCCTCGTTATCGAATTCTCTAAAAGGAAATGAAATAAATTCAAAAATCGGTTGAAGGATATTGAGATTTGCAAATCGTCTCTCGAGTTCTTGTTTAAAATTTTCCAGTTCAGGACAAAACATTTCAATATTACATGCACCAGTAGGTTAGGTTAGGTTGTACCAGTTGGCACAAGGCCACACATGGACCTATTGGTACATAGTGCTACGAGATAAATGCGGCAGGAGAAAAAAAATCAGTCCAAGTGGCCATCGAAAACCCCGGACTCTTTCGCGAACTGAAGAATGTCTTTCAGCTTTTAGCTAGATTCACCAGTAAGTTTAATATGTTTTTCAAAATATGGAAAATATTTTAAAATTTTGCCTATTTAATTGTGAAGCAAAAGGTTTTAATTTTACTTAAAAAACATATACCGAACTCAACGTTTGATTTTTCCTTGTAATTGTTAGCAAGTTGCAACGGCCCATAAAATCCGTAAGAAATGCTAATATCTTTACCCATACTGGATCTTCCAATTGTTCATGTTTTTCTCCCAATGTGTCCAAAAATGCAATAATTTCAGGCAAAAGATTTAGAAATCTTTGCAAAAATCTTCCTGAGCTAAGCCATCTAAAGCTTAGTACTGTTTTCGATTTCACGTTAAATTTTCATGCAAATTTTGACGTGAAATTTATTTCGGCGAAAATTTAGCTTGAAAATAAGCAAAAGTTGTACTCACTTTTAAGCGTGAAAAATTGCTTGGAACATGCATTCGCTTTGAAAATGCAAATAGCTTTGGCACATGTCTCCAATCATTTCACGCCAATTTAGTAGGTGCAGTTCATTTTTTAGGCTAGTACTGAGTTAATCGTGAAGCTAAATTTTGACATGTCTCCATTATCTGGTCATTCTTTCGAGCAAAAATTTTGAAAATGCAGAAAAGCGGGGACACTTATCATTTCTGACGGATAAGATGTCAAGAATTTTAATTTTTGAACGATTTTATTATTGAAAAGACATTTACACAATTCAATTTTTAAAATTCAAACACCAAATGTCACTATTTAGCTCGAAAGAATGAACTACACAAACTACATTGGCGTGAAAATATTTTTATTTTATTTTATCTCAAATTGAGATTAACCTTTGTTACGAATCGCGATCGACCGTTTTCCCACCCCTGCTCTACTGCATCATTCTGCTAAATTTCAAATACTTATCTTTTGTGGAAGTATGCTAAAATCAATATTCAAAAATGACCTCTGTTCTTGATCTCCTGCTAAAATTGTGTGCTGTATGGTTATACAGCTAACTTAAAAAAACGAAAATATTTATTTATTTACAATACAAATCAAAACACAAATCATCGAATATCTCGAAAGCGCTAAAATGTGCACAGAACATCCGATTCACGGCCGCGGTGCCGCCAAATGCCTACACCACATAACCATCATCGCAAATGGTTCATGTCACGTTGATGCATAAAGCGGCGACGTCGCTGTTCACCAGACACGCACCAACTAAGTGAACAGCACTCGCCCGAAGCATCAATAAAACAAATTTCCCTGTTTCCACGCGCTTCAACGAAGTAAACGGTGAATTTCAGAAGCCGCCACATTGGAATTCCCTTACATGAATACGCTTCTAATGAAGTGAACTGCACTCGTCAGAAGCCGACATGTTAGAATTGTGCCCGTTTGTACACGCTCCTGCGAAATGAACAGCATTTTTCAGAAGTCGCCATGTAAAGAATTTCCCTGTAGGGAAACGCCCTTACGAAATCAGCACCAATCAGCAGAAGCCGCTAGGGGAAATCTTCTGCACGAGCATGCTCGCACTATGTGAATAGGATAAATCAGAATCTGCCATATTGGAAATCTGACTACACGGACGTGCTGACACGAAGCAAGCAGCTTTGGTCAGAAGCCGCCATATCGGAAAGCTGCGTCCATGCACATGCTCGAACGAAGTGAACAGCAGTAGTCAGATGCCGCCATAATGAAAATCTACGTGTACGTACACAGAATTATCGTGTACACACAAATACAATAACATGCAGAGAAAGCTCACGAATTTCGGTATATTCCCAATCCCGAATTGGGAACAGCTATAAAATCGCTCTATGATGTTGCCAACAGCAGCCGTGATCGCTTTTTGAGTCGCTGGGAGCCATGAACTCAGTCTTTTAATACATGAAAAGTAGCACAAGTTGATAAGCAGTCTTAAAATTTCGTATTAGCAAACATATTACCAAATTTGCAAGAACAATTTAATGAGCAAAAGCTTTAACTTCACGTATAAAAGGCTGGTATACGAGTGAATGAACAAAAACTATGGAAAAAATCGAACCTCAAACTAAACCGGAAGACTTGTGTGTTGAAATCTTTATAGGAGCTTCATTATTTTAACAGTTTTTTTGGACAATGTTATAGTTCAACAGGAGATAAATTATTCTTGCGAAAATCTTTGTTTTGTTGAGATCACATCTGTATCTTTTACGGCAATAGGTAACTGGAGTGGCAACAGATAACTCACTCCAACTAAACTTTAGCTTTACGGGCCAAATGAGTGGTTAAAACCACTTGTGTTTGGTGAGTGATGAAATGTTTATTTGCTTTGCTAGTGGTCTTTTTATACACGTAGATTACAAAAGAAAGTGTACTCATCATCATACGTATCTGGACTTTGGAATTGCTAACATACAAGGTGATCGGCTTGCTTATAATGTTTGCTTATCGATCTATTACGATGCACAACAAGTTAAGTGAACAATACTGATTACATCATGGGAACGTACGAACTTAATGACCCACATAAATCATAGAAGTCATCAATTGTGTAAATGAATAATTAAATGCGAAACAGTCACATCAGCAAATATTGCAATCGAATTGGTTTTATACAGTGTTGATGATCCAGCGTTTATAATTCTACATCTTATGAGCCACGATTATCACCGACCGTATGATATCTTAAAATAACTCATAATTTTAAACAACATCAAATCCTGCAGAGTTCTTTCTGTTAATAATGGTGGGAGAAATTTCGAATATTTTCAAAGCAAAGTCCACCACCTAATTTTTCTGAAGAAGTTTTTATCAACCTCTTATTCTGGAAACATGAATCAAGAATCTCTCAAACCAATAATTTGTACACTAAAAAATATAATTTCAGTGTTCGAGCCGTTTTATGGAAAGATGTTAGTATTGAAAGGTTGAAAACACCCGTCGACGATAAGTATAATCATAAAGTATAAATAAATCCAAGGTCCTTTAAATTTTAAAGTCCTTTAAGAGAATCATAAGAGTTTGTAAGTCAAAGTTGCTTTGTTCAAAATATTTTGTTGAAATTTTAACATATCTCTTTTATCTGCTTTATTCATCCTATCTTTTATATTGAAAGTCGAAAATTCAGTATTTGTGTTATATTGTCAAAGCCAACACAAACCTGCACAAAAAATATATATTTGTATATTGCATGCATGAACATAGACAAAGCACACGCATGATTGCTTGTGCTTACACGAAAAAATCACAAGCAGTCTAATTCAATATAATAGCATTTTAGGAAGCGTACATTTCTTCCTAATAATAAATAAAATTGAATAAGTGGTATCAAAATATTTTTATTGTCTATTCTAGAAGGTTAAAAGTATACTCAACATACATGCTACAAACATCAAAAATTATAACTTTCTTAGCCTACTTGGTGTTTGTTAATTTTGGTGTTTGTTTGATGTGTCAAGTGTTTGTGAATTGTGGATGTGTATTTATGTTGTGTATTAGGTGTTCCCACACTACTCCCCGCCAAGTGTCAGGATGACGTTGAGGTCGAGGAGGTGGAGTATAGTGGTTTGTTAGCCTTGATGACAGCTTGTACGATCCGTTCAGAGATGGACGGTGGCCAGCTCTCGGGGCCCGTAAAAAGCGTTCTCTCAAGGCTGAGGCAGTCGCCATCAGCGCTGCCGAGATGGTCAATGACCAGATTTCAAGGTTAGTGGCTGCCGCCATCGGTCGCGGTTGTTTTGAAATTGCGGTTGATGGCCAGCTCTCGAAACCCGTATTCAGCGCATGCCGAGGGGGACGATGGCCAGGTCTCGGGGCTGATGCCGTCGCCAGCAGCGCTACTGAGATGGTCGATGGCCAGGTCTCGGCGCTGGAGGCTACCGCTACCGATGGCGGATGCGTGATGTGTGTGTTAAAAATATTGTATTGGGGCTGTTCACCATGTTTTTTTTTTAATTATGTACCTAACACACATAAAAATTTTCACTTTGTTGTAAATTTTACACTAAAATTAATTTTTTACTACAATCCTTATTTGTAATAGATATTTGGGATATGGGAACGATTTGCTCTTCGATTTCAGGAATATACTATGGAGTTGGTACTTCTTACGGCCAGCGCATCATCGTGAGTCAAAGTTTACATGACTTGCCCTGGATTGTATCCGCGAGGTAATGTGTACTTCTTTACGAAAAGCCTCGAAATACATCGTTGCTTTAGATGCTCAGTTCTTCTATGGATGATTTGATAAAGAACGTCTTTTTCATAACGGTGTAGTTGTTGTTGATGGTTGTTTTTGCAGCTGCTGTTGCTGTTGTAAGGCAAATGATTACGTGCTCTGCTGTGCTGGAACAAATTGTAGTCGCCGTTCGAGAAATTGTTTAAACGCGGAGTAAAGTCCATTTCTTTATAGTTATACTGCGAGTCAAATTGTTTGAAGTCAACGTAGCTGTTACCATAACAGGGCAGGTGTAGCCCATTCCTACTTCGAAGGTATATCCTGCCACTGGGAGAGGCCCCCTTAGTGGGAGCTCCGCAAGGGCTGTGGTTTATAGGCTATCTGCTATAGAATTGTTAGGCTAGTTGGCGGCCAATCATTTCTGGATGCAGCGCTTGCTTAGGAGTAGTGTGAAGAAGGCGCATATTCCGCCTGGACCCGGATAAATGGGCTGTAAAAGACATAAAGAGATAGGTTTGCTATCTTACCATTGATAAATTAGTCTACATAGGTTTAATCAAAAATGGTAGTACTGTTGTACACAATACGATGTTGCCTATTCAAATAAATGGGTACTGTCCTAATGTTGGACCATCGCTTTGAGCTTCATTGCAGGTATCGATGTAAAACCTTAGTACGATCTTGTTGCCATAACACTCGTCTTGATTTGAAGATGACGCCTAGCCCGAGGACGCTGGATGGTGTGAGTTAATGTTGTTTTGCATCATTGGTTGCGGATGTGAAGTGGTTGACTGCATAGTTGCGGCTGCGGTTGAAGGATTTGCGGGATCAAAGTATCCCACCGTAATTCCAGCTTACTGGCAATATGTTTTGGTAACATTATATTGTAACCATAATCGTACGTTGCTGTTGCGCCCAGATTCGCAACTGCACTTCTAAATGGCCCCTGCGTCGCTGCAGTCTGATAAACTTGACCGTATCCAGTTCGTTGGGTACCGTATGTTGCTGTGGCCGGAGTAACTGCATAGCTCACCTGGGCTGCAGGGTAGGCCGCACCAGCTATCGTAGCTCTATATTGCTATAGTAGCTCTATACTCAACTTACATGCTACAAACATGAAAAATTATAACTATCTTAGCCTACTTGGTGTTTGTTAATTTTGTTGCTTGTTTGAAGTGTCAAGTGTTTGTGGATTGTGGATGTGTATTTATGCTGTGTATTAAGTGTTTCCACAGCATTAATGCAACCTAACTTAAGATGGATGATTTAGATACGTTTATCTTTATTATTTACATTTCATCCTGTAATTATGTTCTAATCATAATTGGTGGTAGCAACCCGAGGGCTTGAAATCATATATAGATATTGAAATCTTATCGATATTATTCTGAGGAATTCAATTAACTTTGCCCTCACAGTCACTGAATCTTAGTTTTCAGACACGAAGTTACTTAATAATTGCGCCCAGTGTGGGCATAGTGCTCTGGAGAAAATAAGAAGTCAATTTTCTCTCCTACATTGGACTTCGAAAGCAACCCTTTACTAAAACCGTTTCTTATGTTAAAGTCGATCAATGTATCGCAATTTCACGAAACGAAAATGTTATATGCTGTCTATTGCATCCTGTGCCACCCTGTCATCCCTAAAAAGCATCACTTCACCAACTAACATTGCAATCGCGAAGCATTTCGAAAGCATACCTTGAATTTCAAGTAATAATTCCGATTTGTGATTTGATAGAGCTCGATATCACGCGTTGCTTACATAACGACGTTATCTGGTATAAAGTTTTAAATCTCAACTATTCCCAGGTGCAATGCTCACACATTTGTTTTTTTGCACACATACTCATGTACTCATAGTATCCTGCTTGCAAGTGCACACAGATATGTTACTCTTTGATAAATTGAGTTATCAGCTGTACACATCAATATGAGTATTAGAACGATCACAGGATTTCCGTTGAAAATGTTTCCGGATGCGAAAATATCGATAATGCAATTTAATTCGAATTCATGAAATTTTCATAAATTTCCTGAAGGTTGATAGCCCCATGTTATACATAAGCATCGGTTTTATACGCGTTAGTGCGTAGCTAAGCATGTACTAATGGGTGTGGTACGCTGTATTGCATGCGGGAATTAATTTTATCGATGCAAATGAACCGTCAACAACCATGAGTTGGATCTTTTTTCTATTCAGGATGCATAATACCAATGTAAATGGCAAACAATCGAATTTGGATCAGTACAATGATTTAATTTATTCGATTTCCAGAATATTTTCATTGAACTTTAATTATATTGGTAGTTTGATCCAGCATATATTTTTCATAGGCACATTGTATGAGAAGTACTGATGGCTTTAAATTCGATCGATGTGTGTATTTGTTGCAGCTTCCAAATACGATTTTTTTTTAAATTTGAAGTCAGTTTAATATTCATGAGATACTCTTTTTGATTTGAAATATTTTTAGGATTCAGTACGTTCGTTTATTTAACTTATATTTTTGCTAATGTGTTGAAGCCAGCGTAAACGCTCCCATTTTCATTATATAAATCACTTCAAGGAACAATGCTGGTAATCAACCATACGAGTTTCAAAGTCAAACAACTAGAAAAAAAACCTTAATACTTTTAAAAAACTCCATATAAAATTCCTGTCAACTTGTTACCACGGACTCATGAATAAATTTCGAATTTGCATAAAATGAATATGATTCGTGCAGTACTCGTATAAGTCTAAAGCTATCAGTGGAACAGAAATCATGAAAGATGTCAAAATTATGCATAGGATGAGATTCGTTGCAAAGATTGCTCTTGCAATCTAAAAAAGTACATTTTTAGGATTTCCGTGCATGTGCGTACGTGCCAATCGGAACATACATTTATTATCTATGAATATGAACAAATTTGCTGAAGAATCATTATTTTATATACGTTTTTTAAATGCGAAATAAAAGAAAATATAATTGTCATGAAAATTGTGAGCTTGAAAGGAAAAAAAATCGGTTGAATTTGTATAATAGTTATACCTGATATATGTTTGACCCAAAAAAAAATACTGACAAGAGCCACTCTTCAAATTTCATGAGATTAATCAGTGAACTATGCAATAACTGCCAGGCTAGCCACATTTTTAAATCAAAATCAAAAGTATGTGATGATTTGGTCATAAGTTCTCGCGAGCTGAAATTTAGAGAATGAATACCGTTCTCTTAGAATGCAATCTAGATCGCCTTGATATGGTGCATCATGGGTAATGCCAAATAATCTAGACTCTCCCTTATAACGACCGCTTTCGTCTACGGTCTGGCGATCGTAGTATTCCGGGCGTAGTCGCCTTCAGGTGTGGTAGCGATAGAGTGAAATTTGCTCCTGGTCGGCTATAGACTAATATAATCATCCCCATTCTGGTAAAACCCTGGCAGACCTCAGAGTACGCTCTTAGTTTCGTCGCCATTAAGTTGGCGGTATAGGTAAGAAACGAAAATATTATGACGAACAATTAAAGAGCATTGACGAAAATCTGGCGAGCAATAAAACTAGACAAGCTTACAAAGTAGTGAAATGTTTAAGACGCGGATATCAGCCCAAAACGACACTCTGTAAAGACGAAATCGGCAACATCATCGCCGAAGATAGCCAGATTAAGGAGAGATGGGCCTGCTATTTCAAAGAACTCCTTAATCCTGCACATGGCTCAATAATATCAGAGCCGATAGACATCTCTGACGAAGTCCCGATTGCACCTCCAACGCTGGAAGAAGTCAAGTCTGCCATAAAAAGCCAGAAAAATAACAAAGCGCCGGGCATTGACGAGATTCCGGTCGAGCTAATTAAATACGGTGGAAGCTGCCCTATAAAAGCCATCCACAAATTGATCCAGAACATCTGGGGTCAAGAAAAAATACCGCAAGAGTGGTGCAAATCCATCATATGCCCTATCCACAAAAAAGGAGACAGACTTCGGTGCGAAAACTACAGAGGCATATCGCTACTTTGTACATCCTATAAGATACTGACAAAAATATTAAAGGATAAGATAAATGTATACGCTGAAAAGGTCTTTGGGGAGTACCAAGGAGGCTTTAGGTCTGGTAGATCAACTACGGATCAACTCTTCACAGTCAAACAAGTGCTTGAAAAATGCTGGGAATTTAACATCGACGTCCACCAGATTTTCGTGGATTTTAAACAAGCATATGACAGTATTGACCGAAACATACTGTACAAAATAATGCTATACTTCGGCATCTCGACAAAACCAGTTCGGCTGACCAAAATGACGATGACGGCGACAGCATCACAAGTCAGAATCAACAACAGTCTGACTGACGCCTTTGACACAAATTTCGGACTAAAGCAAGGAGATGGGTTGGCCCTTCTGCTGTTCAACCTAGCACTTGAGTACGTGATAAGGAAGATTCCTGTCGACACAGGGGGTACGCTTCTGTATAAGTCGAACCAGTTAGTGGCCTACGCGAATGACATTAACATCTTGTTCCGTTCCTTCACATCCGCCAAAGAGCTCCTGTTGAAACTTGACCAGGAAGCCAAGGAAGTAGGCCTGAAGATCAATCAGACGAAAACAAAAATCATGACGCAAACAAGAAAGAAGACCTTCATTAAAATATAATTTTGGACGAATATAATTTAGAGAATGTGGACGAATTTATATACTTAGGCTCGAAATTGACAACGAAAGGCAGTGAAACTGACGAAATTAAACGGAGAATACAGCTCGTTAATAAAACTCTCTACTCCGTTCTGGCCCTACTGAAGACCAGCTGCATACACAGGAAGACGAAGCTCCAAGTCTACAAATCAATCATCAGACTTGTGTTGTGCTACGGATGTGAAACTTGGATCCTTACCCAAGCATCCGCAAATATGTTGAACGCCTTCGAAAGACGGGTCCTCAGGCGTATAATTGGAGCTAAACAAGAGTGCGGCCAATGGCGGATAAGATACCACCACGAGTTGTACCAGGTTTTTGACGAGCCGGCGGTTGCTACAATATTGAAACTGCGGAAGCTGCAATGGGCTGGTCACCTGCAACGAATGGACGAGCATCGAGTACCTAAGAAGGTATTTGACGGAAGGGCCGAGGGTCGAAGACCAGTGGGAAAACCCAGAAAACGCTGGTCTGACTCTGTCGACGAAGACTGCGCAAAGCTGCTCGGATTTCGAAACTGGAGGACGCGGTCATTGGACCGAGACAACTGGAGGCATCACCTACGAGAAGCCAAGGCCCAAGAGGGGCTGTAGTGCTACGACGACGACGATAGGTACAATTGAGGCGTACTCTTCATTAGCACTGATCCGGCTCTGAGCGCGTGTCCCCACAAATATTTGTCTAATTTAAAAACAAGAAACTCAAGATTGACAGAGTTGAGCGCTTTAGAGAAATCAGTGTAAAGTACATCCACCTGTCTTTGCTGATCAATGGTACAAGCAACAGTGTTGGTAAAAGATAGCAAGTTAGTAACAGTAGATTTGCCTTTAATAAAGCCATGTTGCTCGCTGGCAAAGAAAGGCTTACAAAGCATGCTGAAGCAACGTAGAAGCAAGATTAGGCGGCAGTTAAAGAGGCAAGTAGATTCAGCTGCCTTAAGTATAGTAATATTGATAGATTTCCATAAGGAAGGAAAAACGCCAGTTGCGATGCTGCCGTTAAAGGTAGTTGAATGTGGTACATAAAGTGAATAAAATAGTGACTTAGCTAGTGCTCGTATATGAGGAATACCATCAGAAGCAGAACTATAGCTAAGATCGAGACAGCTCAACAAGAACTCACTTTTTTAAGGGTTTGTACGAAATAACGAGAATGCTCAAAGATTAGCACGAAACCACGAAGGAGCTAAGAAAGTAACATGTAGAGGAAAGAAATGGTTCTGTAGGGAGAAAAAACGAGCAAACAGCTCACAGGTCTCTTCAGTTGTGGTGGCAGAAATTTTATCAAGAAACATTTTTTTAAGGATGATGTAGGATTTTTTCAAGGAATGAATAAATGACCAGAAAGGTTTAGCTAAGCTAATAGAAGCCTCAACTTTGATAACGTAGGCAAATATTGCCTCTTTAGTGGACCTTATTGCATAAGAGCGTAGTCTTTGAAACTCAAATTCCCCTAGCACATCAGAAACGCTAGAAAGATTTTGCGTGTATATTCTACCAACAGTTACTTTAGACCACTACCACTAGTTATTTCTCCTACTTAACACCCTTAGTAGTAATACACCCTATGCCAACTAAATTTCGATGACTTCATCGAAAGTTACAGCGACAGAAAAGTATTTGGAATTGCCATTCGAAAAATGTCCAGACCCTAGAAAATTTAAACATTGTTTACTTATTTTCATTGCAAATGTTTGCGATGTAAATACTTAATGCAAGCATTTATTGGTACGAAAACAACAACAAAAAATGCATAGTAATGGCAACCCTTTAGTAGCATCGAAACCAAAAATATGTCACATCTGCCTCACATCCGCTCACGACTTTCTCTGCGAATTTGGTATTGATCCGCTGACTGCATTGGAAGCTATAGGGATACAAATAAATTAAGAGCTACCACCCGCAAAAATTTTAAAATTTTATAGATCGTAAAATTTGTTTATTTTCACTACAAGATCACTATGATTCAAAAATGTTAAGATAAAATCGCTTAATAAAAATATGCCAAAAAGAAATACCATAGCTGGCAACCCTATCATTGTTTTTCCAATTAGCTTTCTACTGAATATTGCCTACAATAAGTTAAAATTGCTATATATACGTTATGGTTCCATGACTGCACTGGAAGCTATATAATGTTAATAGCAGGTCTGCATATTTAACTATGAATTAAATATAAATACTAATTTTTTGCGAATTTCAGCACTTTTGTTGCTGGGATTTTTTCCAAAGTTATTTTATTGTCATCATCACTAAAATTTCTAGTTAAGCTCTATACAGGAATTAATTAAATCTTTGTAGGTTCAATCAAAATTAAAGAGCTCCTCAAAATTTTTAAATTTAGTTTTTTATTCAGATATATGGGTTGGTTTTTCATGTCGAAGGCTAGAAACTTTTGCACCACCCTGTGTTTGCAATTCATAAAAAGTATTAATTTTAAATAGGACTAGGTCCTGATTAAAATTTTATGACTATACTGGCAAGCCTGTGATATTGGTGCCAACTTGAAATTTTTTACAAAAATGAATTATTTATGCTCTATAACCTCCGATACAGCCATTAGATTTTAAAGAAATTTGTACAAAAACGGACCATATTGCTAGTAAAGTTTAATGGAAATTTGGCTGTAAAGCTAGTATAAAACTGATTTTTGAGAATTTGCCCAGCAAAATAAAAGTTGTCTGTCCTATAACTTCCGATGTAGTCAACCGATTAAAACGAAATTGGCACTTAGCATGGATTTTATTGTAAGCTAACTCAAATATGTTTTTTTTTTTTGTTAAAAAAATAAGGGTATTTTTTTTTATTTTGTTATTGATACTACCATTAAATTTTCAAGTGATAATAATGTTGTTGTGAAAGTAAACAATAAATATTTAAATGAAGGTGCCAGTACTAAAAATCTTTCCACCTCTATAGCTTCCAACGTAGTTTCCGGATCGAAATTAAATTTATAGGCTGTGTTCGCCTCAACGTTCAACCGAGTTGTTACACTTTTGGTTTCGGTGCTTGTAGACTTTGAGCTTTTATATATTTTTTGCACTAGGAGATGCTGCCATAAAATTTTTATACACACAATAACAACCAACAAGGATTTGATTTTTGAAATTTGAATATGCATGCTAGTTGTCCCCCTAGAAACATTCTTACCATATGAATTTCGATGCAGTCATCAAATCAAAGTGGCACATGACCTTCGATACAAGTTAGTTGTAGTAAGAAGTCAGAAAAACAACAAGAAGACAAGATAAACAGTACTTACTTTTCTTCAAAACTCAGTGTTTCACTAAACCCAATTTTGTTCGGGTATCAGGTTTTTTGAAGATATTCTTCATTTAATTGAATTAATCTTTCAACACGAAATATTTTTACTTGAATACCCTTTTCATTTAGGAACGGTATATCTACCTTTTGACAGAAATAGATGTTTCGCGAGTAATCTGCTCTCTTGTTAGTATCCGTCACCAACTAATCTGAATGTAACTGAAGCTTTTAAAGTATGCTCTTCGTTCAATACGGCGGAAATAATACGGCTGAGCATCGGCAGTGTTTGTATAACACCATTGCTTAGGCAGATTTCAAGCATATTTGTTTATTGATAATAAAAAAGTGATTATAATGCAATTTAGACGTAAAAAAAAATTTCTTGCGATTTAGTGCATAGTGTAAGACTAAGATTTTTTTCCGATAAACGCTCAACAAAATTGGCAGATTACCTTCAACATGTGTCGAAAATTTGAAAAAATCTTTTAAAAAATCCCTAGCGCATCAGAACCGTGTTTCTAATGTTCGAAGAGCAGTAGAGGATTTGTGCAGATTTTGAGTGTGTATTCGAACACTTCTTACTTTTCCTACTTAAGGGGGCAGGATGGTTTGCAACTTAAAAAAAAAAAAAATTTTCAATTATATTTTTATATGAAAGTACAATATCTCAGGAATATCCTCTGAAAATTTCAAGTCAGTCGGACTAAAACTCGCAGAGATACCGGTTATTTTATGATCGTGTTGCCAGGTATATTTCAACGAGAAACCAAAATAGTCTAGCTCGAAACTCGGAACTACATTTTTGAAGTCGGTGCGTAACATAACTCAAAAATTAATGCACCGATCTCAATGAACTTTGCCGGACATCTTTAATATGATAAATACTCGCGGATGAACGATCGTTTTTTTTTTTTAAATTTTTACTATTTTTTACAGGCAATCATAGGCTGATTTTTTATGTGAAAATGGTACCTCCAAATTGAAAACCGCACCAAAAATCGGAAATCGAATATTTTTCAATATAATTTCGTTCATCCGCGAAAAAAACTAATATATTAAGTAAATCACTTCGATTTTTGGATTTCAGATAACACTGTCAGGCCAGGTTTTACGCACCGCACGACGCCTTTTTTTCGAAGCGCCTTTGATCTACTGCCACCACGGGATAAATAATTAATATTTTTTTCTACAATAAATCCTACATACTCTCAAAATAAAGTTCTTTAATGTGTTATAAAAAATTAGTAATTATTTTCACTCAAAGCTGAGAAAAAAAATCGCAAAAATCGGCTTTTTTTCGGCCTCGGAAACCATCTTGCCCCCTTAAAACAAATACACCCTAACTAATAATAGAATCTAAGCTTATTTTAATTTCGGTGACTTCATCGAAAGTAACTGCGGTAGAAAGGTGTTTGGGGTTGCCATCCGAAAAATGTCCAGAGCTTAGAAAATTTAAACAATGTTTATTTATTTTCATTGCAAATGTTTGCGATGAAAATACTTAATGCAAGCATTTATTTAGTGCTAGCAGCCCTTAACTAGCACCGAAGCCAAAAATATGTCGCATCTGCCTTAGGTTGAAGTCAACCTGCTCTGCGAATTTCGTATTGATCCGATGACTGCATTGGAAGTTATAGGGATGCAAAGAAATTTAGGGTAACCATTCGCAAAAGTATTCAAATTTTCTAGATCTTAATATTTGGTGTTTATTTTCACAATAAGATCACTACGATTTGAAAACTATATGCTAAAATCGCTTACTAAAGGAATGCCAAAAAAATACAAAAACAACCATAGCTGGCAACCCTATAATTATTTTGAACTAAAATTTCTACTGAATATTGCCTACAATAAGATTTATTTGCCATTTGAATTTCGTTGTGATTCAATGACTGTAGTGGAAGCTATAGGGCAAAGAGCTTTATTTCTCTCAGGAATTATCTAAATTTAAAACACCAAAATTACTGTACCTGGCAGCTGCAACCAAATTTTTCCACCAAATTTCTGCCAAACGTGGTTTAAAGTAATGTTAATTTCGTACAAATCGAATGACTGGATCAGAATTTATAGGGCCAAAAGCAGTTATTTTTCTTAGTGATTTTTCAAGATGGCACCACTGGCACAAAACTGCTTGCATTTCAAAATCGCTTCTATCAGACCTGGTCCTGGTCCTGCAAATTTCAATTAATTCTGATGATCAAATCGTGAGTTTCCGTTAACAGAATTTTTTGATGCTAAAATTATAGGCAAATTGGAATAGGGCTACCAGGCGTGCCCGTTGTAAAATTTCAAATTTTTCACTTTGGCTATAGAGATAAAGCATAAAACTTATTTATGAGTGGCTTTTTTTAAAATATCGATAATTTTTCAGGAGATTCGATGATTTAAAGGTTTTCACTTTCCGCGCCTGTCCTTGCTGCAGGGTTGCCAACATGCGCATTAAAAGGTACACAAATTTACAACTAAATAATACGAATATGTTCTAAAAGTTTCATAATATTTGAAAAGCTCTATCAAAAGTTATCGTAATTTAAAAATTTTCAAATGTTCCCGTTCTCTTTTTATGCACCTAGCGCACAGATGGGGTTAAAAAATTCCAAAACATTACCTGATTCATATGTAAAACACGTTCAAAATTTATTTTACTAACATCATTTTTGCAAAAATTATTTGTGGACGAAATAATAGGTATATTAAAAATATCACTAAAATGGCTGCCGGCACCAAAGGATTAAAGATAATTGACATTTAGTGAAACCTGGACCTATTCTGCATACACACCAATGTATCCTGAAAGTTTCAGTTGAATCAAACGGCGCGTTTCCGAGAAATAGTCACAGAATTTTTTTGATGATATACATATATGTATATATATATATATATATATATATATATATATATATATATATATATATATATATTGTTACGTTTTTTTTTTTTAAACTCTCGCACGTCTGCTCACCCCTTCTAGCACCAAAAAGTCGAAGGGCGTCAGTTTCGGGAGCCTGAACTCACCGGAGATGGGGGTGGGTGGGCGCCACTCGCTTCCCAATCCCGAAACCGATTATCGTCCGTCGCCCGGAAGCGAGAAGTATTGCGACGGCTTCTTGCACTAGCGGAAGGAAAATAACCCGAAAGAACACGCCAGCGTTCACAATTCTTTACAATAGTTTTATTTCCTAGAGTAGTTCGTTAATTTAACACTATTTACAAATTACGAAACGGCGCCGCGATTTAAATTTATCTAGCTACTTGCTCGCTCTGGATATTCACTTAAGCTTACACTATGTACACTTCTAATCTTAATCTACTTACTCAGAATCCTACTACTGGTGTTGATCGACCCTCATGCGCTCGAACGTCTGCTTCCGGACCAGGTTTCACGCACGGATGTTTCAGCCTGCTCGCACCGCAACCAATATTCTCGTAATTATCTGTGCCACGATCTTGCGCCAAATTCACTACTTCTTCCTCTTCGCCGATTCGCTACACCATCCGCTCCGTCGATACGTTTAATGTCGTTCTCATTATCATATAACGCCGGGACCCCTTTTGTTACAGCCTATCGACCTCGCCACCTCGATTACGCCAACGATTTACTTCAGACTTTGCCAATTATTCCGTCTATCGTTCGTCCGAGATCTTCATACTCATCCGCAAAAAGATTACGATCTTCGCTCCTCTTCCTCTTCGAGCCACGCCAGATACGGATATATGAAATATCACGTCCATCCAAAAAGAGAGCGATCCTTGCCTTCATCACCTCGCAAGCAACCTCGGCTCCGCTTTCTAATCCCGCTTAGACGGGATCCTAAATTGTCCGTTTGGCGGGAAAACAAGATATCACAATGCATTTCAAATGCATTCCGGTCGTTGCATTCGATGCCCGGTCATTGCACTTTCTTCATTAATGTGCATTGCCGCAATCTGCATGTGCAGCCCAAGTGCATTCAGTCATTGCACCTGGCATTGCGCTCGATTTAATGAGACATATGTATGGCAACGCTTCGGTACATCTCGGAACGCGGTCCGTTCCTCTGGCGTTCCGCCCGGTTGCAATTGACATACGAACTGTCAAAATCGTATCTTTCTTTCGTTACGCCGCGGCTTAGTTTTTCGAGTGATCAATGGTTCACTATTTCGGTTGAATTATACAGCTACTGGTGAAATCTCGAGGTCGAAAATCACAACGTACGACTACGGTTCCTGACGGCCGCATGAATCCTGTGAATTGAGTGCGAATAACCCGGGAAACGGATTCTGCGACATTTGTTTGGTTCCCAAATAATCAGACCGGCAGAATTTGTTGCATGATTATTGTGTTATTATTATCGCGACAGTTTTTATGTTCGGTATTTTTGTAGGTGACGATGATGACGGTACTGACGACGGCATGGATGCTTGTGGTTTCCAGAGCAATCCGAATGTCCGCAACGCTTCTAAAGTCTCCGGGCGAGGTGTGCCGAATTGAGGTTACTCGACCGATGCAGACGCATTAAATTTCGAAGAGCGACAAAGGAAGAAATTTCTATCACGCATACGGAAGCCCATTACGGAACGATGAAATCAACCTCAGGACCAACGGATGAAGCTTATTTAGAGGATTTATGATCTCATTATGACGGTGTTTTACCGAGTCTGCTGCTGGCAGTCATCCACGACGATGAGGCGACGAACAATGGCCTTAGTGATTATTCTTGTAGGCGAAGGTAACGAAGTGATTCGATCCGTTTCGACGTTGCGTCCGATACTGACAGGTGAGTACTACACCGATTTTCCCCTTTTTTCCTTTCCTAATATCGCGGCTGACATGGCAGTTACCTCGGCCCCACTATCAGCCTTGAGGAATGTCGGGTCCTGACGAGTGCGCGCCTTGGTTTTGATGTTGGCCGTTCTTGTCAGGGCTCGCCGAGACTCGAAGCCTACTCCACGACTCGATGCCATTTGTGATACAGCTCTATGACCTACCTTATTATTTCTTATTTTCCTATTCTTTCTTATTTCTTATTACCTATCTTACGTTTACCTAGTTTGCAACAAACCTTCGACTCCCTACCGCAAGCGTGTCCGCGTCAATGAATTAGCATGAACTTCTATCTGCCACCGGTACGGCTCGCGGCGTGATCGACCGTGACAATATATATATATATATATATGTATATATATATATATATGGAAATATGATATTTCGGCCGAATCGATTTCAATACTAATGTTCTTCGAACATTAGTACAAAATCTTGGTTTCTGAATTGAAAGTATTAGTATGTTATTATTATTATAAATTCATTATTATTATAAATTCACATGGCTGTACCTTCACACTCATAAGTTGCTTATTTTAGTGTCCTATCCTTCTATCCATTGAACGGCTTTTCTTTGTTGACTCACCATATGTTTGTATTCAAATTTGAGCACCATAAAATCATGAAAGGACTAGTGTTGCTGCAACTTGTACCAAATATGTAAATTTACCACTTAAAACGATACTTTATTCAAGAAAACTTGCGAAGTGCTAGTAAAGTACGGATCAGCCTATTTGCTTTGCTGCGATTTTTGCATATATATTCGTATCTTGGCTTTGTGATTAAAAACGAAAAAAAATACCAAGGCCATACTTTGGTTTTAAAAGCTAACAAACTTTTGCGCAAAGTCAAAAGTGCTTATCATAATGAAATCATTTTTTTCATCCACCTTTTTCCTCCTGCTTATTTTCGTGACTAAAACGCAATCACTCAAACCCAACATCGACTCAATTTACTTATAACTTCGACAATGTTTTAGCTATTTTGCTCTCAGATACATTTAAAGTCAAGTTCACAACCATTCCTTTGCCCACAAATACGACTAGAAAACGGACAAAGTCCGGGACTAATTAAATAGCACAATATTACTATGCACAAAAGTCAGGTACTCACACTTTGTTGGCATCATTACTTTATTTCTCAGCACTTTCCGTATTCACCGTCAGCAGAGAGCTCTTGGCTTACCTGGACCAACTTTTCCCATTTTCTTCTCCCAAATGTGACACTCTACTGAAATTGTTGAGTTTTTCCGACAGATCTTATATAGGACACCGAGTACGCTTTTTCTTTATTTATATGTTATAGAGTAAATTTAATTAAAAAGTTTTTTTCTCGACTTAGAAAACAATCCTTTTAGAGGAAATAATATGCGTTTTATTTGGAATTAAGTGCTGTGGATAAGGGACACAGAAAAAACTTGAACTTTCACAATGGTGTTTGTATTAAACGCAGCCGACTTCGAACAGAGTTTATTGTAGACTGACAAACTATTATACAGATACATGGCTACAACTATGGTGAGAATACTGAAATATGGTGAGTTGGTTATATGAAGAATTGGTGGCTGCCAGAGTTACAAAATAAATGTGTTGTGTTGCTTTTACATTTCCAACACTCCTTCTCAATACGATACATTTTCAATTAACGTTTGATTACTATTCGGTCAACCCCAATTCTCTTAAAAATTTTACATGTTTTATTTTCGGTAAATTTTTAGTTAGGATATCTGCTAATAAATCATTTGAAGCTATATAATTTAAACATATTTCATTTTTCTTGAAACAATCTCTCACATGATGGTACTTAATACTTATGTGTTTGCTACGTGAGTGGTAAACCGGGTTTTTTACCAACTGCTGCGCACTCAGATTGTCGCTGTTAATCTGTATGGGCTGCTGGTAAGTGAACCCTAACTCGTTCATAAGCTTCCTCAGAAAAATGGCTTCCTTTGCTGCGGATGAAAGCGCAACATATTCGGCCTCTGTACTGCTCAAGGCGACTATGTTTTGCTTTTTTGATTCCCATGTGAACACCGCGTTTGCCAGAATAAACGCATATCCAGTATACGACTTGCGATCCGTAGCATCTCCACCCCAGTCCGCATCTACGAATCCACGAATAGGCTGCCCCGTCTTGATATAGTGGAGTTTGTAATTAGACGTGTGACTCAGATATCGCAAAAGATGTTTTGCTGCTGCCATGTGTTCCACATGTGGATCTTTGTTGCACTGTGCTAGCTTTGACACAGAATGCATTATTTCTGGGCGCGTTAAAACCGCCAAGTGTGTCAACGCTCCAATCAGAGACTGATATTCCAGCTGATCAGTACGGGTACATTTCTCATTGTTGCATCTGATCTGCATCCCAGGTACCAATGGAGTTGACGTTGGTCGACAGGCTTTCATATTGTTTTGGCACAGAATACCCCTCAGGTATTGCTGCTGGCATAACGTAATGGAACCAGTCTCCCCTTCTCTCTGGATTTCCAATCCCAGAAAATAGTGTAGTGGGCCACCATCTACTACGTCGAATTCAGACGCCAACCTTTGCTTGATGTCGATCAGATCGGCTTTATCGCTGCTACCTACAATCAGATCATCAACGTAAATGGTTAACACGTTAACATTACCTCCATTGTGCTTTATATAAATGCACGGTTCGCTTGGACAGGGCTTAAAACCAATTTGCTTCAGAATGGAATCGAGCTTCTCATTCCATTCACGCCCACTCTGCTTGAGTCCGTAGAGTGACTTCTTCAACTTGAGGACACGATCTGGAAATCGTTCGTCGGTGAAACCTTCGGGCTGCTTCATATATACCTCATCGTGAAGCTCACTGTTGAGGTATGCACTCGAGACGTCTAATTGGTGCAAATGTAGCTTATGTTCTACAGCTAGAGCTATGACCATTCGTATGGTGGCATACCGAACTACTGGTGCAAATGTTTCATTATAGTTGATGCCATACTGCTGACTGCAGCCTTTGGCGACGAGTCGTGCCTTGAATTTTTTAATGTTGCCAGTCTCGTCCTTTTTCAAATTGAACACCCATTTGCAACCAACAGGCTTTTGTCCTTTAGGAAGTTCGCTTAATTCCCATGTATCATTTTCTAATAATGAAGAATACTCCTTCTCCATGCTCTCCCTCCAGTATTCAGCATTATTTCCAGATAAAGCTTCAGATACTGTTATTGGTATGGTTGCATCACGTTCATGTTGGACAGCATTGAGAACATTGTATTGTTTTTTTGGTCTACCTGGGCGACCAGTGCGTACAATTCTCGGTCTTCCAGGCCCAAATCTCATTTCCGGTGCAATCCCACTATTTTCGTCATTTTTGTTAGTTTCTGCTTCAATTATTGCATCAGTTGCTGGCAGGCAGACTTCCGCTTCGTCACTTGTGTTAGAATTCGCTGCTTCCTCTTCATAAGGCCAAACGAATTGGTCATTCAAGTTTTCTTGTGATTTTTGCCAGGCTTCATTTTCAAAAATCACGTCTCTGCTGATAACGACGATTCTCTTTTCCATGTCATACATACGATATGCTTTTGATACGTCAGAATATCCCAGCATTATCATCCTTTTGCCTCTTGGTGCAAACTTGGTTTTTGCTCTTTTATTCATGACGATTGCTGATGAACCAAATATTTGAAGATGTTTAACTGACGGAATTTTTCTATAAAAGACTTCATAAGGCGTTTTATTGTCTTTCAAAGCTTGAGTTAACACACGATTTCTCAAATATGCAGCTGTTGCTACAGCTTCAGCCCAAAATTCTTCTTTTGCTGATGAATTTATCATCATACTTCTTGCCATCTCAACAAGTGTCCTGTTTGCGCGTTCAGCAACTCCGTTTTGCTGCGGTGTATAAGGTGCAGATAACTGATGTCTTATGCCGCATTCTTGCAAAAAAATTTTGAATTCATTACAAGTATACTCACTGCCATTATCGCTTCTGAGTTGGCGAATTTTCTTTCCAGTTTGATTTTCGACCAGTTGTTTGAAAATCTTGAACTTTTGCAGTACTTCACTCTTACATTTCAAGAAGTAAACAGAAATGTATCTAGATGCGTCATCGATTAATGTTAAAAAATAACGAGCATCGCCTAATGACTTTACAGGCATCGGTCCACAAACATCACTATGTATTACTTCCAACACATTTCTTGCTCGACTTTCTGCTGCACTAGGGAATGGTTTTGTGCATATCTTGGCCTTAGCACACGCTTCACATGGTATTTTCATTTCACGCCAATTAATATTATTTTTGAGACCACTAACGCACTGTGTACTTGCCATTCTTTTCAGCGTGTCAAAATTAACATGGCCAAATTTTCTATGCCACACATTTGCTTGGTCATCCATTTTATTCACGTAGAAGCATTTATTCTTTTTGCATTCAACAACAAAAATGTCCTCTTGCAGCTTTGCATTCAGCAATGCATTGCCTTTTGCGTCTACTACCGCAGCTGAATTTTCATGAAATATCACCTTATAGCTGTGTTTAACCGCTTTGCCTACTGAAATAAAATTCATTTTCAAGCCAGGTGCGTACAACACGTCGTTGAGAGTAATCTCTTGCTCACAATTTAATTTAACTTTCCCTTTGCCTTGCGCTATAACATAGCTATCTCCAGCTAGAAATACTTTTTCGTTGCATTTTCTCATTTCAATAAATAAACTTGACTCGTGACAAAGGTGAGTTGAGGCTCCACTGTCTAAGACCCATTCACAATTATCAATTTTATCTGTCGCTGCTGAGCTCAACACAGCAAATCCATGTTGATTGCCCCTATTTTGCGATTTCTTTTTTTCCTCGCATTCTGCGGCGAAATGTCCACGGCGACCACAGTTGTAGCATCTTCTGCCTTCTTTTGATGCTTTGTTATTGTGTGTGTTGTCGTGCACATTCTTTGTTTTGTTGCTCCCTCCATGACCGTTTGGCTGTTTCTTTTTGTATTTTGAATTCTTGGTGTCTATGTAGAATGCCTGCTCGCATGCTTCGCTGTTGCCATCTCTTTCTGCCTTTCTGTTGCCTTCTTCAAGCAGCTTAACTGTGAAATTGGCGAGGGACGGTAAATCGTCTCGGGCCTCCATAGCAACTACGAAATTATCGTATGAAGGTGGAAGACTGGCCAACAGCATGATAACTAACATCTCCTCTGGCACTTGAATGTCAACGGCCGACAAATTTTCCACAATTTCCGAAAACTGTCTAACATGCTCTTTCTCATTTCCTCCTTCTGGCAAAGTTAGGCGTACTAATTTTCTGAACAACGATACCTTCCTTCCAGGTTGGTTCGGCTGGTAAATGTTTCGAAGAGTTGTCCATGCTTCTGCAGATGTTTTGCAATTTTTTATATAATTAAGCTGACAAGGCTTAACATTTAGCATCAAAGTAGCTAGTGCTTTTTCATCCTGCGTCACCCAATGCAGCGCATTTTCTTCGGGCTTTATATATTTGCCGCACACAATAGCCCAAAAATCTGCACATACTAAAGCGCTTTTCATCTGCACATGCCATGTGGCATAATTGCTCTCATTGAGCTTCTCAATTTGATAAGCTGCTACTGACATTGCGGCATTAATTTGCAATTACGTATTAGTACTTTGTTCCCGCACACAGCGTTACAAGGGGTATCACACGCACACAGCGTTTTAATCAGTAGCTTTAGCACACAGTGTTTTTAATTTAATTAAGTCCACTGTCCCGCACACCTGCGCTTCAACACTTCGCACTTAGGAAATTACGCGCGGCGTCAGAAAAAGAACTCAACAAACTTGTACTTGTGTCTGGGTGCCTGGGCCCATAACCTATTAAACGCAGCCGACTTCGAACAGAGTTTATTGTAGACTGACAAACTATTATACAGATACATGGCTACAACTATGGTGAGAATACTGAAATATGGTGAGTTGGTTATATGAAGAATTGGTGGCTGCCAGAGTTACAAAATAAATGTGTTGTGTTGCTTTTACATTTCCAACAGTTTGTCGGACTACAATATTTTAAAAGTCACAGTCAATCTTTATTGCAGGGGTTAGTTATTATGAGAAAAATCATCTATTCAATTCCAATCTCCATTTTGTATTGTTATTCACTTTTTGATAAGCCGCAGTTTAGCTATCTAAGCTTCACACTGGGTATTTTTAGGATCAAATCATAAGCGAATATTTACTTTTTCCACGAATCTTTCTTATAATTTTAAGATTCTATAGGATGAAAATTTGAATACATCTCACCTAAACTCCTTCGCACATGTAGGAAGCAAGCATGAGAAATTAATGAAGAGTCGAACGTCAGTAAAACCAATAAGGTGAAAATTGAACGCAATCATGTAGCATAAAAACCGACAAAACATACTGTCTGTAAATTAAGTTATGCCTGAAGCTGATGCGGTTTCTGGACCCTTGCGAGCTACGTACATATATTTCGACTTTAGATCTATTAAAAAAACGACACCTTGTTGAAGAGTGTAGCAAAACACCTAGAACAAGCAAATAGCGATTAAGCAGACAATTGTCCATTCACGTGGGATCTGGATCAGCTTAACTAATATGCCAGATCACTAAAATTTTCGCACGAAACTGCAGACACTAGATCCACAGGAATTATTGGATAAATTGAATACACGTTGAACACACAAAAACAAGTGTCTGATTGAAATCAATTGAAATGAAATTCATGACCGGGGTTGTTAGGCTCCCTCTCTTGTTTGTCTCCACTCATGTCACGTCAAATTAAATTCAAAATAATAATTAACAAATAGCAAAAATTAAAAATAACAAAAATAGTAAAACTAACCCTTATCTACAAAGAAAGTTTACTAACAGATCCTTCAAATTATCGCCTAAGTGCCGTGAAAAGTGCTATGCGTAAAGTATTTGAAAGACTGATTCAAGCATAAATACTAGAGTTCCTGAGTTCCAACACAATTTTAACACCAAAACAATATGGATTCCAAGAACATAGAATCATATTGGCGGTTGCAGTTCATTTCATAAATAATAACCTAGATAGAGGAAAATCTCTGCTTCCGTGTTTTCGCTCGAGACAATCCCTTATTAAAGTCTAATAGTCTGCCATCGTGCGGCTGTCCCATTGGGCTTGGTATCTTTTTACTGATTTTCGAAGAAAATTATATATATATATATATATATATATATATATATATATATATATATATATATATATATATATACATATATGTATGTATATATAATTATATATATATACATATACATATATATATATATATATATATATATATATATATATATATATATATATATATATATATATATATCTCAGCAAAAAGTGATTGAGCTGAAATTTTCAGAGGACATAGATGTATATAAGATCTAGTGCAGTGACTAATTTATGTTACGATATTTATAACCCTTTGACGGCAGCGGGCATTTTAATGAATTTTCAGGTACAGTAGTCCCTCGACTTACGTCGGAATTAGGTTCCGAGAATATACGACGTAAGTCGAAAACGACGTAACTCGAGGGTAGAAGGAACCCCAGGCGATAAATATATAAACTTTCATTTTTTGAATATGAATGTATTTATATGATAAGTTTGTACATAATTATTTTTTTTTAAAAAATCGTGGGTTTTCGTCCACATAAGTTTTATACTTGCACCCTTCATCAAGTGCTTATACATGACTACACGTTAAATTGCAAATAGAAATGAAGGCAACAAGTAGAAGCCGGAATACGTATTTACAAAACTTACGAAGAAGAAAATAGACGGCTTTAAATATGTACATATTTGACATAAAACACTAAAAAGCAACACATTAATTGTTATCATCTTTAGAATGAATAGCCTCTGTTTCTACTGTTTGTGGGTTGACTGGTTTAGGTCGAAATTCGCGTTTGGGGTAAAGTTTGCTTTCTTTTTTATTCGACCAACTGCTTTGTAATCGTTGACAGAAGTGAAATTTCTGCACTTCTTGATTTGTCGGGATCATTTTCTTTGAAGATTTTTATATATATGATTAGTAATGCTTTATGAGAAAAATTATTGGCTTCCAAATATTTCTTTATTTCGGACAGAAACGTTGATCAAACCAATGGAAAGATCTCCGCTGCGTCATATTCCGGACTATCCGCTTTACCTGTTACTTTTATATTGTAGACTTTACTTCTTTTCTTGAAGTTTTCAAACCATCCATTGCTGGCAACGGAAGTATCTCCTCGATTCAAATTTGCTTGTTCGAATAAGCTTTTTTCCTTCGCAATAATAGTTAACGTGCTCACCGGCATATTTTGATGGTTCAGGTCTTTGATCCAAATAATCAACATTTTTCCCAATGCAAACGCCAAATACGAAAACTTTCCTACGGAAATCGCGCTCACATAATTCTGGGAATTTCCTTTTACCAGAGGAACAGTTTTCATATAAACAAACATCTGTTCTACGAAAACGGCGACGTAAGTCAAGGGACGGACGACGTAATTTCAAGGGTTTGGTCTCAAAGTAATGAACGACGTAAGTCGAAAAAACGTATAACAAGGGAGACGTAAGTCAAGGGATGACTGTACTCTATATTTTCATGCAGACTACATTTTTGCTAAAAACAAGTAACGAAAATGAAAACTTGGTATGACTCATGCTTTTTGTTGATAAAAAAAAATTGGGAATTATGAACCCTATGTGGGCGCCGAGTGCCTAAAAGTAGGCAAGGGGTTTTTTTTCAAGTTTCAATTAGTCGTAACTTTTGACAAAAAATTGAATCATCGTGAAATTTGCAGAGCGTATTGACGTTGTCTAAAACTATGCACACATAGGCTTTCAAAACTGTGCAGGCAACACTGTAGCTATGACAGACACGTGAGAAAAAAAATCCTTCAAATCATCGACTCGCCTCAAAGTTTTTGCTTTTTGACAAAAACTTCAAATTATTGATAAATTTTAGCCTTATATACCATGTCAATTTGAAATTTACGAAATTCTGAGGTGCACAAGAACGGCAGCCCAACACCAAATTACCTCTATTTTTAGCACTCGAAACTTATGTTCACGAGAACTGACGACCGGATAATCTGATCACTACGAAACTTACAGGATATGTTGGTAGTAACTAGGACCCGGTCTGATAGAAGTAATTTTGAAATGTAGACAACCCTTTTGCAGTTGTGCTATCTTTCAAAAATCACTGAGGAAAGAAACTGCTTTTTGCCCCATAACTTCCTATTCAGCCATTAGATTTCAAAAAAACAGTATTTAGACCTTACTATAGACCATATTTGGTAGAAATTTAGTTGGAAAATTGGGATAGAGTTGCCAGATATGGTGATTTTCGTCTCCTAAATCTTGTAAATTTGCTCAGAAAAACAAAGCTTTTTTCCATCTAACTTCCGATTCAGTCATGAAATCAAAACGAAATTCATGTGGTAAATGGACCTAATTGTAAACCAGCTGTGGTAAGAATTTCGTTGAAAAATCATGAAAGAGCTGCCAGCTATGTTAATTTTTGTAATTTTTTGGTATTTCTTTACTAAGCGATCTTGTCATTAAATTTTCAAATTGGAATGATCCTGCACTGACAATTAACAACAAATATTAACGTTCCAAATATTTGAAAAGTTTTGAGGGTTGTAACCCTAAAATCTTTTCACTTCTTTAACTTCCAGCGTAGTCACCCAATCGAAACGAAATTCACAGAGTGGGTTTAAATTAACTTGAAGAAAATCTGTTACATTTTTGGCTGTGGTGCTAACATAAGATTGCCAGCACCAGACAATTTCGTAAATATGGCACTTTTCGGATGCCAACCCCAGATATAGTTTAATCGCTGAAACTTTCGATGATATCAAAGGATAGGTTATGGTAGACATTGCTACTGCTTTGGAAAAATGTTGCCAGTACTGAACATTTTCATTTGAACATTTGTGTTATAAGAGATACTGTCAGGAAATGATTTTTTTTACTTTGAGTAGGAAATGGTTGATATGGTAATACAAAGAAGTGTATTACTTTTCCCCCATTTTTAAGTCACTCGAAGGTAGTTTCTTCGAAAATCAGTTTTCCAGCTGTTCTGATGCGCTAGGCTTTTTAACTTTTTCCTTGTGCAAGAAATAGCTCCAATTCGCCACTGAAAGGATTAATGTCACAATACAACTCTAAGTTGCCCCACGCACCTATTTCAATCTCAAAAGTTAAACTTAAGCCATTGGTAGAGAAATTTTTATCAACTAAGCACTTTTGTCAAATAACCTATTCTGCTTTTATAATTCTGGCGAGATATTTTATGGCTTTCAGGAAAATGCTGTTGGTTCTTTTAAAGACAAACCAAAAAAAAATAAAAAACTCTAGCGCACCTGAACCGCTAGAAACACTAATGTTCGAAGTAGAAGAATTGTGCAGGTTTTGAGTGCATATTCCACCACATGTGCTGCTTATTACGGCCAAACTGTTTCAATGCCACGTTTTACTTTGGTCTCAAGAATGCATTATAACTCATATGGTGGAAGGTTTCAGATATTACCACTGGCATGAATTTCAACGTTTATGAGAGCAAAACACGGGTTAATTATATTCGTTATCAGTTGCTTATTTCACAAAATTTTGAAAGCAGCATCTCATGTAACATCAATGAAGAAAATGCTCAGTGCCTGCAGCGCTGTAACTGAAGTTGGTGTTTGGGGCTGCGATCCGAAGAATTTGCAGTACTTTGGGAATTGAAACATCGGTTATTTATTTTCATTGTAAATATTTCCGGTATGAATACTAACTGTAAGCATTTATTGATACAAAAGTAGCACAACCGACTCGTGCTGGCAACCTTCTGCCAGTATCAAAGCCAAGAATATATCACATCTGCTTCACGTTGTTATATTACATTCGAGGTTATAGGAGTATAAAGAAATTTAGGGTTACCTGCAGCGAGTTTTTTCAAATAATCGAAAACGTAATATTTGCTGTTTATTGTCACTACACTATCATTACCAATTGAAAATTCTACGATAAAACCGCTTAATAAAGATATTGCAAACAAACACAAAACCAACAATAGCTGACAACTCTATCGTGGCTTTTCAACCAAATTTGGCCTGAATAATGTTTATAATAGGTTCCATTATATGTATGAAATTCGTATTGATTTCATGACTGCACTGGAAGTTATAGGGCAAAAAGTTTTATTTTCCTGAGCGAATTTTCAAAACCAAAGACACAAAAATTACCATAGCTGGCAGCACCAATCGAATTTTTCAACCAATTTTCTACCAAACAGAGCTAAGAGTAAGGTTCACCTATACTGTGTCAATTTCATGAAAACCTGGTAACTTATTCACATTTCATAGGGCAAAAAGCAGTTTTTTTTTCTTTGTAATTTCTCAAGATGGCACCACTGGCACAGAGTTGCCTACAATTCAAAATCGCTTCTATCAGACCTGGTCCTACTTAAGTCCAATGCATTCTGTAAATTTCAATTGTATCTGATTATTGATTCGTGAGTTCCCGAGAACAGAATTTTTGAATGTTAAAAATATAGGTCAACTGGGAAAGGGTCACCGTTCTTGTCCGACATGAAATTTCAAAAGTTTTACTTTGAATGTGTAGATAAAGCATAAGATTTGTATACAGATTTGTTTTATTGCAAAAAACGGAAATTTTTTAGGATATTCGATGGTTTGAATGTTCACTTCCAAAATTTTTTTTTCAAATTTAAGGCACCAAAATTATCATAGCTGGCAGCTCCAACCGAATTTTTCGACCGAATTTCTACCAAGCGTGATTTATTTAATTCATACAGCTACTGTATGAATTTCGTCAAAATCGAACGATTGGATCAGCATTTACAGGGCTAAAAGCAGTTGAATAGCTCTGTCAAAAGTTATCGCAATTTAAAAATTTTCAAGTTTTCCCGTTCTCTTTTTAGGGACCCAGCGCACACATGGGGTTTTGGCAAAATTTCTATTCAAAATGGGAAAAGCGCGCAGTACTAACCCGGAAGTAAGAAGTGTGATTGTGGCTTTATAAACAAGGAAAGTCAGAAAGAGAGTTCAGTAATGAAGTAAAAATTTCAACGACTGCTGTACATAGTGCTTTCGATAAATTCAAGAACAGTGAAAGTTATTGTGATGCTGTAAGGAGCGGACGGCCCAGAGTGACAACAGAAGCAGAGGATAAGACTCTAGTGCTTATGAGCAAAAGAGATCGAAAGTTAACTGCACCGGAAATTCGAGCAGAGTTCAACGCGGGACATTCAAAGTCCATAAGCTTGTCACCTGTAAAAAATCGTCTAAGCTGGACTCGTGGGGCGGGTAGCAGCCAGAAAACCTCTGCTTCGAAAAAGTAACAGACAAAAGCGGTTAGAGTGGGCACGAACTCATTCATAGCCAGTGGACAATTGAAGACTGGTTACAGGTGCTTTATACAGATGAATCAGAGTTTGAAGTTTTTGGCTCCAAACGGAGGGTTTATGTCAGGCGATCTGCTGGAGAAAGAATGGTCGAATGAATGGAAGAATGTTATGGTTTGGGGGTGCTTTTCTCTTGCTGGAGTGGGTGAATTAGTTCGAATTGATGGCACGTTAACTAAAGAACGTTTCAATGAAATCTTGCAGAACACGGCCATACCATCAGGTTTGCGGTTAATGGGACGAAATTTCACCTTTTAAGAGGGTAATGACCCCAAACATAGTTCTAAATTATGTAGAGGATGTTTAGCTGAAATGGAGAATGATGGAATATTATTGAATATGACCTGTCCCCCACAATCACCTGATTGTAACCCAATTGAATTGTTATGGGAGAAATTAGATAGAAGGGTACTTGAACGCTGTCCGACGTCAAAGCAACACTTGTGGGAGCTTCTTCAAGAAGAGTGGAACAATATCTCCCAAGATACTGTAAGAAAATTACTTGAAAGAATGCCAAGGATTACTAAAGCAGTAAAAAATGCCAAAGGAGGAAATTTGATGAATGTAGATTTAAAGTAGAAAAAGATTCTGTTTGTTTATTATAAATTTTGACTTGTAAACTGGAAAAACAATAAGCTGACATTTGACAATTACATAAAAAGTAATCAATTATATTTTATCTAGAAATAAATAAATTTTAATTACCATGAAAACTTTGTTTATTTTCTCGATTCCCAAGAGGTCTTTAACTGTTTGCCTGTAGTGTATATATATATATATATATATATATATATATATATATATATATATATATATATATATATATATATATATATATATATATATATATATATATATATTGCATTATATTTTTCTATAGAGAGTCGATATGGATAATATATTAAGTTGTTTTTGGTGTAATTAAATTTCTAGATCAAACCAAAATATCAAAAATTAAATGAATGGAAAACATTCAAAGTTATTCAAACTCGATGACATTCACATTATAATTAATATGTTTTCGAGATCATAACGGCCAAGTCTCCATTATCTCATTTCTTTACGAAAACGAATCTTTTCATTCACATAATCTCTCTTTTATACCGAATTGCTAAAATAAAGCGCCAGAAATTGAGAGTTTTATTCGACATAACAGTACTTTTTTGATTCATAAAATGCAAAAAAAAGAATGAAACATAACATCAGAGTAAACGAAAAAGAATCACCAACACAACTCTCAATTTAGTAAATCCCATCAAATTGTGAATTTCATTTTTTCTCTACAATAAGAATTCAGCAATACGAGGATCAACGGAAATGACCTTAGCATTTTCCTTCCGCTACACGTTATCCCAATCTCAGAGGAAAAATTAATACAATTTTTTTCGTTATGCTCGGAATAGGAACAATTCCAGGAAAATCGTCACAGAGATGAAGTTGAAATCGAAAGTAAGGAAACTTGCGTCCAACTCAACTTCTTACATAATAACGTAATAGCAAATTGCATAGTTACAGAGGGAATAGTACTCGTAGAAAGACCGTGTAGCAATGGAAGAACCAACGGAAGACAGAAGAAATATGTTTGTTTGTAAAAGAGCAGCTCAAGTATGATAGTTCGAGCGGAAGGCGAGAATATGGTAAGAGGAAACGATGACTATAATTTACCACATTGTGTGTTTGCTCTTGACGAAACCACAACGGCAAAGTTTTGCGGTTCCTGTGTCGATCCTAACTTCTCTTCTTGGGCCCATCCTCCTAGGCACTTCCAGCGTATAAAAGATAAGTAGGGATAGTTACGAAGATAATATCTCCTTTGTCGGACTTTATCATCTCGACTATCATAGGACGTTCTACCACGACTTGGGCTTCGAGTAAACAACAAAGAATACTTCCAGGCTGGTGTCTGTTTATTTTTTCTTTGGTTCTAAGGGAGTTTTCGGGGTCGGTTATGATATAAAGTAAATTTCTTATGACAGTCTTTGTTCGAGATTTATTCACATTTTTGCTAAAACATTTTGCTTGTTATGTGCTTAAATTCCTACGGTAAACATAAAATATTTGTCAAAAGGACGCTTGTATAAAATGATATATGAATGCTGAAAGGAGAAAAGAACTAAATGAAATTACAGACTGAGACCAATAGAAAATTTAAAATTCATGACTTTCTCATAAAAAAAAAAAACTTTTTTCTTGTGTGTTGCATTCGCCCTGGTGGATACTGCTATCAAGCAAAAGTGACTCTGTAAGGAATGTGTATTTTGCAGTCATTGAATCGCTTTATTGAAATAAAAATTTCTATGTAGGCTTGTGCAAATGTTGAATGACAAATATCAGATAATAAGACTGAAAGCACAGTTCATGAATACTCATTCAATTTTCTAGAAATAATTGGGCTCATAATATATTTTAGTTAACTTTGGATTGAAAAAAACTTATAAGCTACCTAAAAGTATTTACACATTTATAATGGCAACAATTATATTGCTTTTTTTTTTCTTAAATACATAGCGATTGCTGCCAATTGCTATGCATACGTACATACAAACATACATATATCTTATTTAAGGGGACATAGCACCTTCAAATTGAAAAAAAATGTTTTTTTCAAAGGCTTATATTTAATGGAATAAAAAGACATACCTTAATGAAACTTTTTACACACACTTTATTTGTCTTAGATTACATAAACAAAATTGTAAAAAATGTTTTGTGGCCCCCTGTCGTCTGCTAAAATTTTTTGGAAAATACACCAAAAAAACCTGGCGTGCATGATAGCTGCCCTCAGGGAAGTCTGAAAAAAAACAAAAACGGGGTTTTGACCAGCATGAAAGCGGCCTTGGAATGAACTAAAAAAAAATTGGTTGAAAAATAACAAAATGGCGGTGTTTTTTCGAAAATCGAGGCTCTTTCTCCCCAAAAATCGGCTATAACTAAAAAAATTTAATGTCGATTTTTTCATCCGTAGTTCATTCTGAGCAATAATATGTGCAAATTAACGTGTTAAAATGTTGCTATAAAATTGCCCAACCAGCGCTTTAATAAATCTTCTGATGATAAGTCATCATGAATAGGCTTTGAAATTTCTTGTACCTCATCATCTAAGGGTACGGACAAGACGGAGCGACGAGAGCGTCGAGTCGAGCATTGCGTCGAGTCAAGCATGGAACAGCTCAATGAATTGCGTTCATGTAGACGCGACGAGACGCAAAATTATAAACGAAATTTTACAGTGGCAGTCGAAATAATGAGTTCTTCAGTATCGGATGAAGAGTTCTTCTCACCACAATACACCAAATTGAAATCAATAGACTGCTGATATATATAAATCAATAGATTTTCCTAATCACTGATAGAAAACTAATTGATTGTGTGCAATTCCGCACCTTTCATTCATAAAAAATGTACCCGAAATTTCGAATTACCCACGAAAAACCCATTAACGCAATTCGTCTACTTACTGTATGCTATCAAAACACATTTTGCAACAACAACATACATTACCGCTGCGAGCAGTCCAGCAACGAAATCGGATCAAATCGATGTCGTCGCTACTATCAAATTTTCACTCTTTGGTCGCTGCTTCGACATGGCCACTTCCATTTGAAAGCATAGGACCGATTTCGGCGCGTTGCTTGACTCGACGCTCGCGACGCTCTCGTCGCTCCGTCTTGTCCGTACCCTAAAGGTGGAGGATGCTTGAAATTGTTTAATGCATTATCACTAGCTGCCTCCGCCTTGCGCCAGTTACACCAAGTCATTTCTCCAACAGGACAATAAGAGTGTTGAGGGCTCTCATCAGTTGAAATTTTGTGGTAATATGCTGCCCAAATTTCCTTGCGCATATTTTATCCATATATCGATATAGCGAAGTGAAGGAAAATCATAGAAAAAATGACCTTGGGGCGCTTCGCTATATATACTCATAAAATTTTTTTTTTTTAGAATTTTAATTTTACATTATTAAAATCATGTTTTTAAACCTTCATTCTAACATAGTCAATCAAAAAAAAAATCGATTTTTTTAAATTTGGAGGTGCTATGTTACCTTAAATTCCCGTGGGCGGTATTCCACAAACATGAATAGGCATGAGTTTTGAAGTCTGCCAAATATGTATGTATGTAATCTGAAGTTTTTCGGGCCGAAAGTTTAGGATTCTGCGTAATAACAATTCGTGCAACGCATAGTCATTTCTATACATAATAGAACCTTCATGCTAAGACTAAAAGTTATAAAAATAAATGTCATCAAAAAAAAAAACAACTATTTAAATGGATTCTTTACCGAATTGGTGATTCCAAAATTAAAACAGACTTGATTATAGTGACGTTCGTTGTATGAGCGGTACAAACTTTACTTGCATTTTACCCACTTTGACACACTAGGCTCAGATTATTTCTCACTATTTTCATTATTCACAACCCACTGAAAGCTGAACAGTTTGATATCAGTTACGAATATCAATTTGTATTCCAAACAGATATATATACATAGTTGTATTCTGACACATGTGTATGTGCTCGCATTTAGCAAATAATGTACAAAAACTAGCTCTTACGCAAAGGAGCTGTTAGCAAGACTACTTTCGACGAAATGTAAAGGAAATTGTGTAAATTGATGTTGATGAATTGATGTTCCTCTGTATGTGCTCTTTATTATAAGGTCATGTACCATTTAGATCTGATGAGTGCACTAAAAGCCGTAGGATAGAAAGGTTTTCAAGGCTACCACTCGCGAAAGTTCCAGAATTTAAGGAATTTGACATTTTATTTGCACTAAAGGATGCTTATCATATGTAAAATTGATTGAAGTATCTATCAACGCCCAGCGTAGATGTACCTTGTGTATTGTCAGTAGCTAACGTCCGATGTCAAAATATGCCGTTATATTTTAGAAATGGCTGAGAAAAATTAAGAATCAGCACAGGTAAAAATCTACCTCTACGTGGCCACGGCTGACCTATGGGTCCAGAAGACCTATTCGTCTCGTCGTCCAGCGACCTTTATCGCTTGCAATTCAACGTTGTTCTCAATGTTGGAGTATTCACGTGCGTGCCTACACTGGAGCCTCTATTCTGTCCGGCTGACAGCGTGTGAAGTACCTTGCAGATCTATCGAGATTACTCCCACTACCACCAGCACGGAATCTACCGACACCTTGCAATAACTACTGGTAATATGCAGTGCACCTTCACGCTGGACTCTGGTAATCCGGGCTCTAAATTTCTTTCTGTAATTCTGTAGGCCATGGTCGATCATCTTCCGTTTCACCTTCTTTATGACTTGATTAAGTCGGAACTCCAGAAGCGATTACTACTGCCACATCGTCAGCGTAAACCACGAGAAACATATACGTTGGCATTTTCAGGCATAGCAAACCATCGTTAATCTCTTTCGAAGGTCAGGTTTGAGGGTAGACTCCTGTACACCTTGCCGAATTGAAGGCATTTTCAACACCTAGCGTCATCAGCAAAATAACCTGTAGTGCGATATCGCATGCCTCCTTCGCTCTTTCTACCACGCCAATCACTGCTGAGATAGCATCAACAGTTGAAAGTCATTTTCGAAATTCATGCTATCTATCAGACAAATCACCCACTGATCTAACTGCTGACGGCAGCCGTGCCTTCAGTAGCCACTCAAGGAGCTACCCGGCCGTATGTAGCATGCAAAGCGGATGATACGCGAGAAGATATTTTTAACCTTATCGATGAGTGTCAATCGAGCAACTTTCCATCGCGATTGGAAAACTCCCGCCACTTAACATGCATTATATAAACCCAGTATTAGCCGTGGTTGACTTTCCACTATAGCTTTAAATACTTCGGCCGGCACTCCATCAGGGCCCGGGGCTAGCGAATCCAATCCCGGGATCCCGCATCCCGGGATCCCGGCTAATTTCTGGTCCCGAAAATCCGGGGATTGATGAGTTCTAATCCCGGGATTTTCGGGATCAGAAATTGGCCTGGAATCCGGGGCCAGGAGTCAAGCATAATTGGCAATCAAATTACGGCAAGACTCGAAAAGAGCAAATAGAACCCATATTTATGAGAAAGCAATTAGCATGCAGGTTCACATCAAAATGCGTAAAGAATAGAGCAAAACAAACCGATGTAACAGTTAACAAGAGAATACAAAGAGGTTTGTAAATAAATAAGTATGGACTGTTTCGCAAGAAATTAATACTAGCGAATGCATACACAGATTTACCAAAATCCTCAACAACAATCAAAAAAAGGCTGTGGGCTATGCAAGCAGGATAAAAAAAATAATAAAAAATGATATAAGCCAGGCTAGTATCTCAGGTGAACGGTTTAGTTTGACGTTTGATGAGTGGACCTCGACAACAAATAGGCACTACTTAAATATTAACATCTACTTAGTGAATTCTTACTGGAGCTTGGTGCCAGTAAGGATATCAATGGCAGTTGCAAACTACCTAGATATATTAAAAGAGCGTTTCGCTGAGTTTGATGTTTCTCTAGGAAAAGACATTGTTGCCATCATAACTGATGGGTCAAATGAAATGCGAAAAGTAGGCAGACTAGTTAATACAGAGCAACATATTTGTTTGGCGCATAGAATCCTTTTGGCAATTTGCGATGTTCTCTATAATAGGAGGTCTATTCTAGATCAAAGAGTTGATGAAGCAGCTGATAATCTGGACAAAGACCACGAAGATTTAGACGCTCCTGAATCAGCTTACTACGTTGAACCTGGTCGCCTGCAAGACACGCTAGATCTGACGAAGGACATCAGCGCATGCATAAAGAAAGTTCGTAAGGTAGTTTTATATTTTAAAAAAGCTCCAACGAAAAATAAAAACGATCTTCAAAACTATGTCAAATCCGAGCAAGGCATTTAATTGTCTCACTTACTGGATTGTAAAACAAGATCAAATAATCTCTTGACAATGTTAAAACGGTTTTCCATTTTGAAAAATAGTATACATTAATAGGCCTGCAATATCCAGAGCAATTAAAAGGAACTGAGTTTGATTCGATTCAGAAACTTATTGAAGTTTTACTCCTTGTAAAATTGACTGTGGAGGCCTTAAATCGCAAAGATGCAAAATTATGCACTGCTAATACAACAACAAGATTTTTATTTAGGCTGCTAGGGGAAAATTGCAATATTGGACCGAATAAAAGAGCGTCCGTGTACTGAGCTATCTGGTTTGCTAAGCTATCTCCAGAATCTACATTGTGCCAGCAAAAATTTACCAAGTGAAATAGAATCTCTATTTTGGAAACCAAGCAACGCAAATATTAAAAAAAAAGACTTCAATGATCTAGATGCTGAACCCTTTGCTTGCTAGCCAAAGAAATGAGGAGAACCCAGTAGATACCCATATTGAATCAGAACAAGATAGTCGTCAATTGATGCTACAAGAAGAGCTGCAAAAGTATGAAAATAATCAATCATGAAATGCCGCAAGAAACTAATCTAATTAAAACTATTGCAAAATAAATGAAACTTTTCGAAAGTGGTGTCACTCGCATAGTTTGGAGCAGGCTTACCAATATTTATCGACCGTTTCCGTGGCGTCCAACATCGGGAATAAATTTGGAAGCAGGCTTGGAGACGATACTTTGGATACTTTGCTATTGCTTCAATGTTACTTCCGAAAAAACCAATGAACTTTGGCAGAATTTTTATGTGTTGAATATTTTATATGTTAAGAGTTGTGATTTATTGTTGTGATTTTTTGTCGTGATTTGTTGTTGTAATTTGTAATAGTTGTAATTTTAAATATTTGCTTTTATACTGTCAACGTCTCGGATAATTAAAATTATTGTTTTTATTTGCATCAATTAAATAAATTAGTAATTATTCAGTAACATATTTTTTATACAGTTTTCAGCTTACTTATTGCTGTAGTTTTGAAATGATGGCACATTATATAATCTGTTTATTAAAAACTTGACTTATTTTGTTGTGTTATATTTTGAATCTCGAATCCCGGGATCCCGGGATCCCGGGATTTGAGATTGTTTAATCCCGTAATCCCGGGATTGAAAAAATGGTTCGGGATTGGAATCCCTACCCGGGGCCTTCCTGTTTTTCATTCCAGACATCACGACAATCAGCTCCTCCTTTGTAATGCTACAATGTGTTTTTGGCTGATGCGTTGGGAACCGTTAGGTGACGATGCGCTCCAGGGTTGCGCATCGCTCCAAGCGCTAGACCAAATGCAACCAAATCTGTGGGTAACCAATTTGTACTCCTTGCCCTACGATTCTAAATAGACTTCCTCGCAAAGTGCCTGCCATTTGTAGTGCTTGCTTCTCTTGATAGCTTCGGCCAATCATTGGCAGCCTGCACTCTATTTTTGGCCCACTGTGCACTGTACCTGCACGTCAAATCGATGCGTCATAGATCAGCGATTTCATCGTTCTACCAGTAAGTCTGCCTCATACCACCGAAGGGCTGCCATCGAGGCATTGAGGCATCGCATGTTCTGCAAATCAAACACATAGTGCTTCATGCTTCACTTTGGCCCCAATGAGTGGAGCTTTTTTGTCCAAGCTCAGGTTTATTGATATGACCATCTCACTTCTGTTTATCCTGGCTGAGTTCAACCACGAGTTTTTCAGACTGGGTGGCGTTTGCTATGTCTCCTCCTTGCAATGCTAAAAGTGATGTAGTTATGGTTACTACTCGTGTAATCCTGCATCACCATCCACTCACCAACGCCGGGCATTCGGTATGTTTATGTAGAGCCTGAGCTTGGCACCAGCAGGTTCAACCTCGACACCATCTCCACTATACGCTATCTTCGAGTGTTTTTGGTGGGCATGTCCCACTCCAAAGCCTTAGCATTGAAGTCATCCCTGCCTAAGATATGGCCGTCAATATAACGGTGAGTGTCCTCCAGTGAACTCAGCTTATCTCCAAATTCCTGAATTGAGTCATTTGCTGAAAAGCGACACCTCACCAACACGCAAGCCTCACCATAGCTGCCAGCACGGATACTTGCGCTGAAATCGTTGGCAATTCAGGTCGCTGAGTACCCTGGGGCATCCAAAAAAAAACAAGTAGGTGAATTCATCCTCCTGTAAAGCTTGCTGATCAGGACGATCTGAGTCTTTTTTTCACAGACGAGCTACGTGAAGTTATTAGCTGCTCTGCAAGGCTGCAGGTTTCCTGGGAGAACTTTCGTTTTCGCCCCTGTTGCCTCTTCAAAAGCTGCTCAGATCCAGACTACACTCAGCGTGATTCCCTGTAAAACCTCTTCTATCGGTGTCTTCTGTATTTGACAAACTTGAGTTCCAGTTTTGTCGAGCTGACCTCCTTGGCAAATCTTGCTTAGGACCTAATCGTACGTTTTCTTTAAAGTTGGTGTAGCCATTACATCCTCCCACTTTTTTGCCGCGGCTTCCGCTTACTTTTCTCCCACTTTTGAGTACTTTTTTAGACAGTTTAGCTGTCCCCTGAGTCTCCTTTGTCTTTGTAAATACTTCAGGAGTCTTTTCCACAAACCAGATGCAAATGCTAGCCCTGATCTTTTAGTCTCTTCAGAATTAGATTCAACTGTCTTTTTATTTTTTTGGGGCTGAGTAATCCCCAGAACAACTGCGGGTGCCATCGCTTCACTCGAGTGGCGCATTTTATGCGTTTGTTGGAACTCTTTCACTGCCTTTCACCAGGTGGTCCGACAAGCGGAGATAATATCGAAGGCTTCTTCTAGCTGTAACTTGCCATCTTTCATCTGTTTCGAAATATTTCTCTGCGATAAAATGAAGGATCCGCTTTCATTTCATGGAGGATCCATTTTCATTTTGCAAGTATTCTCCCTTCGGCGATTCACTCGCGCCTAATATAATCCTTTTAGAAGGGTTTCACGCTGGCGGGTACAGGTGTGTGGTTACATGTACTCGCGAAATACCCCCAGAAACTTCCTGTAGCTGAACTTTCAGCCTCTCAAGGGGCTGTTTGTGTTTGGCTGCTTCCGTCGATAGTGACCAAAAGAAGTTATTGATTGAAACCATTTCGAATTAGTTGGGACCCCCTCAGAGCTGCTATCTCTATTCGTGCGTGCAGTCGCCTTATTGACCTCATGGTTGTCTAATGCAAATCAGAGAGGCCATGTAAGGGTTATCACCAGCCTTCATGAGGCCTGGTGCTCAAAGCCAGATCAGTCCTGATCGGGAACAATGTCAAGTGAGCTTTCGCTAACAACGTAGTGGTGCGAACTTTGAACGTACTCTGAGGCCTGCCAAGACTTTAACGGGATAGAGGTGGACATTACATTAGCCTGGAGCCGTTTACGGTCGGATGTTACTTCAGCGGTACCGCATAAAAAGGCGACTAGGTACAGAATGCCATATCCATCAGTTAAAAACAGCAAGTCGTTTTGTTGCAATGTCAACCCAGAAGTGTCTATCCTGCTAGTGCATCAAATCAAGCCGGTCATCAAAATCGTCCAAGCCGTTTAATTGCCAAGTCATGTCCATCGATTTCAGATCATTTTGCGTTACCCGGGGTATACCGCGAAGAGGTGATCTGAGTTACACCCCAAGATGCCGTGTTTCGTACCGGGAGTAGTTTCGATAGATCTACTTGCGGTAAAATGCAGAGAAGGACACTTCACCCGCTCTAGGCGGAAGAAGCATGAATTATACTGCACGCAAAATAAACGCTTCAGTTTTAATAACAACGCTGACATAACAAAAAAGTTCACTGGATGGTGAAAATGGTAGGTTTTCTGGGTCTATGGGCCAGCCGTTGCCACGAAGAGGTAAATTTCTGCCTGTACTAATTCTTGACGGGCACGGTTTCTTCGGAAGAAATCTTAACAGAATAGGTGGCTACTATGTGGATAAGTACGAGATACTTATCCTAAATTCTTCGCATGTTTGAGAAGCTACCGCCAGTTTACGATTGGCTTCGTAACATGGAAAAAATGCTGCACAACAAGAATAACTGGTGCAAAGCCTTAATATAGGTTGAGAAAATACTGCGCAGAAGGCGAGAGGAGGATTGTTTCACCAACCCACAAGCAGCGTTAGCTTCTGTAATAATTGGGAACGAACAAGTGAACAACAAGGATCGGGTTGGAGTAACATAAGAGCGTATTCGAACCCGCACCTCCGTGGCCTGCTCGTGTACTTTACACCTATAGACGATCGGAAGTTACAAGGAAAGAAAGAATTTTAGAGCTGCCATCCGCGAAATTTCTCAAACTTCGAAAATTTTAATATTTGTTACTTATTTTGATTGTAGATACAAGTCATATGGAAATACAATTATAGCATCTGCTGGAACAAAAATGTCGAAATTATTTGCTTTTCGCATCTCTTTCGTACCGTTGAGCTCAACTCACCTTGAGAGTTTCATAGAGGTTTTATAGAGGTTGTAGGTTATAAAGTGGAAGTTATAGCTATAGAGTTTTAAGGGCTACTACCTATAACATTTTCAGAATCAACACATTTTCGGTTTGCATTTACTACAAGATCATTCTTATTTGAAAATCTAATAGAAGCACCGCTCATTGGAAAAAACATTATCAAAAATGCCACTACTATCGTAATTTGGTAACCGAAAATCTTTCAAATTTGGCTTACACTCACGTTCATCTCCTGTGTGAATTTCGTATTGATCTAATGACTGCATCAGAAATTATAGGACAAAAAGCTTTTATTTTGCTCAAGCATTTTTCCATTCTTCCAGAAATGCCAATATATTTCTTGCACTTCTGTCAGACCTACTCCTCCTCAAGACAATACATCTTAAGATTTTCATATTGATCTGATGATCTAGTCGTCAGATCTAATAAACACATATTTCGTGCTCGAACAAAACACTTTGACTTTGACTTCGAATCAGCATCATTTGACCACATATCTTAAAAGGTTTTCTGAACATTTAACTTTATGTTAAGTAAAAAAATCATTTCTTATTTTAATTTGGTTTATTATTCAATAAAATGTTCATGCTTTTAAAAACATTCAGGATTTTGTGTCAAAGCTCCTTTTTTACTTGATGGTTAAATAAAGAGTTGCAGTTTTGAAAATTGAAAACTTAATTTTTTCCTAGAAATTGAAACTCATTTTATCCAACTTCCATTCGAGCAATAGCTTCATTTGAAAAAACCCGAGCAATGGCTTACTTTAATAACACTGCTGCCTTCTCTTCAGTTCCAAAAGGCTTTGTAAAATACCATCCCTCTTTAATAATTTTACTTTTGATTAGATCATGAAGTTCTTTGATCTAGACACGGTTTAGCCTTAACTTGTTTTTGAGCTTTTCATTACCAAATTGCTTTGTCAAAGTGAATTCATCGTAAAAAAATACTCCATTTTTCATGTTTGTACTTCTTTTTGATTTTTGTTTCACCAGAATGATGAAACATACCGTTTTGAGCACGAACTTGCGATCGGAATTCAATTTTGAGCATAAATCAACTAACATATTGGCAAAATTCTTCTTAGTTGTTACCGCTAAATTTCTGCGTTGTTAAACTTCGCTCCAATTTGCGGCGATTGTCGTGACTCACCTACCGTGGAGAACTCGGCGCAACTCACCATGGATCACGTCATGAATCTGCTAGCCTAAAGGATAAAATCTTATCACAAAAAGTATAGGGCTAAAACTCACGTTGGGTTTCTGGGTTTGTAGTTAGTAGAGACTGTTCCGTTTTTGTAATCAAAATTTTTCGAGTGTAAAGAGCTATTCAGGATTAGTCTAACCCAGCCATACTCAACCTTTTTTATTTCAGGGCCAGTAAGAAATGAGTACTAAGCTACGTGGGCCGCAGTCTTGTGATAGCTGCAAAAACAAAGGCAAATAAACAAGAAACATCATGGTGAAAACTTCCTTTAGTACAAATTTAGTACGATCTCTGACAGTCTGACAAAGTTTTCACAATTTTAGTTAAATCAAGCTGGAAATTGCTACTGCAATTCTTAAGATATCGTGTTATTGGAAATCAGAAAGCCGATTTCTATCAACTTTTTTTTTGCATATTTCATTTTCGAATATGATGATTCGCACAGATAAGTCGATGTGAACAATGTCAAAAGCAACTGGGCGCAGCTTTCCACTTATAATTTGCCGGTACTAGTTGCCACAATTCCACATACTCCTTTACCTCTCTTTTTTCGTTAAATATAACCTCCAAATTCGAGTCATTTTTAATTTCAACGGTTTCATCAAAGAATTGTGGAAAACGGAATCCTAGCTCTGTTAACTGTCTTATTACTGCTGATTCAAAGCGCCAGGGGGTTTCAATAAGCAAAAAAAAATCTTGAAATTTCTCAACTCTTCAAGTCTTCGTTTGAATTCAGCGGGTAGTAAATTTAGGTAATTTAAATTTACATGGTAACTCTCCGTAAATATACTGTCATTTCTGTCAGCCAATGAAAGTGTGGGAAAAATTATCTAGCTTTTGATTTTTTAATGTTTTCGCAATAAATGCTCAGCTTTTCTTCAAATGCTAATACTGTTTGGGTCATTGCGTTACAAATTTGCTTTCACCTTGTAAAGATTGATTAAATTCACTTAATTTCCCCGTGGTGTCACAAGAAAATGCTACAGGACTCCATCATCGATCATCATCAAGTTCATTGTCAACTTTGTGGTCCTGTTGTAAAAACAATATAATTTCCATTCGTAATGAGAAAAATCGATCGAGAGCTTTTCCTCTGCTTAGTTGCTTAGTCGCAGTTGTATGTAAAATGGCATCACCATAATTATTGCTTAGCTCTTCCAAAAGGTTCTTGAATTTTCTATGATTTAACTCTCGTGCTCGAATATAGTTCACTACAATGATAACAGTCTTCATTACAGCATCTTATTTATTAGACGAAACACGTTCTGCCAAATTTTCTTGGTACTGCTGAACAATCAAATAATGGTAGATTTAATAATGTATATTTAGATTTTAATAGAGAAACAAGCCGTTTTCTCATCCGGTCATTGAAACCAATTTTATTTTTCTTAAATAACATGTGAAAAATATCGAGAAAATATTAACCCCTTATTTGGTTTTTCGTGAGAAGTAATGCCAGAAAATCATCATTAATTATACTCAGCAATATGAAACAACATTGCTGCATTGATGAAATGTCCATGCTAGAATCAAAAGTTAAACTAAAATATATACAGCTCTTCAAGTCACATCTACGATATAATCGCATATGTAAATGTTTAGCAGTATCTTCTATTCGTCAAGTGCAGGTAGAATTTGAAAACTGCATTTGTTTTATTTGTGAACAATATATTCGAAGCCTTAATGAAGCATTCTTTCATGATTTCTGAATCCGTAAATGGTTTCATGAGTTTACCGAGAAACAAACTTAATGTGACGCTCTTGTAGCTAGAGCATTGTGCGACAGAGTTCCTGTCAGAACAATTTGCTGCTTCTGCAAAGACTTCTTAACCCTCCCCAGACACACTACAATTCGAGCACCTCCCTAGACACACCTGGGTCTATGGAGTCCTGCCGTTTTTTTACCACACTTCGAATCGTTTTAAAATCTGAAAAAATTCATGAAGGTAGATCGATATCTATAGAAAAAGAGCGTGCATTAGGTGATGGATATATATGAATTTTTATTATTGTTATTTAATGGAAATCGACACAAAACACGAGAAATACACGTATTCACTTAAAACATCATAGCTTTTTGTTAAATAAGTTTAAGAAAATTCTACTGTACGAAATGTTTCTTGACATATAATAGATGAAAGAAAAAAAAAAGACATAATGAAACTTCGAAAAAAGTATAATTATTATGACAAGAGAAAAAGTACAATTTTTTTGGAGTCGAAAATTCGTTTGAAATTACAATTTTTGGTTTGAAAGTAATGTAACTCAAAGTTTTATACGTTTTTGTGTTATTTATTATTACTTACACTTATTCTTATTAAAATATATAAAGTAACTGAACAAAATTACAAAATGCATTCATTGCATACATGAAGCTTGTGTTCTTCGCAAATTTTTATTTCTTCGCTCGTTAAACTAAGTGCTAACGTTTCAATAAATTTATATCTTCCCAATGCAGTGTTCGCTTCATTAAAATTGTACAAAATGTTACAATTAACTACCGTTTGATCTAATATACCGAAGAAAAGCTTCGAAGAAAATGCACACTTTTATGCTTCCGTAGACACACATGGGTCTTTGGTGTCCGCAGCCAACTTTGACAGCTCAGCAATTCACGAAGAACGGAGGACCGAGCGTGACGTTCACTACGCCAGTTCTGGATCCAAGTACAATTTTTTAAGTGGAGGTTATAACCCGAAATATTGACGTACCTGTGCGCCCTGACGATTTTCAAAAACGGCCGGACACCAAAGACCCAGGTGTGTCTAGCGGGGGTTAAAACAGTCAAATTGTTCACATCTAATTCCAGTACCGTTCGGAAAACATTCATCAAATGAATTATGCTTGGTTTTAAAATGTCGCACAATATGATATTTTTTAATATCATACTTTTCAGACAAATTAGACACATAGTAATATGCAAGCATAATATAATAGTAATATGTATCGAGAAAAGTGACATCTGGGGCATTTCACGTGAAGCGGACAACGAAACAAAGTCGAGGTTCTGGATTTCGTTCATATTGTTCATAATGGTACTTCTAGAAGATATGAATGTGAATGCACAAGTTTTTGTTTCTATGAGGTTTAGTTGCCGAGCTATGGTCTTCTGAATAATTGATGAAATTGATAAAAGGTTTTTCTGGAAGTGGATTCTGAGATTCAAAACAAAATCTAAAAAACATTTAACAAATTGATTGGTATAGAAAATTAACTGTTCTTTTTAATTTCGAAATTAAATTTGAAAAACAATTTTTTTTTTTGTGTGGAACCGGAAGCAGACACTTCAACTCGTAATTTGAATAATTTGGACCAGGTTAATTTTGTTTATTTTTATTACAAAACAAAGCTTAAAGTATACTTATTTTATCAAAAAAGTTTTAGAATGCGATGGCCAGTAGTTTAGGAGGTAGGTGAATTTCAATAAATAAAAGTCGCATGGAGCGTGATACCAGGAGCTTGATTATGATAGCTAGTGAGTGTGAAAGCAAAATATTTGTAGTAAAATTATTATATATCACTTGTATCACTTACATTTAGAAGATAAAATATTAAAAATTGCTAATGCTGATTTACTTAGTGAAAAAAGCTACTTGTTTATGGCCAAATGAATTTATTTCACAATTTATACAATTTTACTCTCGTTTCTTAAACTAGTTATTTTTTACTAATGTTCGAAGAAGAACATTAGTATTATAATCACTTTGGCCAAAAATTCATATTTCTATATATATATATATATATATATATATATATATATATATATATATATATATATATATATATATATATATATATATATATATATATATATATATATATATATATATATATATATATATATATATATATATCATCAAAAAATTTCAGTGAAAAAATCTCAGGAACGCGCCATCCGATTGAGCTGAAATTTTCAGGACACATTGGTGTATATGCAGAATAGTGCCAGGTCTCACAAAAAGTTAATAATCTTAAACCCTTTGGCGCCGGCGGCCATTTTAGTGATATTTTTAATATACCTATTATTCCGTACACAAATAAGTTTTGCAAAAATAAATTTGACGAAATAAATTTTGAACGTGTTTTACATGTGAATCGGATATTGTTTTGGAATTTTTTAACCCCATGTGTGCGCTGGGTGCCTAAAAACAGAACGGGAAAACTTGAAAGTTTTTAAATTGTGATAAGTTTTGGCAAGGTTATTCAATCATTACGAAATTTTTAGGACATATTGGTATTATTTAGTTGTAGATTTGTGTAGCTTTTGATGAGCGTGCTGGCAACCCTGTAGCTAGGGCAGGCACCGAGAGTGAAAACCTTCAAACCATCGTCTCTCTTGAAAAACTGCCGCTTCTTCAAAACAAAGCCACTCATATGTAAATTTTGTGCTTTGTTTACATAACCAAAAAAAAAAATTTGATATGGTATAACGGGCACGCCTGGTAACCCTTGCCCAATTTACCTATATTTTTAGCATCAAAAACTTCTGTTCACGGAAACTCACGATCCGATGAGCAGAATTAATTGAAATTTGCTGAATGTATTGGTCCTATATAGGACCAGGTCTGATAGAAGTGATTTTGAAATGCGGGTGATTCTGTGTCAGTGGTGCCATCTTGAAAAATCACTAAAAAAGATAACTGCTTTTAGCCCTATAAATTCTGATTGAATCGTTCGATTTCGACGAAATTCACACAGTAGCTGAACCTTATTTAATACCACGTTTGGTAGAAATTTGGTCAAAAAATTCGGTTGGAGCTGCCAGCTATGATAATTTTGGTGTCTTAAATTTGAAAAAATAAAAATTTGGAAGTGAAAGCATTAAACCATCGAATTTCCAAAAACTGTCCGTTTCTTACAATAAAACCAATACGCATACAAATTTTATGCTTTATCTACACGTTCAAAGTAAAACTTTTGAAATTTCATGTCGGACAAGAACGGTAACCCTTTCCCAGTCAACCTATATTTTGAGCATCAAAAACTGCTGTTCACGGGAACTCACGAATCAATAATCAGATACCATTGAAGTTTACAGAATGCATTGGACTTAAGTAGGACCAGGTCTGATAGAAGCGATTTTGAATTGTGGGCAACTCTGTGCCAGTGGTGCCATCTTGAAAAATTACAAAGAAAAAAAATTGCTTTTTGCCCTATGAAATTTGAATAAGTTACCAGATTTTCATGAAATTGACACAGTAGCTGAACCTAACTCTAAACTCTGTTTGATAGAAATTTGGTTGAAAAATTCGATTGGTGCTGCCAGCTATGGTAATTTTTGTGTCTTTGGATTTGAAAATTCGCTCAGGAAGATAAAACTTTTTGCCCTATAACTTCCAGTGCAGTCATGAAATCAATACGAATTTCATACAATTAATGGAACCTACTATAAACATTATTCAGGGCAAATTTGGTTGAAAAGTCTCGATGCCAGCTATTGTTGGTTTTGTGTTTGTTTGCAATATCTTTATTAAGCGGTTTTATCGTAGAATTTTCAATTGGTAATGATATTGTAGTGACAATAAACAGCAAATATTAAGCTTTCCATTATTTGAAAAACTCGCTGCAGGTAATCCTAAATTTCTTTATACTCCTATAACTTCGAATGTAATATAACAACGTGAAGCAGATGTGATATATTTTTGGCTTTGATACTGGCAAAAGGTTGTCAGCACGAGTCGGTTGTGCTACTTTTGTATCAATAAATGCTTACAGTTAGTATTCATACCGGAAACATTTACAATGAAAATAAATAACCGATGTTTCAATTCCCAAAGTTCTGCAAATTTTTCAGATCGCAGCCCCAAACACCAACTTCAGTTACAGTGCTGCAGGCACTGAGCATTTTCTTCATTGATGTTATATGAGATGCTGCTTTCGAAATTTTGTGAAATAAGCAACTGATAACGAATATAATTAACCCGTGTTTTGCTCTCATAAACGTTGAAATTCATGCCTGTGGTAACATCTGAAACCTTTCTACCATATGATACAATATCATGCATTCTTGAGACCAAAGTAAAACATGGCGTTTGAAACAGTTTGGCCGTAATAAGCAGCTCATGTGGTGGAATATGCACTCAAAACCTGCACGATTCTTCTACTGTTCTTCGAACATTAGTGTTTCTAGCGGTTCAGGTGCGCTAGAGTTTTTAATGTTTAGAGGTGTTTCTACGATCAGTTTTTTCCTGCATTTTTTTGGCAACACTCTTCACCACTCTGCGTTCACAGTTGAGTTATTATCTACATCTGATATGTTCGCTTCCCTATCTTACAATAACTCTATTGTATATGACTTTCGCAATGCTGATTATAAGAGCATTACGGATTGTCTTCTCAGAATTGACTGGGCTAGTAATTTTTCAACGCTAGAATTAGATGATGCTGTATCATTATTCTATGAGTTGGTTTTTGACGCCGTTGAAAAGTTCACCCCAAAGATTAAGAGAAAAGACAAAATATCTGAACCATGGCTTGATAGCAATCTAAGGTATTTGCGGAATCAAAGAAATAAACTTTACAAAGTAATTACCACCAGCACTGATGTCAGAGATGATATCAAGGATAAACATAATGAATTAGCTCAAGAATTCCTGTCGAAATCCCGTGAAGCGTATGAGCGCTATGTTAATATCATGGGCGAAAATATAATTCATGATCCTAAAAAGTTTTTTGATTTCGTGAACACCAAACGGAAAACTTCGGGCTACCCTACTTCGATGCACAAAAAGAACCTTTGTTCGACATGCCCTCACGAAATTTGCGACCTGTTCGCTGAGCATTTCCAGGAAGTATTTTGTTCATGTACAAGCATGTCTAACATTCTTCTCCCTCAAACATTCCCACCAGATATCATTTGTGAAATGTATTTAACTAGAGAGGAGATTGCCAGGGCCATCAAAGATCTCAATGTCAACAAGGGTCCTGGTCCTGACTTACTACCTCCTAGTTTCATACTCGAATGCATGGAGTCGCTTATCTTACCCGTGTATTTAATTTTCAACAAATCACTTTCTTGTGGGGTTTTCCCTTCCTTCTGGAAATCATCCCATCTGACCCCGATTTTTAAAAGTGGTGATAGGCGGTCAATTGATAATTACAGAGGTATTGCAATACTTTCAGCATTGCCTAAACTATTTGAAAAAATTGTCTGTGATAAGCTCACTACTGTAATAGAACCTCTTCTAAATGAACAACAACATGGTTTTAGAAAAGGCAGGTCAACTTGTACCAACCTCGTGATTCTCGTCTCAGATGTTCTCTGTGGCATGGAAAAAGGGCATCAAATTGATACCATCTACACAGACTTCAGCAAGGCCTTTGATCGGGTTGATCATGATATTCTTCGAATCAAACTACAGAAATTTGGCATCTCGGGTCTCTTATTAAACTGGTTAGACTCTTATCTTCGAAATAGGACGCAGTACGTTAAGTTTCAGGGTATCCTATCCAAAAAAAATCGAAGTTTTATCAGGTGTTCCACAAGGTAGTCACTTGGGGCCTCTTTTATTCAATATTTTCGTTTCGGATCTTTCTGAAGTTTTATCAGACATCCCTCACCTTTTTTATGCAGATGATCTGAAAATGTACCACACAATTAAATCGAAATCTGACTCAGTTTTCCTTCAATCGAAACTGCTTTCTCTTGAGCAGTGGTGCAAACAAAATAATCTCGACATTAATGTCAGTAAATGTCAAGTCATTAGTTTTTCCCGCAAAACCAGTAATATAAATTTTGATTACCGCCTCAATAATGTTACAATCAATAATGTTGACAATGTCATCGACCTCGGGGTTACTTTGGATAAAAAGCTGCGTTTTAATTTACACTATGACAAAGTCTTAAGCAAGGCTAATCAGCAGCTTGGATTTATCAAAAGACGTGCGAAGGAATTCAAAAACCTATGGGTCACGAAGTCCTTATACATAGCTCTAGTTCGGCCATTGCTCGAATATGCATGTATTGTCTGGCACCCTACCTTTGATGTCCATAGCGATAGGCTCGAATCGGTGCAGAAGCAGTTCTTGCTATTTGCGTTGAGAGATCTGTATAATCTTTACGAATTTGAAAATCTACCTTCATACAGATACAGGCTAAGTCTCTTAAATCTATCAAGTCTATCTTCGCGGAGGATAGTCATATGCTCCTGCTTTACTTTTGACGTTATTAGGGGCTTGATCAATGTTGTGTCCCTGTCCAATAAGATCACCTTCAACGAATCAGTAAGGCAGACGAGACACACACGTTTACTGAATGAATACCGACACCACACAGTTTACGCCAACAATGAGCCAATCAATAGATGTTGCAAAATATTCAATAGCTTCGCAAAATACTATTCCCCTACCATTTCCAGACCTAGGTTTAAAACTGCTCTGACTAAGGTGCTCACGTCATGAATGCCCTATCCAATTCCCTACTAAAGATGGTTATATATTTTTAAATTTCTTCCGTTGTTGTTAATTATACAAATTTATATAAATTGTTAGATATTAATTGTAAGTGTTTTGTACGCCTTGTTTGGTTGAAATAAATAAAATAAAATAAAATAAAAATATGAACGAAATCCAGGACCTCGATTTTTTTTCGTTGTTCGCTTCACGTGAAATGCCCCATCTACCTTTTACGAATTATTACGTTACCTTAGAACCAAAAATAAGACTGAACTACGTCTGCTGTAATGTGTAACTAAAACGGTAAACTAGAATTCTATTCCATTGTGTTGACGTTGAAATGGATGCAAACCCACAATATTGGGGGGAAACGAGCTGAGAATGAGTTGCGAAAGTTTACAGCGTCACATCGTAATGGTTTGGCTGGTTTCATTCGAGACACCAGTGTATGGCCCCTGAGACCGCATTTACATATCCGAGCTTTCGCTACAAACAATTTTGAGGTGGAATTGGTTCATCTTCAACATATCTTTCGCCGGAGGCCAGCAATCTGATTGGCTGATCGTTTGGATATGTAAAGGTGGTCTGAGACTTCAGCTACCAGCGACCGGGATTCGGCATTGTTACTCAAGAGCCACCCGGTGTCTCTTAAGGTAGAAATACACTGCTGTCACGTCACGTGACCTCACGTGCCGTCACGTCATGCGTATGGAGGCATGAGCTCACGCTTGGAAATACACTTGTGTCATGATAGCAGCTCATAGTTGTTGCAGTTGCTGATCGACGGTTGACGGTTTACTATTGGCAGTTGTGTGATAATAGTTTATCTCGCGTTTTTGAAAAGTGTTTTGCTAATAAAGTAACTGTATTAATATATATTCATTATAATATAATGAATGAAAGTACAGATTCATCCACAAGCTCTTCAGATTTTGAAGAAGACTTGGAAAATGTTGCTATTTGTGCATTTGTTCAAAGGGAGCGTAGATTTTGGATTCATCCGGAAACGTCTGGAGAATACCATTCATTAGTGCAGGAGTATTTTATCCATTAATAGCTGCAGAGTATATTGCAAAGCAAAAACGAGACAAGCAAAAACAAATTCTGGTTTCAATTTGCATATGACATCTCCTATTTTTCGGACGCTCAAACAAACAGATGGAATTGGATGTTTGAAAAATTTTGTTGCCATGCCTGGTTTGAGGTTTGAGCAAATTTCGCTGCGCAACACAGTTCTGTTGCATTGATTATGGCTTCGGCATTATAATAAACTTTCAGTGGTTCTGTAATGTAAACCTTAGGCGGCATACCTACAAATTCCATGTTTGCTTGGTAATTTGAGCAAACGTATTCAGCCCTAATAGAAAAGTAGTTTGTCATAAACATGTTACCAAAAGTTTTTATAAACACTAAACATGCATGTAAATAATGAGGAAACATACCAATTTAAATTCCACATAAAAATTATGTTACATCTTTATCCCACAATTTACCAGCATCAATGTATTTCGCCATTTCACAATTATTCATACTTGTACATTTTAAACAAATCACTTACCTTATACATTTTAAACAAATTAAATACCATGTGGTAAAAATATTGGCTAAAACTACGATTTCAATTAGAAAATACATATTTGCGTCACTAAATTTGCATATATATGCACTTATAACAGATATTTTGATTAATCAGTACTTATTTCGTCATATACGACATTCAAAAATTTACGTTACATGTTAGACGTGCTGTCACGTGAGCTCAAAAATCTGAATTTGCAGATTATCAAAAACGTGAGCTCACGTGACAGCACATGAGTCCGGGTGACGTGCCGCCAGTGTATTTCTAAGCATACAAAATGGTACTGCAGATCTATGGCACGTGAGGTCAGCTGATGTGACGGCACGTGCGGTCACGTGAAGTGACAGCAGTGTATTTCTACCTTTACGTCTCTATTTATACAATTGAATGTTTAACTAATGGTCGAACCACAGAGCAATGGCTTGAAAGGAGAGGCACTTATGAGCAGTGCTTCCCCCTTTTCTACTAAAGTAGTAGATTTATTACTATTGTCCTGCCAAAAAATTACTACAACAGCAACTAAATTTGCTATTATTTGATAAACCGGCAGACACAAAATAAATAATTTCCACTCATAAACAATAAATGGACTCATATTAATTTTTCCACTTTTTTAAAAGAAGAGAAATAATGTAATTGGCTTGTCTACACCAAACCAAGCACAATGCATTTATTTATCTATTTTTATCTATATTTTCGTCTATTGTTTCATTGTTTCAGTATAGTTTGCTTTGAAGCCTTCTCACTCTTTAAACTCTGACTTAATTTTAAATTTTTAAAGCATTCAGTTGTATTTACCATTACTACTTTTTGGTATAGGATTCGAACAATATATTCAATCTTATTATACTAATGGTAAATTACATTGATAGTAAAAAAAAACTTATCGAACTTTTATTTTAGCTATGTGCATACATTCAAAAAAAACGGATATAAAAACAATAAGTAAGTTATATTAAATTACTCAAATATGTAGCAAATCGTTTCAGAAGCTGAATACTTTTTTCATGAAAGTGAAAGTAAATTTTAATTTTATTAGGCTTTTAAAAAATATTACCTACTATTAATTTCAACCAACTACTCTTTTCTGTCATTTTTACTGCGTAAGAGATTATTCGAAATCAAATGATGGCTTGCAGTGGCCGACACTGACCTAGTTTATGCGAGCTCCCGATTTAATCCCGATTTGGGATTATACCAGTCAGAACGTCGTATAAACGGTCAAATTCGGATTTCAGCTTAAACCCGAATAGTTGGGCTTACGCCCGATGACTATGTGTGAGTGTGCATATGAAATTTGTAAGCGAAAGTGTTTTTTCAACATGGTGACTTTTGGTAAACGCTGTGCACTTGGTCTGTTATCCATTATCCATTCTTGATTAGCGACGAAGCCTCGGAAAAAAATGAATGATGTTTCTCAATATTCATTCTTGCCTTCTTCGTACGTTAACTGAAATGTTAAACGTAAACTAAACTTCCTATCTTGCCACATTTATACAGTACAGTTTCTATTTGCGTGTAAGCTATTCCTCAAAACAAGTTTCTATGGGTATACGCAATTCGAATTTCGGAAAATCCAAATTCCAATTTTGCCCGTTTATACTACGCAATATTTGGGATAATCCCGAATCGGGATTAAATTGGGATCTTGCATAAACTAAGTCACTGTCGAAGTATGGAAATACCGATGGCCAAAGATGCCTTTGGGAGCGGTTTTTCACACACATTAAAGCGGGCCATCATGCGCAAACGACAAACCATGACTGGCGTATCTAGTGACCTAGTGGTAGACGCAAATTTGTGATGGTGGCCATAATTATGGCGATCATTGCGACCATTACAGTGGCCGATGATGGCCCACAGTGAGGAGGCAGCATCATCTCTCATTCAATTCTATGCCCCGACAAGAGTTGGAAGCTCAGTGGCTGTCTTTTGCATTGGTAGCCTTGGTCTCTCAGAATTCTCGTTTGTTAGAATATGAAACTATGTTTGGAAATGTCCTTTTGTACAGAAGCATATTTGTGAACATGACAAATTTAACTGAAAATCAATAACTTTCACTTTCGGGCCACACTTGGGAGTTCGGGCCACACGGGCCGCGGTTTGAGTATAGCTGGTCTAACCCAAAGTCCAGTGCGCGGTCCGGCGTTCGTACCTGTATTCGAACCAGGGACCTCACATGCTAGAAACCTGTGCTATACCTATATACGAATTCATATTTCATCTACACAAACCTATAATTTACCGATTAAGATTATTACATTACTGACCACATTCATTCGCAAAACTGCTTATCTCATCTTTCCAAAATTATTTTTCAAGTACACACCACAGACATACCAAATTAATCATAATCACACATTAAACTGTTAAGTTCTGTACTTAATTCTCCATAAAATAACCAACATTATTCTACTAACTTTCTCAAGTAATACCGCACCGAAAACCTATGCATACCATGAAAAGCCGTTTTAGCACAGCTATAGCAGTATTTATTTACGACCAACTCATGGATGGATCTTATAATAGCATCCGCTAACGAAAACGAGCTAACCATGAATTATTGCCTTTCTTTTAGGGATTTTCGAAAGATGTGTTCCCGCTCTCACGTTACACCGGTATGCCAGACATTTCATCACATTTGATATTACCGGATTTAGCTCAGTGTAGGATTTTAGGTCAGGCATACTCACATGTATTGTAGAGACCATCTGGGTGCCTACACTCTCGCTAGTTTAGCTAGTGTAATATATGCATATATCAAGATGATTTGCACCAGAAATTTTCCTGATGTGACGTGGATCACCAGTAAAAACGTAGGCGAAATTGTTGAAACAGCTTTGACTCAGCTAGAACTTGAAAGAGTGAGAAGGGTTGAATAATTCACTAACCGGAAAGTAATCATTTCGTAGGCGGGCTCCGCCGGGACCGAAATCGTAATTGAAAGGAGCCTGAAAGTGGTTCATTCCCCTGGCAATTAGATTGACTTCTCCGAGTATTTACGAATGTTCGTTGCCACGAAGGTTCAACTGCTATTTAATTTTCACTAAAACGCTGAGAATAAACACTATAATGCTCAATCGAAGACCTTACAGGCATATGCTTGAATATTTTATCTCTCCATTTAGTAACCTTGAAAGGAACGATTTAAATGTTTACATCAATAAAGCAGTACACCGCTTATCTCATTCAATTATTTCGAGATTTTTTTCGGAAGTCATAGTCATTTTTTAATTGGATGTTGTAGGCGCAAGGAACGGAAGGAGAGAATGGAAAATTCATTCACCATCGTCATGTAAGATGCACATAAATTTATGCCAATTTCACTCATGAACGACCTGCTTCATATGTCCAAGTAATTGCTGCAACAAAGTTACCAAAAAGCAACCTACGATTTATTGCTCCGAAGCCTGTCCTGCATATTTGATTTGTGCTACCACGCTGACGTCAACTTTCACGTTGCAAAATCGTATCGTAACGGGGCAGCATGATTTTCTTCCTGAGTCGTCTATGGTTCATGTTGACAGACATAGAAAATGCCGTGTTGAATTTTATTCTTTTGGAAAATTTGTGACCATAGAGTGAAAATTTCGACGCATAAATGATAGGATGGAGTAGTATTTGAAGGATAAGTCTAACGGAAGCGCCAAAGTAGTTCCAGTGGGCGAAATCTCTAGTTTTAAAGTTACTTGATAATCTATTTCGCTTATTTGGTCCAGTAACTTTAGCATAAAAAAGGGGTCAACTTCGGAATGAGGGGTAATAAGCTGAATTTTCGTATAAATCTTCATTTTGACGTTCTAAAAGTTTTCTCAAAAGTCTCATAAGGTCAAAGGTCAAAGGTAAAAGAACAGTTTTTCGCGATTATCTTGGTTTCTATGGCCCCATTGATGTTAACATTTATTAGGAAAATTGCAGAGCATACAATTTGCGACAAATTTTATTTGAAACATTAGGTCATGCGCTCAACTGGCTTTGTGATAGAGGGCGGTGAGGTCAGCAATACGTACTGTAATGCAAAGCCAACCATGAATATCTGTGCATACTACCTTGAATTTTGAATTAACCCCTTTTGTAAATGGGTAATATTTTTTCGAGTGTGTAAGTAAATAAACTATTTATAGACAAATAAAATATCAATGCTTCGAACACACATTGGCCCAGACTTGACCATCTCCAGCTCGATCTGATTCGGGCCAAATCGAGAGTGTTTCAATATTTCGTCCACAACTTGGTCGCAGTTGTGTCAATTGTTAGCTGTTGTCTATCATTTGCCTATTTTAAAATCAGTTAATAATAACCAGCTATGCGTTAATGCATCATATTTATTTATTTATTAATATATATTCAACAGACAAATCCCATTACTGAATATTATAATAAAAATCATAATAAAATAATAAAAAAAACTCTAGCGCACCTGAACCGCTAGAAACACTAATGTTCGAAGAACAGTAGAAGAATCGTGCAGGTTTTGAGTGCATATTCCACCACATGAGCTGCTTATTACGGCCAAACTGTTTCAAACGCCACGTTTTACTTTGGTCTCAAGAATGCATGATATTGTATCATATGGTAGAAAGGTTTCAGATGTTACCACAGGCATGAATTTCAACGTTTATGAGAGCAAAACACGAGTTAATTATATTCGTTATCAGTTGCTTATTTCACAAAATGAAGAAAATGCTCAGTGCCTGCAGCACTGTAACTGAAGTTGGTGTTTGGGGCTGCGATCCAAAAAATTTGCAGAACTTTGAGAATGGAAACATTGGTTATTTATTTTCATTGTAAATGTTTCCGGTATGAATACTAACTGTAAGCATTTATTGATACAAAAGTAGCAGAACCGACTCGTGCTGGCAACCTTTTGCCAGTATCGAAGCCAAGAATATACCACATCTGCTTCACGTTGTCATATTACATTCGAAGTTATAGGAGTATAAAGAAATTTAGGGTTACCTGCAGCGATTTTTTTCAAATAATCAAAAACTTAATATTTGCTGTTTATTTCACTACAATATCATTACCATTTAAAAATTCTACGATAAAATCGCGTAATAAAGATATTACAATTAAACACAAAACCAACAATAGCTAGCAACTCTATCATGGCTTTTCAACCAAATTTGGCCTGAATAATGGTTATAATAGGTTCTATTAATTGTATGAAATTCGTATTGATTTCATGACTGCACTGGAAGTTATAGGGCAAAAAGTTTTATTTTCCTGAGCGAATTTTCAAAACCAAAGACACAAAAATTACCACAGCTGGCAGCACCAATCGAATTTTTCAACCAAATTTCCACCAAACAGTGTTTAAAGTAAGGTTCAGCTACTGCATCACTTTCATGAAAATCTGGTAACTTATTCACATTTCATAGGGCAAAAAGCAGTTTTTTTTCTTTGTAATTTTTCAAGATGCCACCACTGGCACAGAGTTGCCCACAATTCAAAATCGCTTCTATCAAACCTGGTCCTACTTAAGTTCAATGCATTCTGTAAATTTCAGTTGTATCTGATTATTTGTTCGTGAGTTCCCGTGAACAGAAGTTTTTGATGTTAAAAATATAGGTTAACTGGGAAAGGGTTACCGTTCTTGTCCGACATCAAATTTCCAAAGTTCTACTTTGAACGTGTAGATAAAGCATAAAATTTGTATACAGATTGGTTTTATTGTAAGAAACGGACATTTTTTAGGATATTCGAAGGTTGAATGCTTTCACTTACAAATTTTTATTTTTTCAAATTTAAGACACCAAAATTATCATAGGTGGCAGTTTCAACCGAATTTTTCGACCAAATTTCTACCAAACGTGGTTCAAAGTAAGGTTCATTTCGTCAAAATCGAACTACTGAATAAGAATTTATAGGGCTAAAAGCAGTTATCTTTTTTAGTGATTTTTCAAGATGGCACCACTGGCACAGAATCGCCCGCATTTCAAAATCACTTCTATCAAACTTGATCCTATTTAAGACCAATACATTCTGTAAATTTCAATTAATTCTCCTCATCGGATCGTGAGTTTCGGTGAACAGAAGTTTTTGATGCTAAAAATATAGGTAAATTGGGCAAGGTTTACCAGGCGTGCCCGTTATACCACATCAAATTTTTTTTAATGTCTATGTAAACAAAGCACAAGATTTACATATAAATGGCCTTTGTTTGAAGAAGCGGCATTTTGTCAAGAGAGACAATGGTTTGGAAGTTTTCACTTTTAGTGCCTGCCCTAGCTACAGGGTTGCCAACACGCTCATTAAAAGCTACACAAATCTACAACTAAACAATACCAATATGTTCTGAAAATTTCGTAATGATTGAATAGCTTTGTCAAAAGTTATCGCAATTTAAAAATTTTCATATTTTCCCGTTCTCTTTTTAGCGCACACATTGGGTCAAAAAATTCCAAAACATTATCCGATTCGCATTTAAAACACGTTCGAAATTTATTTCGTCAACTTTATTTTTGCAAAAATAATTTGTGTACGGAATAATAGGTATATTAAAAATATTACTAAAATGGCCGCCGGCGCCAAAGAGTTAACAATAATTTACATTTAGTAAGACTTGGACCTATTTTGCATACACACCAATGTATCCTGAAAGTTTCAGCTCAATCGGATGGCACGTTCCCGAGATTATCTCACTGAAATTTTTTGATGATATGTATATATATACAGCTGTGTTCATGAAAATAGTAGTGCAGGACCTCACAACATTAAATATTCATGTTTCGACATGCTGACCATTGCAAATTGAACAAGTGTTCATATTTTTCTAAGAACAGCATGCAAAGAAGAGAATAGGCATAAGATCTCGTTAGTTTTGCATTGGTTTGGATGTGTTTTTGATGACTTTTGAGTGATGCACCGAAATTTGGCTGTTCATTAAAATAGTAGGGGCTACATGAGAGGAAAAAAAAAACTGTATAACTTTATTCAAAATTGATTTTACAGATTCTTAATATTGGAAATAGTCTAATATTTAGTTGTATATCCGTTATTTTTAATAACGGCTTCGCACCACCGGGGCATGGAATCGATAAGGTCCTGACAACGCTTCAAAGGAATTTGAGACCATGCTTCCTGAACCGCTTGCCAAAGTTGTGCTTTGTTTGAAGGTTTTGCGGTTGCCACAACCCGTTTTACATCTCCCCATAAGTTTTCTATCGGATTAAGATCTGGGGACTGAGGTGGCCATTGCATCACATCGATCTTCTCCGATATAAACCAATCTTTTGCTAGCCTGCTTGTATGTTTAGGATCGTTGTCCTGTTGAAATGTCCATTTTTTAGGCATTTCCAAACTGGCATAGGGTAGCATTGTGTTTTTAATATGTCAACATAAACATGTTTGTCCATTATACCATTTATCATATGGATAGGACCAACGCCATTGTAAGAAAAGCAAGCCCAAATAATTATACTTAGGCCACCATGTTTAGTTTTTTTTTTGGTGTACCTAGGACTATATTCTGTGTTTGGTGGACGTCGTACATACTGCCTAGAGCCTGTTCCACCAAATTAAACAATTTTGCTTTCATCTGTCCACAATATGTTGCGCCATTTTTTGGCGGGCCAGACTCGATGAGTTTTTGCAAATCTAAGTCTTCCTTATACATGCTTCCGAGTCAAAAGGGGCACCTTTCTAGGACTTCTGACATTTAAATTATGCTCAATTAGGCAACGACGGACTGTAACATCACTAACCGATAGATTTAAATCATTTTTGATAACTTTAGAGGATGCTGATGGCCGAATCTTGCTAAAGCGCACAATGCGTCTATCTTCGACAGCGGTTGTTTTGCGTTTCCCACCACGATTTTCTGGGGTTTTTTTATAATTAATCGCGTTAAATATCATTGTAGGTGTGCAGCAAAAAATATTTTCAATTTCTTTGTACGTTATGCCTTTTGCTCCAAGGGTAACTATTAAATCTCTTTTCGCAGCCATGCAATGCTTTCCTCTGCCCACTAGAATAAAAAATAGTTACAAACCTAATGAATATCAATCATCAAACTACTCATTGCTAAATTACACTTATTATTGACATTTTTTGTTGTACTAATCAACTATTAGAATTGTTTTTCAACCACTCACACCGAGCACTACTATTTTAATGAACAGCCAAATTTCGGTGCATCACTCAAAAGTAATCAAAAACTTACCCAAACCAATGCAAAACTTACGGAATTTTAACGCTTTTCTCTTCTTTGCATGCTATTCTTAGAAAAATATGAAAACGTGTTCAATTTGCAGTGTTCAGTTTGTCGAAACATGAATATTTAATGTTGTGAGGTGCTGCACTACTATTTTCATGAACACAATTGTATATATATATATATATATATATATATATATATATATATATATATATATATATATATATATATATATATATATATATATATATATATATATATATGGAAATATGAATTTTTGGCCGAATCGATTCTAATACTAATGTTCTTCGAACATTGGTAAAAAAACAGAAACATAATAATCCTAATAAAAAAAAGCACAATCAAGAAATAAAATCAAGCTAAAAAAGTACAAACTAAAAAAAAGAAAAAAACATTAAAAAGAGAGAAGAGAGAAAAAAGAAAAAACTACAATAAGTTACGTACTAGTATACAAAATATGATTTTTTAAAAAAGTTTTAAGAGCGCGTAATGTCGGCGATAGTGGACCAAACTGTTAGTTATTGTGTTGCCTTGGTAACCGCAATAGTGGAGAAAAAAAGTAAATATCGGTGCGCGCAAATGGCACACTAAACACAACGGTAGAACGCGAGCCACAAACTGCTTCAAGGACAAAAAAGTGGTAAATGATGTCAGAAACAACTATCCTATAAAATAATTTATAGAGGAGGCACTCATCTAGGAAAAGTCTACGTAATTCGAGGGAAGGAAGATTTAGGAACGAAAGGCGATCACGTTGCTGACACTAAAAAGAGGCTTTTATAGTGGCAACAACCTGCCAAAGATACTTTTTTGCCACGCACGAAAATCGTTAATGTTATCCAAATGGGGAATGAACAGGTACGTTGGCATTTGGTGGCAGGAACTATATTTTGTTACGTACGGTGACAGTTTCAGGATGGTGCCGAACACGATTCAAAAACTAAATTGATACTCATTAGCCAATACTACACTAACACAATAAAAGATTGATTGATTGTAACATTTCATGTGTTTCAATATGTATTATGCCAACACAATGTATTTGTGTGGCTATGACGAAAAATTAACACAAGGTCAAAGTTTCATTTTGAAATTTTAAGTTAAATTCTTGAGAGAATATAATGAGGATGATATTCCAAATTTCATAGTCAAAATGACCTACAAACTGAAATTCATCGTAAATATTCACATTATAGGACCGGAAATTGCAATGCGCCTGAGCAACGTGTTAAAATTAAAAAAGGATTTGGCGAAAATATTACAAACTTAGATTTCGTGTAAAAAAAAATTTATGTTTTTTTTTGTTCGTATCAATACCGTCTGTACGTCCCTGCACAAAATTTAGGCTGCTTTTCCATAAGAGCACATTTTGTGTCTCTCACTAAAATAAATTTTCCTGACCTTCATATTTCAGCCATAAAAAGATGACCGAGTGCTGATCTGCCACTACAAACTCATTGTTACTTCATAATTTTACTTCATAGTTCCCATAACCTGCACGAGTTTTCCAATCACGTAACAATCGCAACTATATGGTGTCTATAACCACTCATGTGAAAAAATGCCACTCTCTGGTACCAAACATAACTTTATAGTCCCGAAGATCCACTATGATATCTACTTTGACTCTTTATTGACCCAACCGCAACTGTAAAGTGGCAATTGGAACTTTCTGCCCAGTTTTTCTCGCCTCGAGCGCTTTTTTCGTTTTTGGGTAAAAGGTTGTAGAATGCTTAAATAACTTTGGTTTAGCACTTTTCATTTTTACTAATTTTCGAAGCAAATTATACCAATTTTCGAAGAAAATTAGTATTAAACTCACTTCGCCGAAAATTCATATTTCTTTTTACATATATATATATATATATATATATATATATATATATATATATATATATATATATATATATATAAATATATATATATATATATATATATATATATATATATATATATATATCTATAAATATATATATATATATACATATATATATATATATATATATATATATATATATATATATATATATATATATATATATATATATATATATATATATACATATATATATACATATATATATATATATATATATATATATATATATATATATATAAATATATATATATATATATATATATATATATATATATATATATATATATATATACATATATATATATATATATATATATATATATATATATATATACATATATATATATATATATATATATATATATATCAGCAAAATGATTAAGAGAGATAATGTCTGGAGTGGCCGATCCGATTGAGCTGAAATTTTTGGAGGACGTAGATGTATATAGTAGGTAGGTCCATGATTTGCTAAAATTTAACCTTTGTGCATCAAGTCAAATTGAAATTTTTAAAATTCCGATTTGCACAAAAACGGCAACCCATCACCAAATTACCTCTATTTTCAGCACTCGAAAGTTCTGTTCACGAGAACTGACGACCGGATTATCCGATCATAATGAAATTTACAGAACATATTGGTATTACCTAGGACCAGGTCTGATAGAAGTGATTTTGAAATGCGGGCAACCCTGTGGCAGTGATACCATCTTAAAAAATCACTGAGAAAAAAAAACGGTTTTGGGCCTATAACTTCCGATCCAACCATCACGTTTGAACGAAATACACACAATATTTGGATCTTATAACATTTGATGAAAATTTGGCTGAAAAATTATAATAGAATTGCCAGCTATGGTAATTTTTGTCTCTTAAATCTTGCAAATTCGCTCGGCAAAATAAAGCTTTTTCCCTATAACTTCCGGTCCAGTCATGACGTCAAAATAAAATTCATGCAGTAAATAGACTTCGATGTGAACCAAATGTCGTAGGAATTTCATGCTAAAATCATGAAAGGGCTGCCACCTGTGACCATTTTTGCAATTTTTCTGTGACCATATTTGTAATTTTTCTTTACCTAGCGATTATGTCATTAGATTTGCAAATGGGAATGATCCTGCAATGGTAATTAACAATAAATATTGACGCTTTAAAAATTTGAAAAGTTTTGTGGGTGGTTACCCTAAAATTTGTTTCATCCGTATAACTTCCAGCGCACTGATTCAATCGAAATGAAATTTACTGGTTGGGCTTAACTTAACATGAAGCAGATTTGGTATATATTTTGCTTTGCTGCTGACACTGGGTAACCAGCTTTAGCCATTTTTGTAAATATTGCACCAACAGATGCTTCAAATTATATACTTATATGCAAAGCATTTGTAATAAAAATAAGAAACCAATTTTTAAATTTTCCGAGTTTTGAACATTTTTTGGATGGCAGCCTCAAACAAAGTTGAACCGCTAAAACGAAATTCAACGGATAAGTTGATTTAAGTATGAGCTTAATAAGGTAATCGTTTGTGTGTATTTGCTTATGTCACAAGTCTTACTGAGTTCAAATGGGGTTCAAGAAAGATATGACAAGAGGATACCACAGTAAGAAAAGAACGTTTCTAATACTTCTAGTAGCAAATGCCACTCACTATTGTAGTAACGAAAACTTTATAGGGTCTTTCATGAGTAATTGCCACTAGGCTAAACCCAATATTAAATCAGCACAATTAATTGTGTTTAATAAACGATATTGGAAACGTTTTTTCCACCAAAACGAAAACCATAAATTTGATCACTTTATTGTGGCCAAATGTAGTAGCAAAATTCAAGCAAATAAATAAATAAAACTCTTTTATAGTGAACGGAATCTTCACAAGTTTTTAAAACGTTTTCGTTGCTATTTCTATACTATAACTGGAGTTTGAAATTTCGGATGCTTATGGCTCTGATGTGAACGTTGCCAGTTGCCACCACGTTGCGAATGGGTGCATTGAGTGGCTTTTCACATTATCGTGGCAAAATAAGTGGAAAAAGCGTATCGATAACTGCGATCTGGTGACAGTTCACTATTATCTAGTACACTGAAAAAAATCCACATAGCGCCCAGAGCCATGTAACATAGCGCATTATTTATGGTCCCATACGCCATGTACATAGTACTCTGAGCCATGCAATATGGCTCCCAGCGCCATAATCTCAGAATCTACATAGCGCGTGGTGCCATGTTACATGGCGCAGCATTTATGGTGCCACACGCTATGCACATAGTGCCCTGAGCCATGCAGTATAGCTCCCAGCGCCATAATTACATGGCGCAGAAATTATGGCCCCACACGCCATATTACATAGTGCCATGAGCCATGTAATATGGCTCATGGCACTCCAATTATAACTCGCAGCCATACTGTGTGAGGGGATCTATAAATGTCAGCAAGTGATACTTGAGTATCGTCGATAGATCGACAACATTCTCAATCGGCTAGGGGCGCATATTATTGAATGGCTCCTTCGGCGACTCTAAATGCAGCCAGCGCCTGTTTGTTGCAAGCAAGTGGCTTCTCCGTGTGCTCATTTATGGTAAGTAGCACTGTTTTGACTGATTTGCTTCTTCAATGTACTATAGTCTTCCACGCCATGTACTATAGTCATCCACGCCATGTACTATAGTCATCCACGCCATATACTATAGTCGTCCACGCCATGTACTATAGTCCAGCACGCCATGTACATGGCGTGGAAGACTATAGTACATGGCGTGTAAGCCTATGTACTTTTCGCCATGTATTATGGCGTGTGGCGCTATATTTTATCACAATCCCTAAATCGACTATGTACATGGTGCCAGAAGTCTATAAATTATGGCGTCTGGCGCCATGTGTTTTCTCAGTGTATTTGAAACCAAAAGTGCTAGTTGGGATGCTTATCAAATTTATGTTTAGAATCAAATATTACACCAAGATCTCTAAAATTATCAACAACAATAAGAGAAGAACCAGAAACAGAGTAGGAGAACATTAAAAGTGAGGTTTTACAGGTGAAAGACATTTTGTGACATTTCGCGATGTTCAAAGTGAGAGCATTGGCGCAGCACCAAGTCTGTAAGCTATTAAGGTCATTTTGTCAAAGCGTTCAGTCATTTCGTGACTCGATTGGATTGGATTAAAGGAGGTAGATCGTTTGTGAACAAAAGAAAGACAAGGGAACTAAGAATATATCCTTGCGAAACACCTGATACAGGAAAAAAGGGAATCGAAGAACAGGAATTAACAGTTACAATACAGGTACGGCCATATATGTAAAAGTTAAAACAGGAAAGAAGAGGACCAGCTATGCCACCGTTCCTTAGCTTCTGAAGAAGAAGGTTATGATTGACAGAGTCAAAGGCTTTGGAAAAGTCAGTATATAGAACGCCGATCTGCTTTTGATGGTCAAGAGCGGATGCGACCATATGTGTGAAGGAAAGAAGGTTGGTTAATGTTGATTTACCTTTGACAAACCCATGCTGCTCCTGAACTAAGGTAGGTTGAATATAGGAGTAGACTCGCATGTAGACTACTTTCTCAAGGATCTTGCTAAAACAAGGAAGAAAGGATATGGGACGGTAGTTTGAGATGCATGTACAATCACCAGCTTTATGTATAGGGAAGATATTGCCAGTTTTCCAAAGAGAAGGGAAAGAACCAGAAGATAAATTTATATTGAACAAGATCGAAAGAGGGACGAACAGAGATGGTGAAAGAGATTTAGCCAAGATATTTGGAATACCTTCGGGACCACAACCGGTATTCGCGTCGATATCCTCCAACAGAAGTTCAATTTCTAAAGGGTTTGTCCGGAACGAATGTAATTCAGGAGAAGATGAAAAGATAAGATTTTGGGAAGGAGGAGGGCATTGTTGTGAGAAGAAAGAGGAAAAGTAAGAAGCAAAAAGTTTACACACTTCAAGTGGAGTGGAAGCAGCTGTATCACCCAAATGCATACCATTGGGGATGCTGGGAGAGTTTTTCAAGGACCGGATGAATGATCAAAAGGATTTTGGTTGGTTCATTCTGATTGACACTTCAATGCCAGCAATGTAAGTGCACATCGCCTGTCTGGCAGCTTCTTTCGCATAAGAGCGTAGTTCTTTATAAAAAAGGAGGTCACAGGTGAACCAGATCTTTTGTTTAAATTACGAGCTGCATTTTTGGCACCGCGTGCGACTGCAACATTATTGCTGAACCAAGGAGCATCATTCCGTTTTTTAAGACGATGAGTTGGTGTGAATTGCGGAATAAGGTTTGAGAGGAAAATATACAATTTGCACAAAGCATCATCAATGTCAAGACCACGAAAGAGAGAGAACCAGTTAATTCTATTTAATGCAATCGCCATGCCAGTGAAATCAGCTTTGTGAAAGTTGAAACGTTGCAAGGAGTATATATTGAAACAACGACTAACGTTTTGGCAGAAAGTAGGAGAAACGCACGAAAATACTCTCAACAGACAGAGTGTTCCGTTGAGTGCCGTGCTCATCTCGTCATCTCGTTGAGTGCAATACCGATGAGAACACCTCCACCATCGGATTTACCACTATTCAAACGATCGCTGTCTTTACGGAAAACCGTGAGGTCAGATAAGATTTCCGAATCGAAGATATCTTCAGTTAGCCAGGTTTATGTTAGGCATATTATATCATCCAAAGCTAAAGTGGTTGAGAGCCTGAACTCATTAGTTTTGGTCCTCAAACCACGGTCATTTTGAGAATAAAGTCTTAATCCTAAGTTCTGCAGCTCCTTGCTCCTCTCGGATCAAAATTCTTACGAGGAATTCTGGTGAATCTTTTGACTAGAACACCAGAAGGCCAGAAGTCCTTACGTAGAAGCTCACTGACGCCAGCAGATACAGTTGTACGGAAAGAAGCACCTTCCTGGTTCGTTTCATTTTTTGGTTGTATCACTTATTTTTCTTGTTGGTCTATAGTATTTCTTGAGATGTTTATGTGAGAGTTCATAGCCGGAAAAACAATCCCGGATTAATTAAGGATTGATGCCTCATCATTATGTTAAAGATAATGCAGGCTATACCAGTACATTAAAAAATGGTAAATTTGTAGCAAATGTGTTAAACATAATGTATATGGCCATGAACCAAAGCATAGCACCCTCTAATGTCCGCTGAATATAAGCCGGTATGAATACTATCCAGGCCTCGTGACTAAAAAGGGCCAAAAGAAGAAACGTCCCATCTTATGTTTGCTCTAGAAATGACCAAAATCGAACAGCATTCCCGTAAGCTTCTAACGGCAATATTAGAGATGTCTCCTGACTATCAAGACTCATTTTCCTAGGATCATAACACTTAGCGTTTTGTAATTACTTTGAGTCCACAATCCATCACACTTTTTTATATAGATCAGAGTGGCAGAGTTTAAGCGAAGGAGTTCGTGGGAGCGACTGGCTGTATTGATACCTTCAATACTGGCACAGACAGATTCCTATGGTGCTCTTTTCGCCTAAAGGATGGCATTTTTAATCATCTCAATTTGATTTTTTTATTTGGTTTTTACTCTTGGTTTACTCAAAGATTCAAGTAACACAAGTCTGTATCCATCAGTGTGTAATCCACAGACTGAATCCCTAACAACCCATGGTTCTTAGATTAAAACTATCTCCTCCGCATATTTGCACAAATGAAGAAGAAGGCCAGCCAAAGCCACCTTTAAGTAGGGACAGTTACTTTGCAGAACATTCACCTTTATTTATCACGGTGCTTCTAGATCATCATCAGATCCGTTGGCGATCTCCACTCGATTAGACATCCAGGAGATCAATACAGCCACCTAGCTCAGAGGATTTGACAGCACTCACTTCATCAGACGGCCGTTTTTCTTCAAAGCACTTTCCTCTTTTCCTCTGGCGTTACAGTTTTATCCCTCCTTTTCGTAGGTATTTGATCCTCTGGTGTGAAGATTTCCATGTCACACCTGTACACATTTAAGTGTATCAGCTCAAGCCCGTAGCCAATTTCAAAGCAACGGACCCCTAACTTAGGAAGGAATTCCTCATTGGTGACAACGAGGGACACCTTTCACCTTGGGAACCTTCCAGTCGCTTACAGGTTGGTCATCGTTGCTCAGTTTGATGAACTCCAAAATATCTTCAGGCAAAGAAGGTTTGGTGGGGATCTATGAACTATACCTCGGCTCATTTAGAATCTGGTGTGTTGGTACCTCTCTCAATTTCACGCCTCGCCAAATCTTGTCCAGTTTGCTAACCGCAAGCCTGTACAAGCCCGATAACTGTGCCATCGCGCTACTCAGCACCGAGTCAATGAATCAAATATCTGGAGCAACAACAACTTCCAGTTGTTCGGGGAGACGATGCCGTCACTTTTACTTTTGTCGAAGACTGCTCTTATTAAACACTCTTTGGCCATTTTCTTAAACGTCCGAGCTAATCATGTTTTGCAGTATTGCGTCAATTTGGCCTCCCACTAATTTGGCTGTTCAGTCAACCTTTTTCGTTTCTGAGCAGTCAATAATGCAGGAGCCTGTGTGTCATGCAGATTTTGGTTGCATATTCTACCACATGGGCTCTTTATTACAGGCAACCTATTTCGAAGGCTTACCACTTTGATCCAAAAGATGTTTTGAAACTCATAGAGTGAAAGCTTTCCGGGGCTAAAATTTGCATGAATTTCAAAATTTAGAAAAATGAAATACTTTGTACTGCTTCGGCTTGGTCGTTCTGATTCACCTATTGGTAACCACGGACTTCAAGAATTACCACAGCTTATGGATCGGTAAGGAAACCTTCCTCTTGCCTTATGCACAGTACTTTTTCAAATCATGTTGAGACTGCGCACCACTTATCCATATTTCAGAGCATTGCATCCACGATCGTATCAGGCGTTACCAGGCCGATGGTGGACTCAATGGTGCGCCTCAAACTTACAAAGTGACTGCACATAAAGAATGTGTACTGAGCATCATCGAGTTCAGTCACACAGTACTAGCAGTACAGCGTGACCACCTTACCCATTCTGTTCAGGTATTTCCTGAAGTAACCGTGCTCTGTCAAGAATTGACAAAGGTAAAAGCTTACCTCTCCGTGTCTCCAGTTAAGCCAAAGCTCAATAAGACCAATGAGCTTAGCCGTGCGTCAAAGTCTCAGTTCTGTCTGGCTCTAAGCGAAAGAAGTGCCCTTCTTTGCACTCTCGCGCTAGCAGAACGATCGAGATTACTCCTGATACAATCATTACAGCCTCTTCTGAGAGCGTGTGATAGCTGCAAGTGATTCGCAAGGCACCCTTGCGCTGGATACTGGCAATGTGATTCTGGAATTTCATAAATTGTAGCGCATCTCCCCAAACTTCGGCTCCATATAGCAAGATGATTTGAAAATTATCGTCAGTAGCCTCCATCTCGTCTCACTGGGTCCGCCAACGTTGGCCATTAGTCTATTCACCAAAGGGACAACTACTAGAGCACTGTCACATGCCTTGCAAATATGATCCCAATACGTCAGCTTAGTGTCTATGGTCACTCCCAGATACCTGACCGACTCGTGGGCCTGGACCCCGATGGAGCCAACTGTCGTGGGTATGGCAGTAGGTATCCTCCACATCTTCGCCATGACAATCTGTATCTTTGAGACTGTCAGCTGGAGGCCGTGCTCAGTCATCCACCGATTCACCCTCCTCATGACTTAATTAAGTCTAAGTTGAGCGAAATCGGCAGATCTAGAAGTGATAACAGCTCTGGCGTCATCAGCGTAACTTACTAGGAGCACATTCGCAGGCATTTCCAGGCGCAGTAGGTTTTCGTACTTCATGTTCCAGAGGCCCAGTCTTAAGGTGATAGGCCTCCTTCTGACACCTTCCTCAGAGTCGTAGAGCAACCATCGGTCCCTGAGGTAGTCCCGCATCATGGCCTTCAAGTAGCCAGTGATACGGAACCTCGCTCCAGCAGGATGACCAGTCTGGCTTGATGACATGCCTCTTTTGCTCTTGATACAACCCCAACACCCTCTGAGATGGTATCGATTGTTGAATGCCCTTTCCGGAAGCCGTGCTGCATGCAAGAAAGATCACCAGCTGATCTCACTGATGACAGCAGCCGCGGCTTTAATAGCCCTTCGAGAAGCTTCCCCGCAATGTCCAGCATGCACAGTGGGTGGTATGCCAATGGATCGCCCAGGTTACTCTTCCTCTTATCTACAAGTACCAGTCGAGCCACTTTTCACCGCAACGGGAAGACTCCCGCGACTAAAAAGAAATTATACAAATCCAATAATAGATTCAGCTTACTCTCCGCCAGGGCTTTAAGTGTCTCGGCCGATGCTCCATCAGCACCCGGAGCCTTCTGGTTCTTCATCCTGGACACTGCACTGCTTAGCTCCTTGTCCGTAAGAAGAGCCTGGTAGACGAATATGGATCCATCAATCTTTGGCGGATGCGCCAGGAACAGCAAACCACCGATACGCTCCATGGATATCGCATATCGCAGTGTTAGGTCACATGCAGCTAAGTCTGCCAGTGACCAATTTTTAGCCGTCTTCTCACAGGCCTGAGTTATCCTCCTCACAAAGAGCTTGCCATTTGGCACGTTTGCTCCTCGTGATGGGCTCGGTCAGCTCGTTCTTTACCGCGATGTGAGCCGCAAAAAGCTCAGCTGCACCCTGCGCCTGCAAGCCAATGCAATTCGGCAATTTCTTCTTTCCACCAGTATGCATGTTGCCTCCTACGAAAGGGTTTCCGTTTGGGCATTGAAGCCTCACACGCCCTGCGAATCCACCCATGGTGCTATTAATAGTGGCCTCTACTGCTGCATAAGTCACTGGGGTCCCAGATGTTTGAAGCTCCCTTTCCAAGCTCGAAACGAGAAATGCGACCATCTCTTCCCTGTTAAGCTTAGCGGCATTCCAGCCTAGCCATTTACAGGAAAAACTTTGACGTCTTTGTCTGCTCTTAGCAATTTGGAAGGTAATGTAACTATGATCACTTGCAGTGCTATCTTTCATCCCCTTCTAATCGCTCTCCGATGCCATGGCGACATCGCGAATGGATTCGCCAAAACTGGGCCTTGGGAATGATGGCATCGAACCCGTATTCAACACTAACAAACCTAACTTCGATGCCATCTCGACTATGCACCGTTCGCGAGTGTTTTCAGTGGGCATGCTCCACTACAATGCCCTTGCATTGAAGTCACTACTTGCGATGACATTGCCAGTGATGCCACGGAGAATGTCTTCCAGTGACCTAAGTTTGGCTCCGAATTCCTGCATTGAGTCATTCGTAGACAGGTTGCAGCCCACAAAGGTAATCTCTCCGTATTTCACAGACACGTGACCGTTGCCTGAGCCGCGGGTGCTGATGCGAGCCCTCTGCCCGTCAGCGATCGAAATCGCCGCGTACCCCGTAGCATCTGCCAGCCAAACGGACGAGTTCCTCCCCCTATAAGGCTCTCTGATCTATATGATCTTAGCCTTCTGTTCGCGGACTAGTTGCGTGAGGAGGTTTTCAGCAGCTTTGCAGCACTGCCGGTTGCCTTGAAAGACTCTCATGTCCTTCCCTGCCTTTCGTTTGTATCAAGTGCGTCTCTCTTAACCCAACACGTACTCGATCCCATTAGAGACTTCGCGCCATTCACGCCATGTTTCTCAGCGCATAATATGTACTGAGCCTGCGCAGAGTAGTCTGCTGCCTGGTGTCCAACCTGTCCACACTTCCAGCAGCTGCCACTTCCTGACCCTTGCAGCTACGCCTTGTGTGGTCATAGCCTAGGCACCAGTAACAGCATGTCACTTCAGCCAATTTCGTACTCGGGCGCTTATCAACCCCACCCGGACCCGATCAGACTTGAGGATTTTGTATGCTGGTGCCTCTCCAGCTCCACCTTGGCTCTCTTCTGTTGCCGTGTGTTAAGGCGAAGATTGTGGTTTTACCTTGCTAGCTCTCTCCTCTCTAGTCTTGCGTTTGATGGAGGGTGTCACTCCCTCGCTTACTGTGAGGCAATCGAGGTCAAGAAGCGAGATCTTGACTTCAAGAGTCCCAAGCTTCACACCCCCCTGGCCATCTACGGCGGCCCGAATCAAATCCTGCAATTTTGCGTGGTCATCGCGGCGCTGGATTTCCAAAAGGACCCCTCCTTCTGCTGTCTTCTTGATATGCTTTACAAGCGTGCCAGTTTCATCCGGGGAAACAATTTGGCGGATGGCCCCCAGAACTTCCGCGTAAGTTATTCCCGGAGCTGTTAATTGGCAGTCGTCAATAAAAGTAATGGTATCGTCCCCCCGCACAACTGGAAGTTGGTGCAAAAAGCAATCTTGGCTGGCTTCAGAGATTTGATTAAAAAAACTCCTGAGCAGTCAGCGACATGCCTTGGTGCTGAATAGCGTCATGGCCCAGTTAAACTGAAAGCTTGTCAGAATCAGCACTCCCTGAGCTTGTACAGTCTTGCGGGAAGCAAACTGGGTGAGATGTTGCCATGTGTAAAATTGGGAGTGGTGCCAAAACACCAGATTCCGAATGAGCCGAAATATAGGGCATGGATTCACGCCGAACCTTCTTTGCCTGAAGACGTTTTCAAGTTCATCAAACTGAGCAACGATGACCAACCTGTAAGCGGCTGGAAGGTGGCCAAGGTGGTCCTCATTGTCATCAACGAGGAATCCCTTCCTAAGTTAGAGGCCCGTGACATCGAAAGTAGCTACGGGTTATACGGGTATATAAAGAAGTCTGAAATTTCGAAAAAGTGATTTTAATAATAATGTTGTAGTCTAAATGTAAAGAGGAGTCGATACCACGCTAATGAGGCCATTCATTGTTTTCATTACCCGCACTAACCACGTTACAGTTCGGATTCAGGAGACCGCAAAGGAGAATGGCATTGCAGCTGATGCTATATACATATATATATATATATATATATATATATATATATATATATATATATATATATATATATATATATATATATATATATATATATATATATATATATATATATTTATATATACATATATATATATATATATATATATATATATATATATATATATATATATCTATATATATATATATATATATATACATATATATATATACAGTCTGTCAAGAATGAGTTTACACATAGGAAAAAAATTTAATTTTTCATTTTTCTAATTATAAAATACTACTTTTTATTTATGTAAATGAATGTTTTTTTCTTAATTATAGTTATTTACATTATTTCCAACCGATATATACAAAAAAAAAGTACAACTTTAATGCAAAACAAGAACGAAAAGACCAACGAAAACAATTATTGCAATTCTTGAAGTGTCAAGAAACTCTTTACACAAATTATTATTGTATTTAATATTTACATATTTACAGGATATTTAATATTATTTGGTATATTTAACATTTGGTATGGCCACCTTCGGCATCCACCACACATCGCAACCGATTTTTCATTGAATGAACCAACTTTTGCAGGTCATACGTTGTTGGTATTTTTTGCCATTCTTCGAGAATCGCAATTTTTAAGGCAGTTCGGACTCTTTGCTGGCGTATCCATCACTTTTCCGCAGTTGTATAAGGGCCACATTCGCACCATGTTCGCCTTATGTTTGGGATCGTTGTCCTGGTAAAGCTTAAAATTTGGTTTGCTGTTATGCATAAACCCGAATTTCTGCGCACTGCTTGCCAAATATGTTTTAAGGATATGCAAATATGGTTGGGCGTCCATGGTTGACTCGATGAATGCCAAGTCTCCTACTCCTCTGCTTGAGAAGCACCCCAAATCATAACGGACAACTTACCAAATTTTACAGCCGGAATGATATTTCGATTTTCCAACAATGTTAAAGGCTTGCGCCACACTCTAGCCGGTCCATCATTATAGTACAACATCATTTTCGTCTCATCGCAGAATATGACGTCGTCCCAGAAGTCAACGGGTTGAAAAAGGTGCATCATAGCGAAAGAAAAACGCTTTTCGATGTTTAGTGCAGAAAACAGTGGTTTCTTTCGTGCAGCTCTTGATGAGAACTTATTTCGTAGGATGGCCTGTCGTACTGTTTTATGGGAAACAGCAGCATCACACTCTTCCTTGAGTTCCCTAGCAAGTGTTCTGGTCGAAATCCAGGGGTTTTTATCAAGCTTCCTTATCATAAGGCGCTCTATACGTTTAGATATTTTTGGTTTTGAGCCACCTCCACACTTTGGCTCCAATCTATTCTCATTTTCAGCACGATTTATAACGTTATAGACTGCCATTCGTGCTACACAAAACATTTCCGACAGTTCCTGTGCACTTTTACCTAATTGGTGATTATAGTATATCATCTGAACTAACTCAAAGGATAATCTTTTGCCTGGCATTTTAAAACACAATATCTCACTTATTTATGCGTATTAGCCAAAAATTAATCACACACTAATGATCAAATTTATAGAGCTTTACAATACAGACCAAAAATTACGGTAAATTTACCGTATCGTTTCAGTAAAAAAAACAAAAAAAAATTTTTTGTGTAAAGAGTTTCTTGACACTTCAAGAATTGTAATAATTGTTTTCGTTGTTCTTTTCGTTCTTTTTTTGCATTGAAGTTGTACTTTTTTTGTATATATCGGTTGGAAATAATGCAAATAACGATAATTAAGAAAAAAAAATTATTTACATAAACAAAAAGTAGTATTTTATAATTAGAAAGATGAAAAATTGAATTTTTTCCCTATGTGTAAACACATTCTTGACAGACTGTATATATATATATTTATATTTATATATACATATATATATATATATATATATATATATATATATATATATATATATATATATATATATATATATATATTTATATATATATATATATATATATTTATATATATATATATATATATATATATATATATATATATATATATATATATATATATATATGCATGAATATCGTTACAGATCATTGATGTTTGAAATAATTCGTAGATTTCGATTCAAGAAATCTACGAATTATTTCAAACATCAATGATCTGTAACGATATTCATGCATATATATATATATATATATATATATATATATATATATATATATATATATATATATATATATATATATATATATATATATGCATGAATATCGTTACAGATCATTGATGTTTGAAATAATTCGTAGATTTCTTGAATCGCTATTTCTTGCTTATCATGACTCCTGTTAAGTACAAGCTTCGATTACAAGTGAAATGTGATTGAAACCAGCTTTCTCAAAACCTAAAATCAGAAATTGTGAGCCTCATCTCTTGACCAAATATATTCTCGGTCTAATTGATATGCTATTTAAATCAAATTTCAATCACTTCAGAAAGCAATATTAGCAATGAGACCAATAATAGCACCAATTTCTCCCCTGTGTATTCTATAAAAATTTAAAATTTACTTGAATTCAGTTTAAATCAAATCCGAAATATTTTCTTAGCAATGTTTGGATTCAATTATACAGTTAATTGATTGGATACAATTAAAGCAGACAAAAGTCAGAAAGGAGAACCTAGTTTTTGTTTAATTAAACTAATTTTGACGAGGTTCTGAACAGAAACAATGAGTTTCGAAGATCAATTCGAAGAAGTTTCAAAGTCGGCACAGACTGAAAGTTTTCTTTGAATAATAAGCTAATATACATTTGCATGCATGAGTATGAATACACGTATTCTTGGCACTCCAGAATGGATATAAATTTCGGTATCCGCTTGGTTCAAACAAAATTTTTTATTACTCTGGCGACAATAGGCTGTATCGTTAACGATGTATGCACAAATGCCAAGCATCCTACTGCAACACATGTGCTGAGGACTTTCAGCAAAATTACTTATATTCTGAAAATTGAAAATAAATCCGAAAGCTTTGCCTAAATAAACAATTATTTCCATCCCAGACCAATTTCTGAAATTTAGCATGATTTTAACCATATTCATTTCAACCATAAATCCATACGCTCAACTTTACTCATATCGTCGCTGTGAAATCAAACCGGCATATCTGCAAAATACATATTTTTCACTAGAGCGCTTTAAAGTTTTCGCATGTGGGCTATTTCCACGTGAATGCAAAGCGGCAAAACACCATTAGACGGGTTTTTATTCAACTTAACGATATGCCGGTGCGACATAAAAATAGAGGGGAAAATAAGGAAGTTTTTGATACCAAAAACTCAAAAACTTAATTTTTGCAGATATGCCGGTTTGATTTCACAGCGACGATATGATCCTGTTTACGAACTATCCAGACAGGTAGATACGTAATCCACTTATTGTGCTATCCTATTCGAAAATAACATTAATATATTTCCACTGAAAATGAATTGTTTTCAAGTTCGCTGCAAAATTACAATGTCAAGTGTCAAAAATTTAATTTATTTGCAGACTTATGAAAAGTTTGTCTTTCACTTTGGCCTTGGTCTTCGGGAAAATTCCTGATTCTATACTGTTATTGTTACTATGACGACCACTCAACCGCCATCCTAACCACCTTTACATCATCTGCCATCCTGAGCGCTGCGTGGACTCGTTGTCAGCCGTGCGAAACTGAAATTCACAAATCCATACCGTCTCGTCTCGTCCATCAGACGAACGAAGGAAGAAGGATTCGTGAAAGTTACCGCCAGATGTGCCAATGAGTTTATTAAATATAATTTGGAAGTATCTGTCAATCGGTATAAGGGCGACGAAATATGCAAATATTTATTGATGAGATTCAAAATTCAATGAAGCAAAAGTATTTTTGCTCGGAGAAAACGCGACACCGTGGATTTTTTAGAAATTGGTTTTTCAGAGAATTTCCAGCAGTAAATTATTTTCGGAGATAAATATAATTGAGGTGTGAGTTAGTAATTACGAATAAAGCGTCTGGTATCTGGGGTTTAGTCGGGTGATATTTGATATGTTTCAAGCACGGTTACAATAAACAACCACTACGTGTATTTTGTACTTTATTAAACAATTCAACTTAAACTACACAACTGAACATCTTGAAGCGTTGCCGGAGACTGAGCTTCTGATAACCAGTTTTACACACTAATGTACAACTCAATACATATCATTTCCTTTCCACTTAATTGTTGGCAATACCTACTAAGCTGAACATTATATTCTAATTTAGATATCAACTCCAAATTTATTACAATATTGTGCTTTGACTCTACTTCATCTATTACAATTATTTTACAATTTCAAGTTTATTCAATTACTTCCATTAATTATTTTACAATTATTTTACAATTTCAAATTAATTCAATTAATTCCATGATATTATCACCTTCATAAATTATCAAATTTCTCCCTCTTAACTACTAAAAAAATAGCTAATTAACTAATAGCTTATATACTTCGGTATTTACTTAATGTTTGTATCTTATATTTTTATCTTTGATTCTTGCAGACCGTCTTACCAGTTCAGAACACATTTGATTTCTAATATTTTTTTCTTTATCTGATTCATCATCTAATTCTTCTGCATTTACAAATTGAGTCCTTTCTTCTCCTTCCCATTTTGGCTTATAATTGCTTGTAACCTGATATGTTTTTATAAACGGACTAAATTTAACTTTCTTAACCCCTTTCTTCAACTGATCTGTATGAGCTACTCTACTTATGCCTTTGATTTTTACTCTATATAAATTTCTGCTTAGTCTCTCGGTAATTTGACCTGGAATCCATTTAATATGCGTCTTAAAGTTATTTCTATAAAAAATGCTATCTCCCAATTCAAACTTTATAATCTTATTTCTTGTGTTCGTATGCGGAATATTCAGTTTTCTTTTGATTTGTCTATTCATTTCTCTATTTAGCTCTATGCCATTAGGATTTTTAAATTTTAACATATCTAAACAAGTTTTCGGTTTGAATTTAAAAATTAATTCCGCTGGCGTACAACCAGTCGTTACCGTTGGAGTGTTTCGATATTTTAGAAGAAAATTGTGAATTTTCTGATCTAAATCAAATTTATAGCCATTACTCTCTACTATGCACTTTTTTAACGCTCCCTTTACAGTTTGTACCGCTCTTTCGGCTATTCCATTTGACTCAGGGTGATATGGAGGACTCTTCAATACATGAATACTATTCTTATCACAAAATTCAATAAACTGCTTTGAACTAAAAGGAGGGCCATTATCTGATACCAGTTGTGAAGGTATTCCAAAAACTGCAAACCATTCTCGCAACTTTTCTATTGTTTTCATAGCATTTGTATTTTTCATCATACTAACTTCAATCCATTTTGAGTAACTATCTACAAGCACTAAAAATTCTTGACCCTCTAAATGAAAAAAATCAATATGAACACGTTCAAAAGGATAATGACTAGGATTCCAGCTGAACTTAAGTTTTCTCTTTTGAAAATTTTGTATTTGAGTTCAGCATTTGCAACTGCTTACATACTCAATAATATCATTGTCTATATCCTTCCACCAAACATAGCTTCTGGCTAACATTTTCATGCGGACTATCCCGATGTGGGTATCATGTAGCATTGACAAAACATTATACTTCAAGGAATCTGGAACTACTAACCTATTCCCGTAAAAGATACATCCAGAGTCATAACTAAAAGAATTCTGCCTATCTTTATAGTATTTTATTTCCGGAGATGCGTCTTGGAAACCATTCATTAGCGCATGGTATACTCTCGCCAGAATTCTATCTTTCCTTGTTTCTACTTTAACGTCCTCTAACTTTACTAATTGGGTTTCTTGAGTATTTATCGCAAAAATATTGACGGCCTCTTCTGAGACTCCTGTGACTTCATCCAGGGGCAACCTGTACAACGCGTCGGCATGTTGTACCTGAGAAGCTTTTTTGTATTTTATTTCATAGTTATACATTGACAACGTGATAGCCCACCTTTGCAATCGGGCGGCTGCAACTGACAGATGGCCTTTCGTCTCGCTAAAAATTTCATTAAGCGGTTGATGATCCGTATATATCACAAACTTGTGGCCATATATATATTTATGGAATTTCTTGACTGCGAACATCACCGCCAAGGCTTCTCTGTGCGTTTGACTGTAATTTATCTCCGCAGGCGTTAGCGTAGAAGATGCGAAACACACCGGCTTCTCCTCACCGTTTATTATGTGCGCAAGCACTGCGCCAACTCCGTATGGGCTGGCGTCGCATGTTAACGTTATTTCCTTTTGCGGATCGTAATGGGTCAACAAATTGTTCTTTTGTATTAATTCTTTTGCTTCTTTAAAAACCTGATCATGTTCTTCTGTCCAAATGAATCTTGAATTTTTCTTTAACAAATCATATAAAATCCGAACTCTTGATGAGAGTCTTGGAATAAAGCGATTATAGAAATTCAGTAGACCAAAAAAACTTTTTAGCTGTTACATTTTTGGGACTAGGAGCTTCTAAAATTGCTTAAATTTTCTTGTTATTAGGGCGGATTCCCGCACTGCATGTTTCGTGACCTAAATATTCAACGCTTTCTTCAAAGAATTTACATTTTTCCAAATTTATCCTAATATTGTGCTCTTCTAATCTTTTCAATACTTCCAATAAATGCATCTCACATTCTTCACGACTTTGTCCCCCTATTAAAATATCATCTAAATAACATCCTACTTTTTTCATATCTTTCAACGTTTCATCCATTACTTTTTGGAATTCTGCTGGCGCCGAAGAAACTCCAAAAGGTAGTCTCTTATAACGGAAAAGCCCCTTATGTGTATTAATAGTGAGTAAGCTTTGTGATTCTTCATTAACTGCAAGTTGCTGATACGCCCCGGTTAAATCTAAAATGCAGAAAAACGCGCAATTCGCAAACTGGGAAAACACATCATCTATCCTCGGTAATGGATAAATCGATGTTTCAATCGCTTTATTAATTCCGATTTTGTAATGAACACACAGTCTTAGGTTATTGTCCTTCTTTGGAACGACAACAATCGGCGAAGCCCAATCGCTGTACTTAATTGGCTCCAAAATATTACTCTCAACTAACCTTTCAATTTCTTTTTCTACGCGATCCCTGAGGCCAAAAGGTACTGTATAAGGTTTACAAAAAACCGGATTTACATTTTCTTTTAATTGCAACCTCACATTATAGCCCTTAATTGGTTCTAATAAACTATTGGAAAATACCTGGGGAAACATTTGCTTCAACTTTTCACTCATAATTTTCTTTTCATTATTTTCATGTCGGTTAGGTTCCACGCAATTAATCAGAAAATGTTTTCGCCAATTCGGAAAAAGTACATCTAGCCAAGAACGACCTAAAAGCGGTACAAACTGTTTTTGCGTTTTAATTATTATACAATTAACTCTAAAAAATGCGATTTTAGTTTATCATTAACGTCTCTTACCGATACCGTAACTTTTCCAACGATGTCTACTGGCTGTCCGGTAATCACCTCTAATGGTCTCAACATAGGTTTTAATTTGCAATTTTATAACTTTTCTTGAAAGAAATCCAGGCCAATTACTGATGAGCATGCTCCACTATCCACTTCCATTTCCACAAAACACTTGTTAATAATTCTACCTTTAATGGCGTTTCACTTATTTAAATATCCTAACGTCAGACTATTTGTATCACTGCCTATTGAATTTATTTTTGATGATGGTGAACACTTGCGTCTGCAGAACTTCGCTATGTGACCACGCTTTCCGCTTCGCTTATCACTCTCATCTGGTTGTTTGTCATTTCCATGTTTTTTGCTAGTTCACAGGCTTTATCAAAATTTAGTCCCGTTTCATTTAATAACTTTTGCTGCATGCCTTCATTATTAAGTCCGCATACCAGCTTATCTCTTAATGCATCATCTAGAAAATTACCGAAATCGCAACTTTGTGATAGTGCCTTGATTTCAACAATGAAATCACTGATAGTCTCGTTGAATTTTTGATTTCTTTTATAAAATCGAAATCTTTCAGCTGTGATGTTCACTTTGGGTTTGAAATATTTTTCGAAAATTTCTATCAATTGCATAAATGAATTTGTGTCCGGCTTATCAGGCGCCGTGAGTGATTTTAGAATCTTATACGATTCTGGGCCAATCAAGGTTATTAAATAAGATACCTTTGTTTTGTCTTCAGTTACGTTATTAATGCTTAATAAATGCTCCAATCGTTCTCTGTATTCTCCAAAGTCTTCACCCGGTGTAAAATACTCTATGCTGCCAATGAAACTCATGTTTACCGCTATTGATGAACAGTTACTTTTATTGTTTCCACTTGGTTGATTCACATCTGCCTCCTCCGCTTTGATTTTACTTCCATTGGACATAAATTTTAATTATCTTCGTTAATCTTCGTCGCCAATTGATATGTTTCAAGCACGGTTACAATAAACAACCACTACGTGTATTTTGTACTTTATTAAACAATTCAACTTAAACTACACAACTGAACATCTTGAAGCGTTGCCGGAGACTGAGCTTCTGATAGCCAGTTTTACACACTAATGTACAGCTCAATACATATCAATATTGTATGTTTATAAGATTTGATTGAACAAATTGCAATCTGATACATAATGTTTAGGTTTACGATGCACGCAGACTATGCAATATACGTTGTTTCTTACTTCACAAATATTCTAACATTAGCTGGACCAATTAATTACTTTTTTTTATACTGAGCAAGTATAAATGTCTTCCAGAAAAAATTTAAACGGCAAAGCCCCTACTCCGCCTTCAAATAATTTTGATTCGGCAAATTTTTCGGAACGAGTCATCGTCATCACTGCTGTACATATAAAAATCAATGAACGGCTCAAAAGTAATGGTAGCTTTGTTATTGTTGGTGAATGTGGCAATGCAGGTAATGATTCTAGGCCAACATGCTCGACAATGTAATGATTTTACGTTGAGTAATGATTCAGTAACAAAATCGATGATGTGGTAGTAGTGATTAGTTACATGTAGATACTTGAATAATGAGTAACAATTAGAAAGTAATGACTACCACCATCGAAAGTAATCGTCAATTATAGTTTCTCAAAAATACAAGATTCATTATCACTGTTGACCACTCATATCAGGTGGCTGAATCAGTGGCAGATTTTACAAATTTTACCGCCCCTACCAACCTAGATTATTTTTACAATCGAACGATTTAGTTAAGATTGCACAAGAATTTACTTTCGGTAAACGCAATTAGTTAATTTTTATTGCACTTACAGTTTAAAAGTAATGCATTCAATTATCTGGTGACAATCCGGCTGATGATGACGATGAATTTAATTAAGCTATGAAAGTTTTACAAAGTCATTTTGCGTGATTTTCTATTCGCAAAATCATCAATTATCTCGTCGTATGATATCTTGTTTATTAGTTCTGACTGTATGCGGAAAGAGCTAAGGCTTTTAGCTTTTCTTGGCTTAAGATAGATCTTATGTGGCAAATACATATTGGCCGAGGCCAGGCGAACTTGAAGTCAGGCAGAGTGAGACGAGCCAGTGACAGCACAAGCCTGCGCATCCACATGTTGGCCGCGACTCGCAACTTCGCCAGCTGTCACTAGTCAGCTGATAATCAGCTGTTTTGGGCGGTTAAAAAATTCAAAATTGTAAGTCCGATCGTGAACCTCAGCGGTAGCAGAAACTAACAGCTTCATTTGTTATGCGGCACGAGAAAAAGGTAAAAATGACTTCTGTTGTAATAGAAGAAACAGACACCATAAATGGCAGATTTTTGCTATCCAAAAGTAGCTAATTAGTAGCGAATAGTTCCAACCTTTCGTAAAAATTGAAATTAAGCACAATATTGTACTAAATACCTTTAAATTAGCCACAGCTGGTGTGAAGTTAGCATTCACTTCCGTCTCCGTCCATCACCAGCACGAAAATTTCATTAAACCTCCGTCTCATTTCCACCCATCGAAATCAAAAAGCAGTTGCAGAGTAATATCTATACGAACTTTCAACATATTATTTTGAGTTTTTAATTATTTTGCATTATATCAAACCCTATCGTTTCGTAATTGGCATAAAGTTTGCAAGTACAAAATATGAGGCAACAAATAACTTTTTTCTCTCAATTACATATAGTCAAATTAAAGCATCCGAATTTATTAAAAATTTATAGATTACATCAATGATATCGACATTATAGTCATTGTTGCATGGATAAGATTCATACTATTGAAAATTTACACCATACGCCTTTAAAAAGTTTTTGGAGTAATAAATCGCTGCTCATACCAACATTCCATGGAAAATATTTTCCTTCGCGCGCTCATTCAAAACGCAGACTGATTTTTTGGCAGCATGTGAGCCAACATGTGGACGGCATTCGCCGGGTCATGACAAAATCCCTTTGACTCGAGCCCAAAAAACCGACTCCGATCGAAAGTCGCGCGTGCGCCGGCGAGACATGTCAAAGTCACTTGTCTGGACCGTCCACACACTCGGGGTCACCAGCTTTCACCTGGGCTTGGCCATGTATTTGCCACATTAGATAATTTTTCACCCGTTTTAAAGAAGAAAAAGTATAGCGCATCAGATCCGCTAGAAAACTAATTTTCGAAGAAATTGTCTTTGAGTGACAATGTAGAAAGACGTAATATACTTTTTTGTAGAATCATATCAACCATTCCTTATCCAAAGCAACAAAACTCAACTATAACACAAATGATGAAAATTTTCAGTGCTGGCAACACTTTCCGAACGAAGCAGCAATAGGTTTGCCTTAACAATCTCATACTTAAATCAACTTATCCTTTGAATTTCGTTCTCATCGGAGGATATCATCGAAAGTTTTAGCGGCCAAACTTTGTTTGAGGCTACCATCCGAAAAATGTTCAAAACTGGGAAAATTTAAAAATTGGTTTCTTATTTTTATTACAAATGCTTTGCATATGAGTATGTAATTTGAAGCATCTGTTGGTGCAATATTCACGAAAATGGGTACTGCTGGTTACCCTGTCAGCAGCAAAGCAAAATATATAACAAATCTGCTTCGCGTTAAGTTAAGCCCAACCAGTAAATTTCGGTTCGATTGAATCACTGCGCTGGAAGTTATATGGGTGAAACAAATTTTAGGGCTACCACCCTCAAAACTTTTCAAATTTTTAAAGCGTTCATATTTGTTGTTAATTTTCGTTGCAGGATCATTCCCATTTGCAAATCTAAAGACATAATCGCTCAGTAAAGAAATTCCCAAAAATTACAAAAATGGTCATAGCTGGCAGCCCTTTCATGATTTTTGTACAAAATTCCTACGACATTCGGTTCGCATCAGAGTCTATTTACTGCATGAATGACGGAACCGGAAGTTATAGGGAAAAAGCTTTATCTTGCTGAGCAAATTTGCAAGATATAGAAGACAAAAATCACCATAGCTGGCAATTCTATGTTATCTGAAGTAAGATCCAAATATTGTGTGAATTTCGTTTAAAGGTGATGGCTGAATCGGAGTTATTGGCCAAAAACCGGTTTTTTTTTCTCAATGATTTTTCAAGATGTTACCACTGCCACAGGGTTGCTCGCATTTCAAAATCACTTCTATCAGACTTGGTCCTAGCTAATACCAACATGTCCTTTAAATTTCATTATGATGGGATAATCCGGTCGTCAGTTCTCGTGAACAGAACTTTCGAGTGCTGAAAATAGAGGTAATTTGGTGATGGGTTGCCGTTCTTGTGCAAATCGGAATTTTAAAAATTTTAATTCGACATGATGCACAAAAGTTGAAATTTATCAATGATTTGATTTTTTTGTCAAAAATCAAAATTTTTTCAGGAGAGTCAATGATTTGAAGGATTTTTTTTCAGGAGCCTGTCGCAGCTACAGGGTTACCCGCACTGCCTTGTGTTAAGTTTTGTGTGTTAAGTTTTGTGTGTTAAGTTTTAGTCAAGACCAATACGCTCTGCAAATTTCACGATGATCCACTGTTTTTGTCAGATGTAATGACAAATCAAAATTTGAAAAAAAATCCTTGCCTACTCCTTGCCTACCTTGCCCCCACACGGCTCAAAATTTCCAATTCTTTATCACAAGCTTAGAACATAATAAGTTTTTATTCCCAATCCATTTTTTAACAAAAATTTACACTGCTTGGAAATATAGGAGTACCACAAAAGTCACTAAAACGCTCGCCGCCGCCAAAAGGTTTAAGATATCTGAATTTTAGCAAGTCATGAACCTACCTACTGTATACATCTACGTCCTCCGAAAATTTTAGCTCAATCGGATCGGCCACTCCAGAGATTATCTCTCTTAATAATTTTGCTGATATATATATATATATATATATATATATATATATATATATATATATATATATTTATATATATATATATATATATATATATATATATATATATATATATATATATGTATATTTAAAGAAATATGAATTTTCGGCGAAGTGAGTTTAATACTAATTTTCTTCGAAAATTATTAAAAAGAATCTAAAGTTAAATTCTTTAGTATCATATATTCTACCCCCCTTGTGTACATATTATGCAATTTTTATTTTTAATATACATCTAATAATTTTATTCATTAAGTAGTATATAGATTACTTAACTTAAGGGGAATTTAACATAAAGATCTTATATGATAATCTTTTTGGGCCTGCTGGCTCTTTTTGAATTTTGATTATATATATATATATATATATATATATATATATATATATATATATATATATATATATATATATATATGTGTGTATATATATATATATATATATATATATATATATATATATATATATATATATATATTTATATATATATATATATATATATATATATATATATATATATATATATATATATATATATATATATTTCATTCATTTATTATTCGTTTTGCACTCATAAAATATTACCCAGGTAATACAATACCTGGGGTTGACTTAGCTATATAGTACTTAAATACTAACTTAATTTACTAAACTAAATCTAGCTTAAGTCTAAATACATTTAGTTTAGCCTACTTAGACCTAAACTTAACTATCCAACCTAATTGAACAGCATGTCTGTCTGTGCGTAAAACCTTGTCGTCAGTTCTACAACCCGGTCCCTAAGCGGCTCAAGTTTTTTCTCCTGATATAGGAGATAGTTCTTCGGCCACTTTTTAGTTACCTGGTTGTAAAACCTGCCAGTGCAGGAACGCAGAATTCTCCGTTCAAACATCTCCCCTTCTGCCATGGCAGATTTGGAACAGGTAATTCAGGATGGGGATGCGTATGCCAGGATTGGCCGAATGAGTGTTTTATAGCAAATGGATATAGCCTTTGTCGTCATGCCCATCAACATAGGGGTTGAATTTCAAGAATTCATGCATAGCTACTCCAAGGTAGCGCAATGTAGGACTAGGAGTGATTCTAGAAGTTCCGAACAAGACAGCGACTTTTTTGGTTTTATTGCGGATGGTTTGGGGACCCCGATACTTGGAAGGATTCTCGAATACAGTCAGCTGTGTTTCATATTGTAGGACTCAGTCATATTGTAGAACTTTAACTTGAGGATTGCCCGCTGGAGCATGGAGGTCAGCAGTGAAAAGGGTGTATAAAACAGGCCCAGTGACAGTGCCTTGTGGTACTCCTGCTGTCACAGGTCGACGGAGTGAATTTGCTCCATTAACACTAACATAAAATTGTCTGTTACCAAGGAAGCTTGCGGCGAATCGTATTACTATTTCTAAAAGCCGATTAATTTCCTTATACGTGTCGGGGCCTGGCCGAAGACACTCACTGCGAAATTTACCAACCATTGCAGCAATTAGCTTGCTGAGACAGTTGATATTCGAAAGGAGTGAACTGTACAGCGGGTGATCCCTCCCATGTCTATGAAAAATTCACTCCAACTTGCAACGCCAAATATGCCTCACCTTCATGAGCTTAACAATATCCGGCGGCAGCTCGAGACCCTGATACTTATCAAGCTTAATCAAACTGCAATTTCTGTCAACAGTAGGACTTATGATGTCGTTGACGCTAACCAACAGGCTATCAACTTGACGGTTTAACAATTTTTGGTCACGCACACATCAAGGTTCTTCACCAATATACCTATGTTGCGTTGAAAAGTACCCCAATCGGTGTTTTTAAAAGATCTTACAGTTTTTGGGGTCTCTTCATGAGGCTGAAATAGAAGCGGAACTGATTTTTTAGCCTCACAGTAAAGTGATCAGACATACCGGCTTGAGTCCAGCAGTGTGGGGGATCAATACTGCTGAAGATCATCTGACAGGAGGAAAAAATCTATTATTGAGCTACTACTTGGTCTGGTCGGTGACTTGCAATGGAATACGAGGACTAGTTTGGTATAGCCAATCAAGCAATACCCTACCATTTCCGTTGATAACAGGATCTCCCCACTGAGGGTGTCTTGAATTCAAATCACCACCGATAAGCGAGTATTTGAATTGAGAAGTCATGTAAACGATTTGATTTTGATGAACTGCATCGAACATATAGCACCACAGCAACAGCAAAGGAACAAAATTTCAGATTAGGCACCAATAAGGGTTCCATGTCCAAATTACTCCTAACTAAAAAAGCACTGCCACCGTTTTGGTTGTCGAGGACGGTTTTGTATCCTTAAAAGCCAACTCTACAATTGACAGTTTGGTCTCTGTTATAAGTACCAAATCTGTACCCAAGACATCAATTAGATGTAAAGCAGACGCTCTTTGAGCCATCGAGATGTGCAAAGCACTGTTGAATGTGGCCACTTCAACCATTTTATTTGGAAAGGGTTGCTAGCAAATTGACTGTGACTAATAGCCTCTCAGCATCAGTACTAGCCACCAATACTTGTCTGATAAAATCATTTATCAGCCCAGGATTGACATTGGTCAGTGCTGGCTCTGAAGAGGTAGAATCTCGCAAAGCCGCACAGCTACGAGAAGTAGTTCCTCCTACTGCCTGTGCGTAAGAAACACCCCTTCTTTGTAGATCGCAACGCTCTGCGTTACAAACTGCTGATGATCCCTTCTGGCCTGATCTCGACGAATATTTTTCGCCTCAATCCTGGCCACCATAGCTTTATAGGCCGGACAACCACGGTAGTTGGCTGGATGGCCTTTCTCACGACAATTGACGCACTCAGGCTGTACGTCGACTACTTTTGGACATTCACCACGTGTGTGACTCTCCAGGCGCTTCACGCAGCGATGGACGATGGTGCAATTGCTTGCCACATGTCCGACGTTTTGGCAGTTGTAACACTGCAACCTCTCCTTATTTCTAACTTTTTCCCATACCACTTTTTGCCAGAGAATGGACTATATTTTAAATACAGCAGCTAGCTCCTGGGAAGGCTCGAATTGCGCTAGAAAAAGCGCGGACTGGGGTTTAAAGTTTTCAGTCCCAACAGATTTCCTCAGTTCCCGGTCCTTGCGGGTGAGAAAATGCGCTATGGACTTTAACTTCAGGTTAGTGTGCTGTGCCACTAGCTCATTGTATATTTCCGCTGGTGCGATGCCCCTGTGCAGGCCACGGATAACAAGGGATTTGACTTTTTCTGAGGCTGCAGTGTAAGTTATCGCGATTTGACCACTGCTTTTAATATGATCGAAAACTTTCGTATGGTCTTCTAATGAGGAACATAGGATGAGTGATTTATCACTCGAAATATTCTTAATAATAGTCCAGTCAACAGCCGTTTTCCCGTGGAATTTTGAGAATCAAGGTCGATTTTCTTGAAAATTTGGATTTAAGCTCTACTAACCATCTTCTTCAACCGGGCTTTTGCCCTTGGGGTGAAAACCACCCCATCTAGGGGATGAAAATTTTTTCAATCAAATTAACCATGGAAGTCGATAGATTGACCAATTCTAAGCAACTTTTGTTCTATAAAGTATTTTTGTAAAGTTGATCCTTCCCGATTTATTAGCGATTGAAACTGCATTTTTCGTTAAAAACAACCCCTTTTTTTAACCGTTTTTCATGAATAACTTGAAAAATTTCAATTTTACCAAAAAAATCATTTTGAGCAAAGTTGTAGCTTATAAAAAAACAAAGAGATTCGTGCCTGAAAGATCTATGTAGACCTAATAGCGACTGAGTTATTGCTCTTTCAAAGATGCTCATTTTCGAAGAACCCCGAAATTGAGAACCTTCAAACTCAAATATATCGAATATGGTGAAATTTTTGGAGAAAACACTTCAAACATTTTTTAAAGTAAATTAAAAACCCTTTCAAATAAGCTCTAATAAAAGTCTTTTGCGTAAGAATTGACTGACTTATGACCAAAATAAAGTGATTATCCATTTTTTTTTTAAATGCAAGAAATCAACCCTCGTCATTACAACCCTAATAGAAATTAATAGCTCCCTACTTGCAATTAACTTTATTTAGGTATAATTGGTATAATCCATATGGTTTGACAGGTTTGAAATGCTTAGTTTAGAAAAAATTATTGTTTAAATGAAAATCGAAATTTTTGTAATTTTGAAAAAAAATGCATTTTTCTTAAATAAATCGTATTTATAACACAAAAAATTGTTTCAAATATTAATTGTAGCATTTTTTACTGAAAATTTTCGGTCTTTTTACATCTGTGTTGGTATATGTGTGTTCATGTATATACATATGTACATGAACACACATTTATACATGAACACATATGTACACGTATATACATGAACACCCATTTTGGATCAGGACGAAAATGAAAATAGCGAGAGTGACGATGAACAGCAGAATGAGAGAACAAGTGACGAAGAAGACGACGACAGCGACGATTACTAATTTTTATAAACATAATGTAATATCTGTACTAATTTTTATAAATATAAGATCCGCATACCAGGGTAATAAATTATTCAATGAATAAATTCAATGAATGCAGTTTACAATTATATCTAATTCAAAAACCAAATTTTAATATTTTTTAATATATCATACTTGCAGGGGGTGGTTTATAAGGGTTGCAGTATTTTTTTAAATAATAATTTCATTCTAACAATAATTCAAATTTAATGACACAATTTTCAATCATTTAAAATTATAATAAACATTTTTAATACTAGTTTTCAAAGTTACTACCCCTTAGGGGATGATTTTTAGGGGTTGCATCGGTCTGATTTAATAAAATATTCTCAATTCAATAGATGCAGTTTACAATTATTTCTAATTCAAAAAAAAAAAAATTTTTTTAAATTTTTTAATATATCATACTTGCAGGGGGTGGTTTATAAGGGTTGAAGTATTTTTCAAAACAATAATTTCATTCTAACAATAATTCAAATTTAATGACACAATTTTCAATCATTTAAAATTATATAAAACATTTTTAATACTAGTTTTCAAAGTTACTACCCCTTAGGGGATGTTTTACGGGGGTCACATATGTCTGATTAATTAAAAATTCGTTTGAGAGTGTCGAGTAGTCTACAAATAAATATTTTAAACTTTATTTTAACCAAATATATGCTAAAATCTATTTTTTTTTTTATTTTTTTGCAATAAGGGGTAGTTTTAACCCCTAAAAATAAAAAGCCCGGTTCGACACAGGGTAGATTTTGAAAAAGAGGGTTAGAGCTTAAATCCAAATTTTCAGCTAAATCGACCTTGATTCTCAAAATTCCACAGTTTTTCATTTTTTTACCGCTGTTGACTGAACTACATATAAGAGGTGCAATGCTTTGCGCCTGCATCTCAGAGATGAATTTAGGAATATTCATCTTATAGGCCGTGATGGGAGGGATTTTCACGTTTTTTTGAGTCGGGATGGTGTTGGGTTTAGCCCGAGTTAGGTCATCATTTAACGTATTAGAAAAATTTACCTGCTCCGTTGATTGTTGTTTGTTCTTGCGGTTTATAACCAGATCAAAATCCTGGTAATCGTGGTCGGCGTGCGAATGCTGTGGGTACACATCGCCCACAGCAGAAGTCAGCGACAGCTCATTGGCATCTATAACCATGCTGGTAATTGATGTCCTCCTCTTCGTTTTGGTGATGTTCAGTTTCTTCGGGCCTGGATTTGGCACTGCGGGTTGCTTTCCTTTGCACGGCATAGTTTTTGTTTCCACAGGCGATGCCATTTGCCATTTGAGGTCAAACAGCTCTTTGCGGAGCGTCTGATTTTCTTTCTCGAGAGCATTGATTTTATCCGCAGTTTGATCGGACAGAAAAAAATTTGGCTCGTCGACATCCGAGATTTCGGCGGAGTCCACAGACTTCGTCGTCTTGCGTTTTTTTCCATTGGGGCTTTTTTTAACAACAACGTTCACCTTTTTACTAATGTTCGAAGAAGAACATTAGTATTAAAATCACTTTGGCCAAACATTCATATTTCTATATATATATATATATATATACATATATATATATATATATATATATATATATATATATATATATATATATAAATATATATATATATATATATATATATATATATATATAAGGGCGGGCCAAATTTTGTGTCGATTAGACCTGCCCCCTAAGATGATTATATGGACAATTCTAAGCAACTTTGCCGAAGGAACCATAGGTCTATCTCGATTTTCGAGTCTCCCACTTTTCAAAAAAAGATTTTTTCCCTATAACATCATTTTGATTCAAAATTCGTTTTTTTATTCATCGTTATATTATCTTTTTTATGTGTATATGGGGGGTTTTTGGGGTCGAGAAATTCATTTCTGATCTTTATTTTTACCTATAACTACCGCCAGAGGGCGTTTCATGCATATTTTAACTATTTTTCGTCTATTTTCCGAGAAAAATTACAAGTTTTTCGGTAAAATTGATCTTTATTTTATTTTTTTCAACAAAAATTCAACTTAAAAAATAAGAACATGTGTAAAAAATAAAAAAAATAAATGAATTTAGTGGAAGAAAAGCGAAATAACTTATTTTTGAAAGTCTTTTTTGCTTTCAAGTCGGGGGTATTTTGCACGGCTTTCTGATGTAACTGCCATAACACTGTGTCGACTCTTTTCTAAAACACGTTTAGAAACGCTAGCCAGCAATTGAACATGTCTTTCCGTTGCTTGTATGTGTACCGGAATTCTTGGATCAGGCAATGGTGGATCATCGCATTCTAAATATTGTTCCAAATGATCATACGGAATGCTATACGTAAACGGTGGTTCGAATAAGACATCATCTCTATTTAAATCAATCATATTCGTATAATCTGTACAATTGAAGTTTATCAAAGGTTTTTGATAAACTCTAAGATGTGCCGGGTCGTACAGATTTCTTCGGTAGTGTAAAATTTTCTTGATTGCGATTTTTCGTGTCTCTTTTTTATCATCAAATAACATCGCTAACAAAATATTTTCGGAATGTGCGTAATATGAATTGTTTTTAATGACATTATTCACAACTCCGCGTAGATTTGTATCCAAATATTGTGTCCAACGAATGAATTTGTAAAATAATACACTACCGAAGACCACCGAATTATAGTACTTGATGTTGAAGTACATCGGCACATACACTTTCATTATGTATGTTGCCAAAATTTTCAAATTCCTTGATAGATTTTCAGTTGACACATACAACCGCAACAATCTATTCGCCTTGGTGAGCCAACGTGAATGTGCTATTGGTCCTGGTTTATTGTGAGATAAACCCGCAGGAACAACACCATTCGAAATTGCATTGGCCATTTTGTATAAGTACTTTGAATCGGTGGATAATTCAAATGGATCTAAATCAGGTGGCATGTTCTCTAGCACGATTATCTCGAATTCATCTACAAGCTGAAAAAAAAGAAATGAGATGAATTAAATTTTACCATTTAATAATGGAAAAAATCGATGAGAAAAATGACAAATGATACATACCGGAAGATTTTCACAAGTTTCAATTTGTTTGCCCAACGTTCCAGTTGTTGTTCGTGGTCCAGTGGTCGATGATCTTTCCAAAGTGTCAAACAAATGACGAAATGGCAGCTCGTTAAAGTGCAGCATGCACACAAACCAATGCAGCGGTCTATTCAAATGCAATTCAAATCGACGCAAAATCCCATTTCTTACGCCAGTATTTGTTGGCTCACCATCACAGCATATGCCGATTAATGCATCGAGAGCAATTTCTTTTTCGACGAAGAATGCATTAAATGTCATCAATTTGTGTTCAGCATCTTCATTTTCGACTTTTGTGTAGCCTATCAATTGAGAATTTGGTTCCTTCAAAACAACTAGATGTGGTTCTTTCACCATCCTTGCATGCAACTTCTCATCGATTTTTTCCATTGTTAAAGCATCATTTTTTCGGCCGTCGAATGAAAATGCTATCAAATTGGATGCATCATACTGCTTACGAAGCAGTTCTTCTCTGCATTTGGCCTTTTCTCGACGCACTTTATTTTTATCCATGATGATAGGATTGCCATGTGCATCTTTTACGTCAATGTCTTGCATAAGAGATGTTGCGAGTGCTGCTGCTATTCTATCAGACACACCAAATCGATCACACATCGCAGCGAAGTTCGAAGCATCGTATCTGGGAGTATACGGTCCTCGTATCATTGGCGGAATATCTTGTGGATTTGAACTTGGCTGATCTATATCAGTACTTGGTTCATATGCTGAATGGCTCTGTTCAACGCTTGTTGGTATTATTGTTGACGTTGGTGCTGGCTCTTCAACTTCTAGCACGAATTCCGGTATCGTCAATCTTCTGTCATTATTTTGATCTCGCATGAACTCTTTCAAATGATCTGGAATCAATCCACATGAGCATAATTCTGCTTTCAAGTCACATTGACATTTGCCGATGTAAAATAATTCTTTTGTAGATTGCTCGAACGTTCTGAATGAGGCGATATTTGAATGTTTAGTTTCGATTTGATACTTGTCAATCAATGTACCCAATTTTCTAACAACACTTTGTTTGGTTAGAATTTCAACATTAAGTTGACTCCAAATTTCAATCAATTTGTCTGTTACGTGCGGTACGAATGTTTTATACGAAAACATTTTGTTTTGGAGTTTAGCACGTTCGGCCAAGAAAAAAAAACATCTTAAAATATCCTGTTTCGTTGGCAGATCGAGTCCACTCAAATCACAAGATGCACCAAAAACAGCAACATCGTGCGAAGGCAAATGCTTCAAATGACTTTCGGTACTTGTTGATGTTGTTGCGGTTTGAGATGTAGACGGCAATGCATTTGGATCCATTGTATAATTTTACTAAAAAAATTTTAAAAAACTGAAATTAGTATATTTCAAAACATTTGGTTCGAATATATTTTTTCCACCTACAAATTGGCATAACTCATATGTGATCAACAGCATTTACTCATATGTCAACCGACATTTCGCCTCTAAGGACCAGTTAATACATTATTCCAACGCACATTATTCCTACATGCTATACATATAAATACATTACAATGTATTACATATTTCAGAAAAAAGTAACCAAGCAAGAGAACAACATCGATGCCTATGTGTATTAAATTACAAAATTTTAACACATACCTTTTAATTCTTTTTGAATTTCACAATTATTCACTGGCAGGAAATTTATAATTCACTTTCACTGAAATGATGCTCAAACACTAATGAACTGAACACTCATAAATGTCATTGTGTTGTGCTCTTTCACAAAATATGTCGGTAATGATGTTTTACCGATGTTTTTTTTTAAATAAATGCGTTGTTGACTTGAAAGCAACAACACTTTGTCGCTTTTTTTCTCACTAAATTCATTTTTTTTATTTTTTACACATGTTCTTATTTTTTAATTTGAATTTTCATTGAAAAAAATTAAATAAAGATCAATTTTACCGAAAAACTTGTAATTTTTCTCGGAAAATAGACGAAAAATAGTTAAAATATGCATGAAACGCCCTCTGGCGGTAGTCATAGGTAAAAATAAAGATCAGAAATGAATTTCTCGACCCCAAAAACCCCCCATATACACATAAAAAAGATAATATAACGATGAATAAAAAAACGAATTTTGAATCAAAATGATGTTATAGGGAAAAAATCTTTTTTTGAAAAGTGGGAGACTCGAAAATCGAGATAGACCTATGGTTCCTTCGGCAAAGTTGCTTAGAATTGTCCATAGAATCATCCTAGGGGGCAGGTCTAATCGAATTTTTCGGCTCCATACAAATTGGCCCGCCATATATATATATATATATATATATATATATATATATATATATATATATATATATATATATATATATATATATATATATATATATATATATATATCATCAAAAAATTTCAGTGAAAAAATCTCAGGAACGCGCCATCTGATTGAACTGAAATTTTCAGGATACATTGATCTATACGCAGAATAGTGCCAGGTCTCACAAAAAGTTAAAAATCTTTAACCCTTTGGCGCCGGCGGCCATTTTAGTGATATTTTAAATATACCTATTATTCCGTACACAAATAATTTTTGCAAAAATAAAGTTGACGAAATAAATTTCGAACGTGTTTTACATGTGAATCGGATAAAGTTTTGGAATTTTTTAACCCCATGTGTGCGCTGGGTGCATAAAAAGAGAACGGGAAAACTTGATAATTTTTAAATTACGATAACTTTTGACAGAGCATTACGAAATTTTTTTAATCATTACGAAATTTTCAGAACATATTGGTATTATTTAGTTGTAGATTTGTGCTGGCAACCCTGTAGGAAGGGCAGGCACTGAAAGTGAAAACCTCCAAATCATCGTCTCTCTTGAAAAAATGCCGCTTCTTCAGAAAAAAGCCACTCATATGTAAATCTTATGCTTTGTTTACATAAACAAAAAATAAATTTGATATGGTATAACGGGCATGCCTGGTAACCCTTGCCCAATTTACCTATATTTTTAGCATCAAAAATTTCTGTTCACGGAAACTCACGATCCGATAAGCAGAATTAATTGAAATTTGCAGAATGTATTGGTTTTAAATAGGACCAGGTCTGATAGAAGTGATTTTGAAATGCGGGCGATTCTGTGCCAGTGGTGCCACCTTGAAAAATCACTAAAAAAGATAACTGCTTTTAGCCCTATAAATTCTGATTCAATCGCTCGATTTTGACGAAATTCACACAGTAGCTGGACCTTACTTTAACCCACGTTTCGTAGAAATTCGGTCGAAAAATTCGGTTGGAGCTGCCAGCTATGATAATTTAGGTGTGTTAAATTTGAAAAATAAAAATATGGAAGTGAAAACATTCAAACCATCGAATATCCTAAAAAATGTCAGTTTCTTACAATAAAACCAATCTGTATACAAATCTTATGCTTTATCTACACGTTCAAAGTAAAACTTTGGAAATTTCATGTCGGACAAGAACGGTAACCCTTTCCCAGTTAACGTATATTTTTAGCATCAAAAACTTCTGTTCACGGAAACTCACGAATAAATAATCAGATACAATTGAAATTTACAGAATGCATTGGACTTAAGTAGGACCAGGACTGATAGAAGCGATTTTGAATTGTAGGCAACTCTGTGCCAGTGGTGCCATCTTGAAAAATTACAAAGAAAAAAAACTGCTTTTTGCCCTATGAAATGTGAATAAGTTACCAAATTTTCATGAAATTGACACAGTAGCTGAACCTTACTCTAAACTCTCTTTGATAGAAATTTGGTTGGAAAATTCGATTGGTGCTGCCAGCTATGGTAATTTTTGTGTCTTTGGTTTTGAAAATTCGATCGGGAAAATCAAACTTTTTGCCCTATAACTTCCAGTGCAGTCATGAAATCAATACGAATTTCATAAAATTAATGGAAAATATTATAAACATTATTCAGGCCAAATTTGATTGAAAAACCACGATAGGGTTGCCAGCTATTGTTGGTTTTGTGTTTAATTGCAATATCTTTATTAAGCGGTTTTATCGTAGAATTTTCAAATGGAAATGATATTGTAGTGACAATAAATAGCAAATATTAAGCTTTCGATTATTTGAAAAAGCTCGCTGCAGGTAACCCTTAATTTCTTTATACTCCTATAACTTCGAATGTAGTATAACAACGTTCTTGGCTTTGATACTGGCGAAAGGTTGCCAGCCCGAGTCGGTTGTGCTACTTTTGTATCAATAACAGTTAGTATTCATACCGGAAACAATTACAATGAAAATAAATAACCGATGTTTCAATTCCCAAAGCTCTGCAAATTTTTCGGATCGCAGCCTCAAACACCAAATTCAGTTACAGTGCTGCAGGCACTGAGCATTTTCTTCATTGATGTTATATGAGATGCTGCTTTCAAAATTTTGTGAAATAAGCAACTGATAACGAATATAATTAACCCGTGTTTTGCTCTCATAAACGTTGAAATTCATGCTAGTGGTAATATCTGAAACCTTCTACCATAGGAGCTAAAATGCATTCTTGAGACCAAAGTAAAACATGGCATTTGAAACAGTTTGGCCGTAATAAGCAGCTCATGTGGTGGAATATGCACTCAAAACCTGCACGATTCTTCTACTGTTCTTCGAACATTAGTGTTTCTAGCGGTTCAGGTGCGCTAGAGTTTTTTTTATTAACCTGGCGTTTGCACTTAAATTTTTTTCCACTAATATTGGTAAACAATTTCAATGATACCCTTGAATAATCTTCGCAGTCACAATATGTTAAACTTCAATATATAAGTGTGTTACTGATGTTATTATGAAAGTAGATTTGATTTACACACAGTAAGGCACATACAAAAACTCGCGCACTGAAACATCAATGTAAAACCAATAGAGCTATAAATCTACTAAAACTACACGTTCATGATCACAAAAATTCGGACCATCAAGATGAAAACTTTCACCAAGATATAATGGACTTCAAGAGTCAATACCAGATTGAATACTATTAGAGAATAGTCAAATTAAACTATGGAGTTAATATGGAATACTCCAAAATATCCTACAATTGTAACAAAATACATTCATATTTTTCGTTTTCCTGCAAATGCAATTCAAATTCATTAGGAAAGTTTATTTTTATTTTACGTCAAATAAAAATATATAATAAAGAAACTTTCTGAATTTCAGAAAGTTTTAAATTGACTTTTTGAGATTTCTCTTTCTAAAATTAGTAATGTGAGGCGGGTACAAATCAGATACGCAAATTCTACCTTCAACCTTTGTATTGATCGGTATTAATAGCCTCCAACTATTTCGGGACAAACACAAAACGTAAGCAGAGGATGCATGAGATTCTGGATGTGTTATAATAAATGATGGTGGTCGTAAATAGCATTGGTGATCAAATGATAATTGGAAAAGTATCAAGAGCAGATTGACACAGTTGAATTATTTTTAGTAAGTATCAAAAAATCATTTTTGATGGTGAGAGGGGCTTTCATTCTATCTGCTTTTGATTTGAAATGACAAGTTGAAATCCGATATTGAGTCTCATGCACTGAAGCACTTACTCACTTACAAAAAGGAAAAAAAAGAAAAAAACAGATCCGCTAGAAACATTAATGTCCGAAGAACAGTAGAGGATTTGTGCATATTTTGAGTGTGTATTCTACCACTAGATACTTAAGGACACCCTAAGCAATAATATACCCTAAAAATAGAGTTACCCTTGGTAACTCTATTTTTAAAGGGCGCTTTGAATATCGTGGGGGGAAAGTGTTGGCTCATACTGTTGAATATTTTGCAGCATCTGTTAATTGGCTCATTATCAGCATATGCGGTGCTATGCTTATATTCAATTAGCATTCGTCGGGATCTAATGACTCTCACGGGTTGATTAAGCACAAATCTTTCCTGTATATACGACATTAACAGCGTCTCTAATGACATCGAAACTGAAGCAGGCAGATAACATTAATCTTCTGGATGCAAGAGGTGATAAGTTTAAAAGGTTAAAGCAAAATTCATATGACGGTAAATTGCTAAAATCACAAGGATAGTAAAGACTTCTTAGAGCGAATAGCAAGAAATTGAAGGCGACTTTATAGTATAATAAATTTTCAGGTCGTCCGCATAAAGTAGATGAGGTACATCAGATAAAACCTCTGACAAGTTTGATATAAAAATGTTAAACAGAAAAGGGCCAAGATGGCTACCTTGAGGTACACCTGAATTGGCATGATTTTGTTTTAGAGATAAGCCCTTGGAATTTCACATGTTGTGAGCAGTTGTGGAGGTAAGAGCTAAGCCATCTTAGTAGAAATCCGGCAACTCCGAATTGCTGCAGCTTGGAAATCAAAATGGAGTGGTCAACACGGTCAAACGCTTTGCTAAAGTCAGTGTAGACTGCGTCAATTTGATCACCTTTCTCCATTTTACAAAGAACATGGGAAACCAGCACCATTAGGTTGGTAGTGGTAGAACGACCTTTCCTAAAACCATGCTGCTGCTCGTTAAGTCGAAAATCGACCAGAGAGAATAGTTTACCACATATGATTTTTTCAAAGAGTATAGGAATAGTGGATGAAATTGCAATACCTCTATAATTTTGAATTGATCGTCTATCGCCATTTTGAAATATTGGTGTCACGTACGAGGATTTCCAATACGATGGAAATTACCCAGAAGAAAGAGATGTGAAGAGGAGAGATTAGCTGTGCGGCACATTTAATAAGAAACATTGGAGGAAGAAGATCAGGTCCAGGGTCTTTTTTACTATCAAGCTCCAAGATAGCTTTCAAAATATCATCTCTTGAAATGGTTGTAGCCTCCGCAAAAGTTGGTCTAGTTACTCTTGGGGAATGACAGGATGATCAAGTACCTACTGGATTAAAAACGTTTCGGAAGTTATCTGCGAAAAAATTGCAAATTTCTTGAGGAGAAGAAGACATTGGGGTGTTATAACACATAAAAGAGTGATAGCCAGTTCTTTTTCGCTTCATATTCACAAAGGCAAGAAATTTTTTGGGGCTGTGGATTATATTCTCGCCGGTAGTTTTAATGAATCTGTCATATGCTTCGTGAGACTTTTCATGGAGGTCTTTGGCCACTGCATTGTATTCTTCATTCTATGCAGGCGTATCTGTCCAATTGACATTGTCAAGAGAATGGTGAATGCTATCATAATCAGCATTACGGAAATCGTATGCAATAGTATTATTGTACGTTTGAAAGATATAAGAATCTGTAGTGGATAAATCAATTGTAAGAGCGGAATGGTGAAGGCTATTAGAGAAAAGATTCTCCGCGACGATAGTCGGGCTAGTCACTACTTTGTCATAAGCGTTTGTAAATATAAGGTCTTACCAATTACCATTACGATTGGGAGTCCGAGCAACCTGCTGCAAATCATTACCATACAAAGCGCTCACAAGGTTAAAATCAGAATAATCAAGATGGTTAATAGGTATTAGGTAATTATCAGTTTCATCAAGAACGAAACGTATGTTAGGGCGATTAAAATCTCCAAGTAGTATAATTTGATCCTCAGCGCTACAAAATGCCATGAAAGTAGATATAAATTCGAATATATAGTTGTAAATAGAGTCGTCAGATCTAGGCGGGACATAAAATAAACCAATATATACCGATGTCCTGTCGAATGATATTCGAATCATTTTATGCAGAAACAATTTATGAGGCGTTGTGTTGACAATTTTGCATGAGAAGCTGCTGCTAACAGCAAGTAAACACCACCTCCTCTTGACTGGCCAATGGAGATGTAATCACGGTCATTTCTGAAGATTGTCCAGTTACTATCGAGGACCTCTTCATTAGTATGTGAGTCATTTAACCAGGTTTCAGTAAAGGCAAGTACGTTGAAATGGTATGATTTGGCGTCAAGTTAGAGTTTATTCAATTTGCCCCTCACTGCAATTGTGGTAAAAAATTCTGAGGCACTTGAGAGAGCATACCTTGTTAGGAGCGATACCTAACGTTATACCGGGCCTTTCGCAAAGAATTTGAAGTCGGATGATTTTTATCCGAAGCTGTATTTGAGAGAGTGGAAGATGAGGAATTATTAATAGAAGAGGCCCTGCAACTATACGTTAAAGTTTGAGGAGATATGTCCGTAGACGAACGTCTGAACTCAAAGCTATGGATATTCTGGACTGGAATATGTAAACATTCAGTGGTGGGAACTTTGGATATGGGTATATTATTATCCTGACAATTTCTAGGAGTGTTCTGGATTGTTCGTAATTTGCGGACTGTACAATTATTGTTTGCATTAGTATTAATTCTTATATTGCTAAAATTGTTGCTGCTATTGGTGGACTTCCAAGGGGAAAACTTGATGCCTTTCTAGTCATAGCTCCTGCTGCTTCCGTCGACGCTAGTAAAAAGCCAGGCGTATTTCTCGGGGATGCAGACTTTAAAGTGCTTAGATGCTCTATTGTTATGTTGAGGTATGTGCCAAATATGAAATTCATTAATACGAAAATAACTTTTAATGAGTCTTCCAAGCCGAGAAACGTTGGTAGAAATAGGGACTCCTTCTACAAAAAATGTCACTTGTTTTTGTTTGAAAATGAGTGGTCATGTTGAGAATCGTAGTGACTGGAGTTGGAGCATTTGATTTTTTGCGTTTTAACCAATCATCTTCTGAGCAGTACGTGCGGAACATGAAAATTGTTTTCAAGGATTTCCCTGCTTGGGATTGAAATTGTAATTTCAGTGGCGAAGAACCAGCATGCATCTCCGTGTTCGTCAACAGCTTTTTAATTGGCGAGATTGCTGCATCCTGAGTAGCGAATTCCTTTGGCACATTAACATTGATATTGACATTAGCTATTTCTTCGTGAAGCGACCGCTCGTTGATAATAGAATTAAACGACCCAAGTTCCATAGATAGCTTTTTTTGAAACTTTTCAATGCTCTCTAGTTTATTGCTGATTGATTTTTCGCTAGCGTTAACATCTTCGAACATTTTATTCGACAACTTGTCAATCTGTGTTGTCATAAGTGTCGTTATTTTGAGCAAGCCTCTATCTTTCATTTGGCAATTATAGGTGGGAGTAGATAGAGAGGTAATTGAACAAGTTAGTTGAGTCAAATTAAATTACCATAGCTGGTAGCTCCAACCTAATTTTTCAAACAAATTTCCATCAAACGTGGCTCACAGTAGGATTCAGCTACTGTGTGATTTTCGTCAAAATCTGAACTAGGTGTGCGTCTTTACGTATCGCGAAAACCTCCGCCTGAAAAATACTACAGTGATTAGAAAGCCTGAAAACTGCTTCTATAGTTGCATCTGCAGAAAATGTTGCAGCACCCACTCCGGCAGCCGTTTTAGAGCCGTTTGTGTAGATGCTAAAAGTTGCTGCGCCCATTTACTGATTCCACTCCTGCCCATCCCTCACAGTCGCTTCATATCCCCGCTCGAAGTACAGAGTGGGGACCAAGTAGTCGGTGCTACCTAACTCGAAGTATCCCGATTCCCGGGTCGTGAGTTCCCGTGAACAGAAGTTTTTGATGCTAAAAATATAGGTAAATTGGGGAAGGGTTACCGTTCTTGCCCGTTGTAACATTCAAAATGTTTTACTTTGGCTATGTAGACAAAGCATAAGATAAGTGGCTTTTTTTCCAAAAAGCGACAAGTTTTCAGGAGAATCGAAATTTGAAGGCTTTCACTTTCAGTACCTGCCCTAGCTACAGGATTGCTAACACGCTTACAAATTCATCATATTATGGGAAGAGTATTTGGCTTCCTAATAATAAATAGAAAAATAATTGTTTGTATAAAAAATATATTTGTTATTCAATAGACAAGAGTAAAATACTTACTTAACTTACATGCTACGAACATCAAAAATGAAAACTATCTTATCCTACTTTGAATTTATAAAATTTTGATGTTTGTTTAAGTGTAAGGTGTTTGTGGATTGTGGATGTGTATTTATGTTGTGTATTTGGTGTTCCCACAATATCAATATGTTTTGAAAATTTCATAATGATTTGATAGCTCTGCCAAAAGTTATGCCATTGTAAAAAATTTCAAATTTTCCCGATCTCTTTTTAGGCACCTAGCTCACACATAGGGTTGAAAAACCCTAAATTATTATCCAATTTACATTTAGAACACGTTCAAAACTCATTTCACTAACTTAATTTTTTGCAAAAATTATTTGTGGACAGAATAATAAGTATATTAAAAATATCACTTAAATGGCCGCCGGCTTCAAAGGATAAAAGATAATTGACATATTTTGAAACCTGGACCTATTCTGCATATACACAAATGTATCCTTAAAGTTTCAACTGAATCGGATGGCGCGTTCCCGAGAAATAGTCACTGAATTTTTTTTATGATATATGTACAGTGGCTCACAGCTTATTTGATACAGTGACTATTTAAAAATGCAAATCACTGTAACTTTGAAATAAAGAACCCTGTCCAAAAAATTTAAACGAATACAATGCAAACAAAAAATGTTCCAGCAATATTCCTCGGCGTCCCGCAAAAGAGAAATACCACTGGCGCAGAAAGATTGCAGCTCACAGCTTATTTGATGCAGGCACTTCAATGCGAATAAACTTCTATTTGTCGCACCGTTAATCTGTGTTGTTTTTGTTTCTTGAATTTTTGATTGTGTTTAAACATTGGCTTAAGTAATTTTTAGCAAGATTTTGTAAGCTGAAGTGCCAAAATTGAGTAGTTGTTGTAAAATGGGTCATCGCACCACAATTGAACAGTGCGAATTGGTATTAAACCACTTTAAACAAGGACAAAGACTTCGAAAAATTGCTGAAAGTGTGAATTTGAGTGTCTCTACAGTGCAGCACATAATTGAGCGCTTCGTACAAGAAAATCGGGTTGCAAATAAGATCAGAAGTGCACCAAACAATATTTTCACCAAATAATATTTTCATACATTGTAAGGAAAATGAAAGCAAACACGAAGATTTCCGCTCCAAAATTGGTTACTGAGGTTCATTGTGAGTTAAGGACGTCATGTAGTGCTGAAACCGCGCGACGAGTGCTTCGCGACCATGATTTCAACGGGCGATGAGCTCGTAAGAAGCCATTCATTTCCAAAAAAAAATACAATAAGCCGATTTGCCTTTGCCAAAGAGCATATGGGAAAGTCATCCGCGTTCTGGAATACGGTTATTTTTGCGGACGAGTCCGAGTTTAACATTTTTGGCTCCGACGGAATGTCATATGTCTAGCGCAAGGCAAACACTGAGCTAAACAAGGAGAACCTCAAAGCTACTGTGAAGCATGGTGGTGGTAATGTGATAGTTTGGGCCTGCATGTCCACAGCAGGAGTCAGATATTTAAAGTTTATTGAGGAAACAATGGACCAAACAAAGTACCTTGATTTACTCAAAAACAATTTGCTGGAAAGCAATGAAAAACTGGGTGTTCGCAGCCAATTTCAGTTGTACCAAGACAACGATCCAAAGCACAAGTCGGAAATTGTGTTGTCCTGGCCAATTTGGGATTGCCCTCATTTGATGCCTCCGCCGGCACAGTCACCAGATATGAACGTCATTGAGAATCTGTGGACTTTGTTGGATAACAACATAAGAAAACACAAGACTTCTAATAAACAAGACCTGAAGAAAGCACTGCTAGAGGAATGGCCGAAAATTACTTCTGCAATCACAAAAAAACTCGTTGACTCAATGCCGAATAGGCTCCAGTCTCTGCTTAAGGCTAAGGGCTATCATACGAAGTATTGAAATCAACTGGAAACCTAATAATTCACAACAATTTTAATGTTTATTCAAACTGTATCAAATAAGCTGTGATATGAAATTTGTTATTACTTTTAGTTTTTTGTTTTTTTAAGATGTAAAACGGCAACTTTGTAGGGAATATAAACTTGTTTAATAAACAACAAACATTTTTCTTCAAAATGGCGTTCAATTTTTCTTGATATTGGTATTATGTTTTGATTTATTGCAACTTAATTTTTTAAAGAAGCACTGTATCAAATAAGCTGTGAGGCACTATATATATATATATATATATATATATATATAAATATATTTATATATATATATATATATATATATATATATATATATATACATAGGTATATATATATATATATATATATATATATATATATATATATATATATATATATATATATATATATATATACAGTGGTGGACAAAAGCGGATACATAAAAAACAATTTCTTGTGAATTTGATGTAACTTGTTTTGTATTATAAACTATTAAGTAACTCTTTTTGCATGGATAAATTGTAACTGTTGTCTATTATTATAAGATAAAAATAAATATAATTCGTCTTAAAAGCTAAATAAAAATTTAAAATTAATTGTGAACACCATTTATCCAGTTTTGTCAATTTTAATTATTTAGAAAGTTAGTACTTCGTCCATAGTCCTTTGTTTGCCATAACATTTTCAATTCGTTTTAGCATGCTTTCTACCAAGTGTTGAATCGTTTGGTGTGGGATTTTTCTCCATTCATTCTGTACTCTTTCCCAAAGTTCAGCAATATTAGTTGGAGCACGTTCATAGTGTGAAAGCATCCTTTTTACGATTGCCCACAAATTTTCGATCGGATTTAAGTCCGGGCTTTGTGCAGGCCACTGCATAGTGTGAAATTGTTGCTCAGCAAGCCATTTTTCCACAATTATGGCAGTATGCTTGGGATCTCCATCCTGTTGAAAAACTATTTCATCCACTGGATACGCACATTCTTCAACGAAGTCGGGTAAATTATTTTGTATGATGCTAAGATAGTCTTCCTTTTTCATTATTCCTTCGATTTTAATCAATGGACCAAGGTTCCACCACGTAAAGCAACCCTACGCCATTGAATGACCACCACCGTGCTTCACTGTTGGTTTGACATGATGTCTTTGAATAGTCTCATGGGGTCGATGCCAGTAATACTCCTTGCCATCTGACTGAAACCGATTGATTTTGATCTCGTCTGACCAAATAACTCTTTTTCAGTCTTCAACGGTCCACTTTCTGTGATCCTTACAAAATTCAAGCCGTGCTTTTACATTCTTTTCAGATAGCGCAGGCTTTTTTTGTTTTACTGCAGACACTAGTCCAATTCTATGCAAAGCTGGCCTTACTGTGCGATCACTTACAGCTTTGTTTAAGGGGTTACATGGGTTTCAGAGAATAAAAAAAGCGCCATTTTTAAATGGTTCAAAAATAAAAGATAATGTATTAAATTATTATAAATTATTGTTAACAACTAAAGTAACTCTTGAACTATATGTAAAAAAAATTTTAGACAAAAATATTGATAATACGCCCTCTGGCAGCTATTTTACGAAAAGGCTCGAAAAATGCGGTGCCTACGATATCTTGAGCTGGATTCATCTGAAACAAAAAATTCAAATTGTTTCTGGTAGAGTATGAGTTTGACTTGTACTTGAACAAAAGGATTTGTAAAAATATTGAAATCTGAACTTTTGGCAACGTCACGAGTAAAAAATTTAATTTTTGACCCAAAAATTCAATAAATAATGCCATGTGTATTAAATTCCAATGAACGAAACACAATATCCTTCGTTCAAGTACAAAAAAATACTATTTAAAAGAAGTGTGCAAAATTTGGTTAAGATTGGTGCATTAGTTTTTGAGTTATCGTTGGCACCGACTTGAAATATACCGTTTCGAGAAAAACGCGTTTAAAGTTTAAAATAAGTATAAAACAATTTTTTTTTGAACTTACATAGAATCATCGATACCAGGCCCATACAATAATTGCCCTTCTTCATTGGTTATGTCCAAAGCCTGTAGAGAATAATATATCTAAACTCAGTATTTCATTACCCAACCATTATTATTTTCCCTCCTCGATAGAAAAGAAAGTGAAAAAAGTTGCGTGAAATAAGAAATATTACTTGCACAGGTGGGATAGATCAAAGTGGGGAAATCGCTCTCCCTTCTAATATATAGCTCGGATCGACTTCAAATTTTCAGAGAGTACTTTCGATGAGTTGTTCTTTAAGAAAAAACAAAGAAAAAAAAATCGATTTTTTCATCATTCCAAACCCATGTAACCCCTTAATGATTCTGCAGCTATTTTTGGTGTTCTTGCCTTCTTCGTAACTAGCAATCGTTCTACCATACGAGCATCTCTAACAGACAACAACCTTGGCCGACCGCCAGGATTGCTAGGTGCCTTAAAATTTCTCCGTTTTCTTACCAAGCTTACTGTACGGTGACACAAGTTTAATTTCGCCGCTATTTTTTGACAAGAATTTCCATTTTGACTCAACGATAATATTTCATTTTCAAGGTTACGTGAAATTTTTCGCATTTTAATTTGTATTTAAATTTCACTCACTTTTTACGCTTCACTCTTGCTTGACTGCTGCAATACGACTAACAAATAGCATAGAAGACGACTAACAAATAGCACAGAAAATGTCAAAGCAAACGATGCAAACGATATTTGCAACGGTGAATCATTTTCTAACCAACGGAATTGAATGTGGACAAAACTGGATAAATGGTGTTTCCGAAGAATTTTTAATTTTCCTGGAATTTTTTTTATAGGAACGGCTTTTATTTGTTCCATTAATTTAAGAATAGTATTCTAAGTACTCAGTGCAAAATGAATTACTGAATTATCTGTAGTAGAAGAAAACTTATATCGAAGTTACTAAAAATTATTATCTATGTATCCACTTTTGTCAACCACTGTATATGTACTAATAGTACTAATGTTTTTCGAACATTAGTAAAAATTCAAAGTAAAGATGCATAGTGGTTAATAATGTATCACAACTCAACTCATTTTTAATTTATCGTTACCATCGGAATCGAAAATGGTTTTAAATTTTCGAAATCATTATGATTGAATACAATTGTTGATTAAACACATTTTATACACGTTACGCATGCATTTTGACGAAACGAAAACGGTTCAACTGAAAAATCTAACCTACTTACTATTTGTGCATGCCAAAACACATAAGTGCTTACAGTCCAAGCACATCAGTCCATTCATTCTACTAGGTACCTATGAACATACATATGTATATACTGACACAAATTTAATCCTGACAATATAAAATTGGTCAAATCCTATTTCAATAGTTGCTTCAACGTTATTCTGGTAATATTCTCACACACACATCAATTCAAAGCCAAGAGGATTACTCTAAAATCAGCAGTAATAGTCTACAATTATATGGATTAGACAAATTGAAATTGTTGGAATTTTGCCATTCTATAGGTATTACATGTGGCAGATGGATAACGTAAAGGTGTTATTGGACATTGGCAGATTCATGGCATCAAATTTTACATAATTGGTAATTGTTTAGTTAATGTACATTACTTGCAGCATTTCAAATTAATATCATTCTACCAGCACTATATTCATTTAACGGAATCAGCTTTAAAGTCCGAAATATTAAGCTTTAAAGTCCTGAATATTAGCTTTAACACAGGTTATATCGGGAATAAGTAGCAGCACCAGTTTAAACTGGGTCACGTTCTTTTTTTTTGCAACTGATCACTACCGATACTTTCGTTAATGTCCGTCCATCCGAACAAAGTCGGGCGGGTTTGACTCGACAAGACCCTCATTGCGCTTAGAAAACTCACTAACAGATAGGATAATGGACAATAAATCAGTTTTGACAAGATAATTTTCCTACTAAATGGGGCAGTAGGCAAGAATGTCAGCCGCAAATTAAAAAAGTTTCGCGCTCCTTAAGATACTTCTTTTTTGGTGTTTTCGCCTTCGAGAACGTCGAAAATGAAAAATATGCAAAGAGAGCTTCTCTGAACACTGTTCACTTTTACTTTGACGAAAATATCGTTAGGCAAATGGCTGATGTGCTTAGAATTCAAGCTATTCAAGGAATTTACTACCCAAAAACATATAATAGGACTTTGTTAAAATGTTCAAACTTATTTTGGGCAATGGAATGGCGATAATTTCCTACGACGAACTTTTGGACAGACGACACTAATTTTCACTTTTGAATTTAACATGCAAAATAGCTTAGCAGTTAAGGAAAAGACTAGAGTGGAATTGAGGGTGAAAGGAATGAGCTAGTTAGATGAAAAATGAAATGAATTGGAAAGTTTAAATACATATTACTGGCTACGTGCGTAGATATAAGATTTTTCAATAAAGACATAAGAATTTTGTATTTAAATCATCGTTTTTCGTGATTGCATTATTAGATTAAGCTGAAATTTTCAGAATAGATTGGTGGATGTGTAGAATACCATAGATCTCAATTTTACCTAAAATTAATTATCGTAAAATTTTTTGACAATTTTTTTCAAATAAACATTTTATTGGGCTAAAACTAAATGATAATTTAGACTTATACCTAATGTACTAACTTAATCTTAGATCTAACAGTTTCATAACTATACCTAGTTCTTAGCCTTTTGTTATTGTGTAATTTTTATGTATATTAAATTCTTAACCTAACATATAGTCTAGAGGGGAAAGCCCAATAAAACCCGTCCAAAAGTTCATTTTTGTAGCAACACTAGCAGTGGATTAGTAAAGAGGAGTGAGGGAAATTTGGGAGAGGGGTGTGATGACAGGGAGGGAAAGCTAGGTTGCAGTTATTTTCGTATGTCTGTGGCGAAAAGATTACGTCCGATTTTTTCAGACCGTCGGAATATATTCGTCGGAATGGCCTATTGTATAGCAGCATCTTATCTTGTGGTGTAAGTAGTGTGTGGGAATCATTCAAGGAAAGGATGTGAGTTCGACTAACATGTTCACCAGGCTGTTGGGATGGCCAGAAAATTTGCCTAGGAATTTCACAGATAGATTTGTAAGAAACAAATCTAATCTCGGGATTTTGGCTATAGTATAAATGGCACGTTGCTCTCAGTCTCTTCATTTTGCGGTGAACCAAACAAGAAAACCATGGCAAATTATAAGACGAATTAGTTGCTTTCAGCAACCAAGTTTCGTGTTTGGTTTGGTGTTCAGCATTACGCTCAGGTACGTAACAGTGTTATGTCTAGGGTTGAGATTGATGTTCATTGCTAGGGCTATAGAATGAAGGAGTCGTCTGGTCGAGCGGAGAAGCTTAATGTGGTCTCGAATTATGATGGATTTGGATTTGGAAGGTGCCACGAGAGGAAGCAGTTATGAATTGTGTCGGGGTCCCCGCGTTTATTTTGAGGCTACGAGCAGGTGAATAAACAATGAGGTCATCAGCAAACTGTAAAATTTTTAGAGGTAATTGGGGACGTGGAATATTGGCTCTAGAATTAGCGAAGAGGATGGAAGAAAGAACAGAGCCTTGGGGGATACCGGCTGTGTTAGCATAAGGATTTGATTGGATATTGTTTATTCACACTACCGAGGACCTATTAGAGAGGACTATGTAAATAATTTTACACAGCTGCGGATAAAACTGGAAGAGGAAGAACATTTAGTGTCCAAGCACTTCTTGCCAAACGGTGTCGAAGGCCTTTTGGATGTTAAGGAGACAAGCTGTGATAGGAGTGCAGTTGTTTAGGTGAACTACCAGGTCAGCTTTTAAGGTTAAGGGGGAATGATTGATGGAGTGTTTAAGAAGGTTGGCAAATTGAAATTGTGGAATGAATTCGAATGTGTCAACATCACTTGTTGCTTGTTGAAACATTCAAACATTTTACTGGTAGTGGATTGAAGGGAAACAAGTCTATAGCTTTCGGGAGCAAATCTTAGCAGTTTTACAACTGCTGGGAAAATGTTAATTGATAATGCAATGTTTAAAGAGTATGGAAAGGAAAGGAGAAATATAATGTTTGCATCTCTTCAGCACAATGTTTGGGCTCATATCGAGACTGGTGGACTTTTTACAATAGCCCAAATGGATGATGGAGGAGATGATGTTTGGAATACTGAAAGGAAAATTTCCCGCTTTCATTGCTTAGATGGGGAGTAGATGGAATGGGATGACAGAAGAGGTATTAAGAGGGGAGGAACTTCATTCATATTGAAGATGGTGTTGGATACAACTTGCTCTGTTGCTGGATTTGGTGAGATTGGGAATCGTATAATTTGCGGGGGGTCTTTTTATAGAGCGAGATGTTTGAAAGTTTGGCTTTAAGATGCTTTTGATCTAGCTACGAAGCATTTTTTTGTTATACCGATAAACATTTTAGTGATATTTAGGAACCCTTATAATTATATCCACGAATCATTTTTTTTTAAACCAAGTACACGAACGTGTTGCAAACATGCAAATGATAACTTTTTGGAAGTGTTTAACTCTAGACATGCGCTAGGAGCGATAGCCAATTGCCTCCAAAGAGTCCCTTGCTGCAAATGTGCTCGCAAAATGTGAAATACCATGTGAAATACATTAAGAATAAATTTAATCCCAATTTCTTAATTATTCTGTCTTTTATTTAAACACAAAATTGTTATGTTCTAATGAAAAAACCAGTACATCTCTTGTATTCTATGATTCTCTTCGTCACGTTTTTCCTGCTCAACAGCATGGGTTCGTGAAAGGCCAAAGTACAACCACTAACCTTGTAGAGTTTTCTCATTTTGTTGCTTCTGCTTTAGATATTCACCACCAAGTAGATGTCATATACACTGACTTCTCTAAGGCCTTTGATTCGATCAATCATGAGCTCCTTTTTCTTAAATTTGAGCATTTTGGTATATCGGAGCCCCTTCTCTCGTGGCTCTCATTATTTGTATTTGATCGTATTTGTTATGTCTCTCTCCGTGGCTCCTCGTCCTCTCTTTTTTTTCCTACCTCCGGTGTACCTCAAGGATCTATTCTCGGGCCTTTGCTATTTAATATCTTTGTCAACAATCTTCCTAATGCGTTTGAATCTGCTTGTCTAATGTACGCTGATGACTTGAAAGTTTTTCGCGTTATCAATGCTCTTTCCTATCATATTGCTCTTCAAAACTATTTGAATCGTCTTGTTTCCTGGTGCGACTGTAATTACTTGTCCTTGAATATCTCCAAATGTTACTCAATGTCTTTTACATTGAAGCCTTGTGCTGTTGAGTTCATTTACTCTATTTGTGATATCACCCTTTTAGAAGTGGATCATTTTACTGATCTCGGTGTTACCTTCGATCGGAAACTAAAGTTCGATATTCATACAATTACTCGTAAGGCGTCCGGATCGCTGGTTTTGTTATACGCGTTTGCCCTAATTCCTTTAACATTTTCACTTATGTACGCCTTTTTTCCCTTGTTCGTTCTATCCTTGAGTATTGCTCTGTAGTGTACGGTCCTTGTTTCTGTTATTTGTCTGAGGCGGTTGAATCTGTCCAGCGAAGATTTACTCGCTGCCTTATAGCCAAGTACAACCTACCATATTGTCCTTACAGTGAACGTTTATCAACCCTTAATAATCCTCAACTTGACCAGCGCAGAATTTACCTCGATGAATGTTTTCTTTTTAAAGTTTATTGCGGCTATTTATCTTCATCTTTGACGTGTTTTTTTACGTCACGCCATCATGACAGACCTATCAGGGCAACCTCAATGCTCAATGTACCTTTTGCACGTACTGACGTTATTTTTCATTCGCCTGTTTTGTGTTTACTGAGGACGCATAATAATCTTCAGCTTGGTTCTCTCCCACAGTCTATTTGAATTTTAAAAAGTTTAGTTCGTAGTGCAATTTTTTCGCCTACTTAATCATTTTATATATAGATCCATAATCCTTTTTTCTCTATTTTTACTCTTAGGCACTCCGCACACGGGTCGTTAGCAATGCTATACGTGAGAGATGCGTTTGACACTTGTCAAGCTCGCGGGAAAACGAGTGCCGTCATCCTCGTATTATGTCCACACACGGGTCGTCAAGAAAACGTCAGTATGCGTCGTAAAATCATACAATGCGGGGCATTTTCCCACCTCCCCTCCGAATCGTACGTTGCCGTCATCCATCGCGCTTGCAAAAACGACTACTCATTCGACTTGAGGCCTGCAATGCACAACGCTTGAGACGCACTCAACGTGAACCGACTACGCTTCTCACTCTTCACGATAGGCTAACGCTCCGTTAGCGGTCACCCATTGATTTACATAGGTTGTAACGACCAAGCGTAGAAACATCGCATCTACGACGATAGCTCAACGACCCGTGTGCGGATTGCCTAATTGTATTCAAATTTTGTACTTCTATGCTTATTGTTAAAATTTAAAATTTTGTAGCGGTGATATGAAACGCAGTGTTGTAACTGAATAGTTCTTTATTTGTATGTTTCGACAGCTTGTTTTTGCCACTAGCTGTGTAGCCGCTCAAAATTTGTTGTCGAACGTGTACAAGCTCTCTTGGTGAAGTATGATCTGATATAAATTAAAATCGTTACTTACTTGTACAAAATATCTTTAGGTGTGATATTACTTAATAAGCTTTATAATTGAAGAGTATATTGGATCGGATGAAACTTAAACTTATCTTATGAAACTTTATATTGGATCGGATTACGCACTGCACTTTTAATCACGAACTGACTCACTTGTTGAAAATAACTGTACCCTCTGGTAAGGTGCAGGTCTTCTTCCAAGGTTTTGTTTTACACTGTAAATTGGTAACCATGATTACAGTTCGTGTGTTCGACACGGCACCATTTGACGGCGTTAGTTGTTACACTTATTCTGTATTTTTGTATTTTGCTGTTTGGTTATTATATCCAAAGTCCTTTTATTCTCTATTTTTACTTTACTGTATTCTAATTTTTGTACTTCAATTCTTATTGTGTTTTTTATTATTAATTTAAATGTTTTGTTATATCTTAATTCTTTATAATATTTTTATTCATTTTGTAACAAATTACAAATAATTACAAATAATAAACAAAGAGATACGGTGGAATGTTTTGCAATTTAAATATCATACAATCAATACGAAGTAGGCTAGAAGTGAGATAATAGAGAATTAAATTTAAGACAATTAGGAATGCAGCTCAATCAAGTTTAATCAAATGAAAGGCTTAACTACAGAACTATAAATTGACTAAAAAATGTAAAAACACGTTATATAATTTTCTGTAGTATCATATCAAACATTTCTTTCACAAAGCAAATACATGAGACATTGTTTTATGGCTACATATATTCTTTGAACAACCAATCCTTTAACCATCCGAGGATTTCATCGAAAGTTTAGCCATAAAACGAAGTTTCGAGTAACCATCCGAAAAATTTCCAAAAATCGAAAAATTTCAACATTGCTGTTTATTTTCATGCCAATATATAATGGAAGCATCTGTTTGTGCAAAATTAACGAAAATGCTGTCTGGTACCGGCAACCTTATGTTAGCACCACAACCAAAACTACACTAAATCTGCTTCACGTTAAGTCAAACTCACCCTGTGAATTTCGTTTCGATTGGATGACTGCGCTGGAAGTTATAGGGGTGATAAGAATGTTAGGGCTACCACCCGAAAAACTTTACAAATTTTCGAAACTTAAATATTTATTGTTAATTAGAAACTACTAACTAATTCCTACTCCATTAGAAACAAATTAAATCTTTCCCATTTGAAAATTTAATGACAACATCGCTTAGTAAATAAATGCCAATAAATTACAAAATTTATCATAGCTGGCAGCCTTTTCATGATATTTTCGATAGTCGCATATTGCGGCTAAACATCACGCATAAATGTCACGCAGCATCGCTCTCTTCCTGGAGCATATCCAGCCAATTTTCGAAAGAAGTAAAACGTTAAACTAGCATTCGTCAGGTTCAGATAAGACAGTGCCCCGTTAACGCCGACTAGAAGCCTTTACGACCACTTATAGGTCAGCCTACTCCAGAGGCAATCAATCTTGTTTTTAGTTCGCCAATGAACCTCTTAGCAGGCTTTTTTTTGTACTTCGATCTAGCTTAGATGTCCTGGCAAGACTTTTAAACATTAAACCGCTACAAATGCACAAATGATTTTAAAAGAACAATATTCACGTGCACTTCTCTATGCACAAAAATTGTTAGATATTTTTAGTGATCAAGGCAGATTTTATGTTATGATATCCAATTAAATTTTAAATGAAAGTATGGGGACCTTTGTCGATAATTTCACAAGCTACGTCCATTTATAGTCTGAACTGATGCTGAGAACAGACTATCAAGGCTTTGTTACAAACAAAATCCTAGTCAGCCATTGTTCCTTTATCTTCATTGTGCAATTTCCCAAGTTGATAGAAAATTCAACTTGCATACTTCGAATAGAATTCCTCATCTTATAGTGAAAGACTTAAGCTAGAAGATGAAGTTTAATGTCCGTTCAAATAGAAATATTGAGGTCTCACGACATTTAAAACCCTCTCTGCTCTCCATTCTAAATTCACTATAAAATGCAATGTAAATTTTACTGTTTTAGTGGACCATTCTTTTCTTTTCAAGGTTCACAAATTTCTTCATCTCAGTCCCGATTTCACGATAATCGCTTCATTTCCGCAACAAGAAAAGGAATTTTCATTCTGTAAATAATAGACAACTAGAACGATTTACGGCTTTCAATTTAATAGTACGTGACCAGAATACTCGTTTAAAATCATAATACTGCTCGTATATTCTTACCCGAACATATTTTCTAGTAAATCTACTTAAAGCTTTCAAAAGTCAGTTGCGTTCTATAGTTATTTATTTGGTGTTGTTTGTATAGAAGAAAATGTATGACTAGGCGGCAAGCAGACTTTATCCTTTCAGCTTAATAAAATTTTTAAAACAAACTTTTTCGAAGAAGATGACGCCCAGAACCTACAACACCAACAACGCCATTCTGCGCGACGACAATGACAACGTCGGCAGCCACATGTTTGGGACAGGCTGAAGGGTGAAACGTAAATACGGAGGGATTTTTCTATGTTGGCGTAGAAGCGACGTGTTTTTATCAAACGTGTTTTGAATAATAACGTAAAAGTTTCGTATTACATGCAGATACTCTTAAATAGTTCTTTAAATGAGTTTATTCGCAGTGTAATGTGTTATACAAATCCATCTAAACTGTTTAAAATAGATACTCTTCATGCAGGTAAGTTTTAGCAGAAGGAATTTTGTGAATGATATACACCGATCGAGAGTAGATTCAGTTTATTTGGTGATTAAAAGCCTGAAATTGGACATTTGCCTTCATAAATTAGTTGAAATTTAGCTCCAAGTTTAATTGCATTTTTCGGTAATTTATGTTTAATTAATAATTTGCGTTTAAATATCGATGAAATTGATAAAGTTACGAAAATATTTGTAATTGTATAAATGAACAATCTACCATAAAAACAAATTAGACCACCATTTGTACACCTTTTGGACTCTTTGAGTTCACCCGAATGACTTTCAGACTATGCAATGCGGCACAATCGTTCCAACGGTTTATGCACGAAATCCTTCACGGACCAAAATTTTGTTTCATTTACCTCGACGACATTTTGGTAGCTTCAAATTCCAAAGAATTCATTTAGAAAAAAATTTCAAACGAATTGCGGACCATGGTATCATCAGTAAATTGGATAAATGACATTTTCGTAGACCTTCAGTTAAATTCTTAGGTCGTGAGGTTTTGTCGAAAGACATTAAGCCCTACCCAGATCGGGTTGAGGCAATGTCTTCAGCTGAACTTCCCAAGGTGGCTAAAGACCTAAGGAATTTTTGTTCCTAAGGAGATGGTCAATTCCTATTGTCGCTTTCTTCCGCAAACGGCTGAGAAGCAACAACAACTCAACGCTAATCTTTGCGGCTTCAAGAAAGATGGTGCTAAAACAATCAACTGGTCAACAAAAGCGAGCAAAGCTTTCGACCAAGTCAAGACTGGCTTAATAGAAGCCACTCTGTTGTCCTTCCCGGACTCAAACGCAGAGTTTGGTATATTTGTAGACGCATCTAATACCGCTATCGGGGCTCCTCTGCAGCAAAAATGACACGGCTCTTTGCAACGCCTTGGTTTTAGCACACAAAAAGCCTAGCGCATACGACTGTGAACTCTTACCAGCTTACCAGGGCATTCGTTACTTCAGATAATTTTTGGAGGCCCAGAGGTTTACATTATTCACCGTTCACAAATTACTGACTTTTGCTTTTAAGCGGAAGCCAGAAAAGGCCACAGCTCGTTAACTTAGACATCTAAGTTATATAAGTGAGCTCAGTTCTGCCATTCGGAGTGTCTCTGGTTGCAACAAAGTTGCTGCTGTCACACTATTTAGTCATGAAGAAATAATTTCTTAGCACTCTCGACTTCGCCATAGTCTTTCAGAAGATTCTAAAGGACTCAAAACTTATTTTCAAGAAACAACTAATCTTCGACAACAGCTTCGACATTTTTTGTGAAGTTTCTGGCCCAACCATAAGACCTCTTGCGTTCAGGAAACAGGTGTTTAGGTCAGAACACAACATAGCTCACCCTGGTATTCGTGCTTTACGAAAGCATATTGCAACCGAATTGATATGGCCTTTGATGACCAAGAGCATTGCCACTTGGGCCCGAGAATGTCTATACTGTGAAAAATGCAAGGTAACAGACATGTGACCCACGATTTTTTTCACAATAAGTTTATTTCATGACTATAATTTACATATTTGGAAGAAGTTCACTTAGTACGGATATGTCCAGCGGCAGCGGAGATCTCCTCAACCAGTCTGGACTGTACCATTGCCCGGATCAGCGCTGCTCACCCACACTCCCATTGCCGGCTTTATGTGTGTGTGACAGTTTAACCGTTCCTGACTCGGAATCGTCCTCGAGTACTTATCTGTTCTTTAGCTCTTCATTAATTTCTAGGGGCCTGCAACACCAAGGACGCATCTTATCTGCGGAACGTATCGGTGTTTGCCCAAAATTCGTGTTACCATGTATGGTCCTTTGAATTTAGGCTGCAACTTGCGGCTTTCACTGCCCCTAATTCTTTTCGGATTAGAGATCGTGATCCAAGAAGAATTAGGGGCAGTATTCTGGTCCAGTTCGCAATCGCTGTGAGCCATTATAGCCGATTTTAGAGTGCGATACCATTTTGCCAAGAAACCGTTTGTCTGAGGGTGGTGCGCTGTGATACGATTGTATTCGAAGGCTAAAAGTCGACTAAGCTCAGCGTGGAGTGCTGACTCGAACTGTCTGCCCTGGTCGGTGACAAGTGACAATGTATTGAAGAACTCCGCCATTTTACTGTCAATGACGGTGCTCAAAGGAATGGTCCAGACCAACGCGTGAAATGGTCGATGATTGTTAAACAGTATGTGTATCCCTGTGAGTGTGTTAGAGGACCAACTATGTCGATGTGAATGACCTTAAAACGTTCGAAAACCATAGGATAGGTCCATACAAGTGTTTCCACATATATCACACGCACATGAAGCCGGCAATGGGTGACTGGGTGAGCAGCACTGGTCGGTACGGTTGGATAATGCAAATTTTTGGCTAAGGAGGTAAACTACCTTGGGAATATAATAAACCAAGAAGGTATTCGGCCAGGTCAGTAAAACCTTTCTACAATTGAAAATTTTGAACTACCTGCGAACATAACTGAAGTTAGAAGATTTTTAGGTCTCACCGGTTTTTTTTCCCGAAAATTTATTCAGGACTACTCACTCATCGCGAAACCTGTTACCCAACTGCTACAAAAGTTGGAGCACAATGATTTCACATGGAAAGAAGAAATTTTTTGTGGATCTTTAATGTTTTGTGGATCTTAAATGCCGATTGTGCGATAATCCAGTATTAGCATTGTTCGATTTTAAGGTTCAACATAAAATTCACACCAATGGTAGCACGGTTGGCATTGCAGGTGTATTACTGCAGTCATACAACGGAAAAAACTGGAAACTGGTATTTTATTTTAGTCGACACTTGAATTTGAGTTGAAAGCAGTTGTAGACACCATGGAACGTTTTTGAATCTATATTCTAGGCAAACCATTTCGGGTGGTGCCCGACTGTTCAGCCTTCGCGCATGCAAAAGCTAAGTCAGAGCTTAAACCTCAAATTGCAAGATGGCTCCTAAGATTAATGGAATACGATTTAGAAATTATTCACGATTCAATACTGAGCACTTGAATTGCTCGATTTGGAGTTCCTCAACACATTGTCACCGACCAGGGCAGACAGTTCAAGTCAGCACTCCACGCTGAGCTTAGTCGATTTTTGGCCTTCGAATACAATCGTACCACAGCGCACCACCCTCAGGCAAACGGTTTCTTGGAAAAATGGCATCGTACTCTAAAATCGGCTATAATGGCTCACAATGATTGCGAACTGGACCAGAACACTGCCCCAAATTCTTCTTGGATTACAATCTCTAATCCGAGAAGAATACACAGCGTCACCTACACAACTATACGAAGAGAACTCACGTCATCCTAGTGATTTTCTTCGTGAAAATCGTAGGAAGATTAGTGAAACCGACTTTGCCTCCGAACTTTCGACAACTATGGCAAAACTTCGGCCGGCTGACGCAAAATATCACACAACACCGAAGATATTCATCTTCAGGCAACTCGACTCATGGCCTCACATCTTCTTTAAAGTCGATTCTGTTCGTCCATCATTTCTTCCACCGTATGACAGTCCTTTCGAAGTCCTAACCAGGTCGTCCTTTCAAAGTCCTTGACTTAAGAAATAAATCCGGCAATGTTTTCAGTAGCAGGCTCAATCCCTTTAACATGTCATCCTGCACGGAACCTGTCGATGAACCTCTCGAGAAGCAGCAACAAACACATAAAACACCAAACACATCATTGCTGTCTTCAGCTCTGAGTAAAGGTCCAGCGAAGAACGTTTCTTTCATCCCATACGTCTCTCTGGTTGGTAGAACCACAAAGATGCTACTCTCCTACGCCTCGCGACAACGCTTAAAACGCTAGCAGGGGAGTATTGTGGATACAATTACACAAACACACATCTTTCCACATACAATCCACAACTTTTCACAAAAACTTTACACTTCCACATACATCTAAATTTTATCTGACAAGTATATTAAGCAAAATCTGTTCTTCTAAAATATTGTAAAAGAAGTCAGTTAAATTTTGATCGTTAAAAGGAACGTAGTTTGAAGTTTGAAAAATGTCAAAAAGGAGATGTTTAAATTTTGTGCAATATATAAGTAATATTTTTGTAAAAATTATAACGTATTAACGTATTATTACTTTTAGGATTAAATCCTAAAACCCTACCATCACCGCAAGCATTCGAACCCTTGGAACTATCCTTAATTTTGTATTCGCCTCTTGAACGGTCAGCCCTTGAATATACCTGTGTTGTATGGTCTCCAAAACACGAATGCGATAAGAATTCCAAAAGGAAATTCACTCGTTCGTTGCTCTACAAGCACGATTTTCCTCGTTTAGGTCATAATGATCGACTTGCCGTTCTCAAGCTTAATACGTTGTCCTCGCGGCGTATCTTCCATAATCAACGTTTCTTCTTCCAAATGTGGCGTAACTTTTCACTTGATCTCATTTGTGAACATATCAAATTCCATAATCCAGTCTGTGGCACTCAGTACACCGAAACTTTTGATGTTTCGTTTGCTAGATCTTCAGTTTACTTTCATTTGCCTTTATCAAGGCTAACGTGAACTTTTAACATTCTCCGCTCGATTATTTGCCTCAATCTCTTGAAGCGTTTAAAAATAAATTAAGAACTAGAATTAAATATTCAACAACTACTTTTTGGATTATTATCAGTATGTTGCATGTAAATAAATAAATAAAATATAATATTAAATAAACTATTAAACGTTGATAATTAAAAACATATTTTCACTCCATGAAAACACAATTCCATCATTTAAAGCATCAAAAGGAAAATCCTTTAAGGAGTCACATCGTTGAAGATATTCTCATGCAAAAGAAATAGCAATCAATGGCATCCATTCGTTTTCGTTTCCATTCCGTTCAGTTTATTCCGGAAAACATTTTGCAAGTTAAATTCACAGTGTGCGAGAAACAAACATTCAAGTTTGCAAAAGCGGTTCGAACTTAATTTCTCTTAAGTATGCTAATTGAAAGTTGTGAAAAGTTTCGATTGAATTAGTTGACAGAGTCGGTGAAAACAACATCTTCGGGATGCAGACAGCCTGGTAGCTAGCATGATGATGGCTTGATGAGGTTAGTCGGTATTTCCAAGAAATGTAACAAACAAGCTATTTTCATTTATTGGTTTTATTTTAAGTGGAACTGATGCAATTAGGTGAATGTCTGTTAATGGAATGAAATTTCCAGAGGATTTCATTATAGCAATGAAGTCGTAAGTGAAATAAAGGTTTGTGAAGTTGCTCATAATTTTGTGTTTTGTCGTTGGCACAAGTGCCACAATCGTATGCATTGAGCTTTTCTAGATACAGTTACTGCGAACTAATTTCTGGATAAATTCTGTTATATTATTTGGAAAGTAATATGTACAAGCTAGTGAAAATTTCTATACGGAGCCCTGTTCCAAAAACTCTTCTTGCAACCTGTTACAACATCTCATTACTTAGTCTGCCAGGGTCACCTCAAACCATTTGGAAGTTGAAAAATCACTAATTGAATAGTTTCATTCGGCCTATGCCCACAAAACTAATATACATTTTGACCTGCATGGTCACTTTCGAAATTAAATATCACTTTGTGATACCCAACTTACCCTAGACATAGTTTCTTAGCTGAGCTGGCTTCACACCTGAGAAGTGGCTGTAAAAGTCAATTGACCATTACCAAAATGTTCTTCCGCATCACTATCAAATTGTCTAATATTAGTCGGAAACATCTTCAATGTGCGGTCGAGCAGAAATTTAATGTGACTGGGGTGTTTTATAGACGTAATAAGAAGACTGCTTTATCTGTTTCTTTGCTCGGCCTAATATTTCGAACGAGCCTGCCATGATGGTAGCAACTGTGCCTTGAGGAAAACATTTGAAAGCTTGTATTGACATAGCTGCAAACATTTACATATACTTTGGCAAGTTACGGACTACTCAAAAGATTCATAATCAGAAGAGTGTTAGCTGAGTTTTAGTTTGTTCATTTGAACTATCCTTATGAGCCAAAGTTGTGGATAAGAAGCTTTGTCTGTGAATAAGGCCAGGGACTGTTCACAGTCTGAACATTAGCGGGCTTGATATATAGTCTTTTCCAATATAAGTGATAAGTATATTGAATCTTCGGTTTTCTTTTGTTGCTCTTAATTCTATGGGCTACAGCGATTTCGAGATTTGAAACTATGTGCTTCTGTCAATAAGCTAGAATCATATTTACTTGTATATGTTGAACATTCTGAAGGATTTCATTCAAAATACCGTGTTCAGGAATTCGCAAAATATGGTTCGCATTACTAGTACTCTACCACTGGCATCGTTTCAGATGTCAATGCTGAAGAACATAATCCAGATTCTTCGGAATTATATGAATACTGATATAATCTTAGTAATGCGTTTGGTGTTGTCGAACAGTATGTATCAAGTCAACAAAACACCCACCGGGAAAGTTAATGGTTCCTATCCTACCAAACTAAGATGGACAAGATAGTATCCATGCACATACGTATGTATAAAAACACCATTTACGTAAAGTTTTCTTTGGAGCAGAGTTGAAATTATATCCAATTACATTCAGTGACACTTTAACGTACTAGTGTAACAGCCTTAATTAGAACTTAGAATGGAACTGGTCCTAAGAACTTTGAAAATATCTGCTTTATATGGAAGTGAAGAAGCTAAAAGCTTTCCAGCGACTGACTGTAACACGAATCAAAGATAATCATTAGAATACCAAATAACTGTAAAACGTAAACTAAATTTGTGATTTGCAATAACTTTATTTATAAAATAAAATTTGGTGAGAAATATTAAAACACGAATTTCACTTACCTAATTTATATATGTAGGTCTTATGTCGTTTTGGGTTTGATATAGCGGGTAGCATATATTAAAGCTAACTATTTTAGCTTTGTACGATAGTTTTCGTATATAACAGGGGTCGGGGAACCGGGGTAAATGACCCCAAATGGGGTAAATATGAAATTTTTTTGGGTAATAGGCAAATTTTCCTAATATTTATATTGCTATATGATAAACGTGTTAGTATGTTTACAAGAGACGCGCGTTGTGTATGTGTGTGCATGCTTGCGTTACGGTGTTTCTTGCATCAATCACTAGAGGCGCTGCGTACGTTGTAATGTTTAAACTTAGCACTCAACGGTCAGTTATGCACGGGTTTTCGACGCGTCGTTAGATTGTGTGCAAATTACTGACGAGACACATCATTTCATCATAAATTTCAACTATCAAGGTAAGTGCGATTTGAAAATTTAATTTAATGTAAGTGCCTCCGCACACGGGTCGACATTCAATCGACTCGACTGCGACTCGAACTCGAAACGTCATAGGCGTCACACTCAAAGTAGACAATTGCATCCGCACACGGGTCGACATGCAATCGAAGCGACTGCGACTCGAACTCGAAACGGGTCGTTTTCTACGCGAAGTTTTGACAAACAAACAATAGTATATATTATTTCTTTATATATTTATTTTACGAAACAAGGCAACATACACAACAAGAAAATATAATATAAATCTAAAATACAATTAATCATTATAAATATAAAATAAAAATTGTCCGTAAAAAATATTACAATGCATCACAAATTTTGTAGCAGTTACTCTACATTGTAGCAGTTACTCTACGAACGTGCGGAGAGTGACGTGCAAGTAAATGGTCGATCTGTTTGAAATGACTCCTCTCACCTCTCCTCTTCGTCCTATCTACTCGCCTTCCCGTAGGCGGTGCTGTTAATCTTGACCAGAGATCGGGTAACGATATCCTAGCGATATTAAACCCCCGGTGGAAGGGAAAGAAACTAAGTGGTAGATAGTCCGGTCCTCCAGGCTTGGGGGTTGGAGCGATGGACCGACAATCCGTCCTCCACAAAAATTTAAACCGTTGCGGAACTTACGGAGATGCCTCGGATAGGATTGGACCAACGGAAACGACCCGGCAAACGAAACATGGACTATGCTTTTGGATCCTGGAATGTCAGATCACTAAATAGAACTGGTGCTGTAAAAGAATTATTATTACAGGCCACTCAGTACAAATTGAACGTGCTGGCAGTCCAGGAAACGAAATGGACTGGTAGCGAGATTCAAGACATGAGATCGCACACAATATTCAAGAGTGGGAAGCCTGCAGGAAGCCGTGAATTTGGAGTGGCATTCATTGTGGATAGGGAGTTCAAGCCACACGTTATTGACTTCAAGGCAGTAAGCGAACGTTTGTGTGCGATCCGCATCAAAGCAAAATTTTTCAAAATATGGCTGATAAATGTCCACGCCCCGACAGAAGAAAAAGACGAAGAAACGAAAGACGCATTCTATAACCACTTGGAAAGGCTATTCGACTCATTGCCCTCAAATGACGTCAAAATAATACTCGGCGACTTCAACGCTAAAGTCGGGAATGAAGAAGTATATCGGGGAACAACTGGAGGGCACAGTCTCCACGATACAACTAACGACAACGGCCAACGTCTGATTGACTTTGCGTGTAGTAGGGATATAGTCATAAGTTCGACATGCTTCCCACATCGACGCATCCACAAAAGAACATGGGCATCACCAGATGGCAATACCTTCAACCAAATTGATCATGTCCTTATTCAGCGGAGGTGGGCTTCCAGCATACTTGACGTTCGGACGTTTCGAGGAGCAAATTGTGACTCGGACCACTACTTGGTCAAATCCAAATATCGATGTCGCATGTCAAAGGCGTACGTGACGAAGACGAGTCCTCTGCGTAAGTTTGACATCGGAAAGCTCCAAACGGCGTCAGTAGCAGAAAACTTCTCAAAAACTCTTGAGACTAAGCTTACCCCCATCCTACAAAATAACACAGTGAGGCCGGTTGACGAGGTCTGGATGGAGATGAAGACAGCAATCAAAGCCGCTGCAGAACAAGTGGTTGGGTATGAAGCCCGGCGCAAAAGAAACAACTGGTTCGACAACGAATGCCAGGATGCGCTGAACAAGAAAAATCAGGCATATAAACAGTTCCTTGAAAGGAACACCAGGACGAAGAGAGAAAAATATGAAAACCTCCGACGAGTAGCAAATAAGATCATTAGATGTAAGAAACGAAAATATTATGACGAGCAATTAAAGAGCATTGACGAAAATCTGGCGAGCAATAAAACTAGACAAGCTTACAAAGTAGTGAAATGTTTAAGACGCGGATATCAGCCCAAGACGACACTCTGTAAAGACGAAATCGGCAACATAATCGCCGAAGATAGCCAGATTAAGGAGAGATGGGCCTGCTATTTCAAAGAACTCCTTAATCCTGCACATGGCTCAATAATATCAGAGCCGATAGACATCTCTGACGAAGTCCCGATTGCACCTCCAACGCTGGAAGAAGTCAAGTCTGCCATAAAAAGCCAGAAAAACAACAAAGCGCCGGGCATTGACGAGATTCCGGTCGAGCTAATTAAATACGGTGGAAGCTGCCCTATAAAAGCCATCCACAAATTGATCCAGAACATCTGGGGTCAAGAAAAAATACCGCAGGAGTGGTGCAAATGCATCATATGCCCTATCCACAAAAAAGGAGACAAACTTCGGTGCGAAAACTACAGAGGCATATCGCTACTTTGTACATCCTATAAGATACTGACAAAAATATTAAAGGATAAGATAAATGTATACGCTGAAAAGGTCTTTGGGGAGTACGAAGGAGGCTTTAGGTCTGGTAGATCAACTACGGATCAGCTCTTCACAGTCAAACAAGTGCTTGAAAAATGCTGGGAATTTAACATCGACGTCCACCAGATTTTCGTGGATTTTAAACAAGCATATGACAGTATTGACCGAAACATACTGTACAAAATAATGCTATACTTCGGCATCCCGGCAAAACTAGTTCGGCTGACCAAAATGACGATGACGTCGACAGCATCACAAGTCAGAATCAACAACAGTCTGACTGACGCCTTTGACACAAATGTCGGACTAAAGCAAGGGGATGGGTTGGCCCCTCTGCTGTTCAACCTAGCACTTGAGTACGTGATAAGGAAGATTCCTGTCGACACAGGGGGTACGCTTCTGTATAAGTCGAACCAGTTAGTGGCCTACGCGGATGACATTAACATCTTGTCCCGTTCCTTCACATCCGCCAAAGAGCTCCTGTTGAAACTTGACCAGGAAGCCAAGGAAGTAGGCCTGAAGATCAATCAGACGAAAACAAAAATCATGACGCAAACAAGAAAGAGGACCTCCATTAGACAAAATATAATTCTTGACGAATATAATTTAGAGAATGTGGACGAATTTATATACTTAGGCTCGAAATTGACAACGAAAGGCAGTGAAACTGACGAAATTAAACGGAGAATACAGCTCGCTAATAAAACTCTCTACTCCGTTCTGGCCCTACTGAAGACCAGCTGCATACACAGGAAGACGAAGCTCCAAGTCTACAAATCAATCATCAGACCTGTGTTGTGCTACGGATGTGAAACTTGGACCCTTACCCAAGCATCCGCAAATATGTTGAACGCCTTCGAAAGACGGGTCCTCAGGCGTATAATTGGAGCTAAGCAAGAGTGCGGCCAATGGCGGATAAGATACAACCACGAGTTGTACGAGGTTTTTGACGAGCCGGAGGTTGCTACAATGGTGAAACTGCGGAAGCTGCAATGGGCTGGTCACGTGCAACGAATGGACGAGCATCGAGTACCTAAGAAGGTATTCGACGGAAGGGCCGAGGGTCGAAGACCAGTGGGAAAACCCAGAAAACGCTGGTCTGACTCTGTCGACGAAGACTGCGCAAAGCTGCTCGGATTTCGAAATTGGAGGACGCGGTCATTGGACCGAGACAACTGGAGGCGTCACCTACGAGAAGCCAAGGCCCGAGAGGGGCTGTAGTGCTACGACGACGACGACGACTCTACATTATTTTAATTAAATTTAGGCTAATAACGATGGAAGTTAAGCGGGTTCGGATGTGGAATGGGCTTTGGACCAGTTATTTTTGAAGTTTGATTTGGTAATCCCCGAAGAGTAGTGGCTGCTTATAGTATTGAATATTCCACAGCACCTATTAATGGGCTCATTATATGATAAGTAGTGTGATGAATGAATTCATTGAGCAGATTTGCAAATCTGGTGCGTCTTGGTCGGTTATTGAAAGTAGTTTTACTAGAGAGATCTTCAATAATATTATATACTTGTATGTTATTAGTATATGTCGCTTTGTCACGTGTAACTTATATTCACCCACTATGGATTACTACAAGTAATAATGATCCGACCTTTATTGAATCCGATATGAAGCACTTCCATTAATATTCTGACAAGCATGTCCCAGGGTCCAACTAAATTCAATAGATATACGCCTCTCTTCCACACTCTAAGTGCAAAGTTCCTATCCTCGCAGATGGCACTGCGATATCATCTAAGAATGTCAATACCAGTCGAATCATTAGCCATTGGCAGCAACAACTAATGTTCACTAAAAGCTTCTCCAGTAAGTGGAAATTCATCCTGAAAAATTGCAAGCTTGTTTCTTTGTTAGGTAACTATATTATAAACACTTCGCTGTTGCTTGAATAAATATATAGGTGCTAAAGTGGAATTGTTTTTGCGGGATGATTAAAATTGAAAACTTTATTGAACTTTTTTTTGACAAAGTGGTTTCGAAAGTATACACTGATTCTCATCAGACACCAGCTCACACAATCTCGATTGTTTTGCGTTTTGCGGAGATGTTAAAATTTGTCACAACTAACGTAAATAAAAATTACTGATTTCCAGCTGCAAGTGGTCACTGTAAGCTGGAGTCTGATGAGAATCAGTGCATACGTTCGAAACCATTTTGTAAAAAAACCATTTTCTATAAAATTTTCAATTTTAATCATCCCGCAAAAATAATTCCACTTTGATTCTGCTTTCGGCGGCTTATTCCGCAAAACGATCGAGTTTCCCGTATCAATTATGCTCTGCTTTATCTATGCTGATTTATACACAAGAAGGGAACCATGACCACAAATCAATAACCTTTATGAGCATATAGGTGCAACTATTTTGTGGCCAACATAATTAAAATATATATAGGAAAATTTCATATATATTACATTACAATATGTAACATTACATTATGCAAACATATAAAAAAATACATACGTGATACGTTATCAGAAACACAAATATTTTTCAAAGAACCAATCATAATAATACATAAAATAAAATAATTAATAATGCATACATTATAAAAAAAAACACTTTCATATATTTCGAAAAAAAATATCACGCGTCTTGCTCGACTTTTCCCGTTCCAAACACTTCGAGCGAGACGAGTGCCTGTCGAGTCGCAGTCGCACCGAGTCCGAGTCGAGCACAAGTTGACCCGTGTGCGGGTCTCCATTCATTTACATTGGAAGTCGCAAGGAGTTCGAGTTCGAGTCGGAGTCGCGTCGATTGAATGTCGACCCGTGTGCGGAGGCACTAAGTGTTTTTCAACCACTGGTTTTGTCTCCCTTCAGATGGCAGCAAATAGGAAAAGAACATACCAAGAAGAATTCCTTAATTATGGTTTTACACAAATAGTGTATTGTATGTTTGAAAATACTGACTTTAGAATCATTCAAAAAATGTCAATTGAAGAAACATTTGGATAATTTGCATCCACATCTGTCATCTAAGCCGCAAAAATACTTTGTAAATTTAGAAATGTCTGTTAAAAAACAAAGATTGGACAGCTACTGGTTAGGTACTTTTGATCAGCGTTCAGCATCAAAGGCTAGCTTTGAAGTGGCCTGGTTGATTGCCCGAAACAAGAAACCATATACTATTGGTGAAGATTTGATTAAACCAGCAGCTGTGAAAATGACAGAAATCTTGTGTGGTCAGAAAGAGGCGAAAAAACTGAATTCAATGCCCTTGTCTGTAAGAATTGTAAAAGAAAGGATCTCCATCTTAGCAGAAAATGTAAAAGAACAGGTTATTTTCTCACTAAAACAGGCTAAATATTTTACTATTCAGCTTGATGAGACTACAGATGTTATTAGCGATTCACAGCTAATGGTATATGTTCGCTACAAAGGTACACATGCAATTGAAGAGGAATTGTTCTTTTGTTCTCCTCCCGAGTTGAGATCTCGTGGAATTGATGTGTATAATAAGGTAAATGAATACTTTAATACTGAAAGCATTAATTTAAAGTAGTAAAACTGTATTGCTGTGTCTGTTGATAGATCTCCAGTTATGTTGGGTCATATTAATGGTTTTTCGGCTTTGGGGAAAAAAAATAATCCAAATATTGAAGTTGCTCACTGTATGATCCATCGCCAGGCACTTCTTGTGAAGTATTTGGAACCTACACTGGAAACCGTTATGCATGATGTCATCAAGATTATTAATATTATCAAAGGACATGCACTAAACACGCGGCTATTTCATGAATCATGTCAGGACGGTGAAGCGAAAAGTACGGATCTACTTTATTATACAGAAGTAAGGTGGCTCTCTCGCGGAAATGTTCTAAATCAAGTGTGGGCTCTTAAAACTGAACTCAATACTTTTATGTTTGATCAAAAGAATATTCTCGCAGATAAGTTTCAAAACCCCTCGTGGGCTGTATATCTCGCATATTTAACTGACATTTTTGAGAATATAAATATATTGAACAAAGAATTGCAAGGAAAAAATATTAATGTCATTTCAGCCAGAGAAATACTATCAGCGTTTGGATTAAAGCTTTAATATTGGAGATATAAAGCAGAACAGAACAAGATATCTTCTCTTTCAAAGCTAGCTTTGTTTTTGGAAGACTGTGAAAATATTACTTTTGATGACATCAAGGATACAGTTATAAAACATCTTAGCGGTTCTCTGACTACTTTCCAGATCTGTAAATACTGTGAATTGGGTTGTAGATCCTTTTAAATGTGAAATTACTAAAATACCAGAAGAACTTTGAACTTCGAACCAATATTGAAGCACGTATTCAATTTGAGACCAAAGCAAATCTGTCGTCTTTTCGGTTGTCAAATACTGCAAAGGGTTTCAAAATTGCACACGAGGAGGCGGTAAAAAAGTTGCTGCCATTTGCAACAACCTACCTTTGTGAACAAGGCTTTTCCACTCTAATGAACATCAAAACGAAAAAAAGTAATCGACTAAACGCCGAAGACTGTATTCAAATTGCTCTTACATCAAAAAGTCCCAATTTTGAAGTAATTATATCAAACATGAAACAACATCATTTTTCCAAAACCTAAAGGCGGCTTTAGATATGCGGTGTTTGTCAAACAACGCCTATTCGCCAAATACCGAGCACCTAGTCAAGTCATTTGGCTTGGTGATTGCGAAATGACAAGCACATTGAATTAGACATTCGGGCATTGCCGAATGTTTGCCAAAACTGGAACATGTACGAGCTGTTCGTCGTTGTTCACTCCCGCCATTTTCATTTGAAAATTTCGCGCGCCACACAGCTTGACACTCTTCAGTATTTATCAACAACCGCAACAAATACCGAATGTCTAAAGCGGGGATCCGAACATACCCAAACACAGTGCTCGTCTACTTTGATTTGGTTGAAATTTCCACAAAATGGCGAGCACCCGAATGTTTGTGCTTGGCCTAGAGCAAGCACTAGGCGAGCAACCCAACCACACATGCGAAGTTTGCTAAACTAGGTGCTCGGTATTTGACAAACACCTCATATCTAAAGCCGCCTTACAGGGGAAAGTTTTCAATTAATTTTTGTTTGTTTCAATTTACTTTGATTTTATTTGTCTATTATGCCGGGTTTCCACCAAAGAGACAAAACAAGAAACACGGACAAAAAATGTTTTTCTGAACAAAAACACGAATATTTTGTAAAAATTGAACAGTTTCGAGAACATTTTTGTCTCTAAAAACTGTTTTAGTAAACAAAATACCTTCCCATCACGAGTCGGTAAGATCAAAGGAAAACATGTTTGTTCGCAATTTTTGTGTCTATTTGGTTGAAACATGCATTTTTTTTCTGCGAGAACACTCAGTATATCGATTAATGTACTTTGGTTTTTAAATTTGTTTTAAATTTGGTTTTAAATTTGTATTCCTGTGTATTTCATATTTGTGTAAACTGAAGAATTGTTCATATTTGTGTAAACTGTTATAATGATCTCAAAAAAAGTAGTCACGATGATCTCATTTCTCCATTTAAGCCCACGTCGTCAGTAGATAAATCTTCCAATAATTCTTCCGTGCTATAATCAACTCTCCTTTTTAATTGAGAATTGGCCCAATATCTCGGTTTTAATCTTTTTTTATATCATTTATTAAAAAAAAAATCACAGTTAATTATGAAATCACCGTTTTCAGACATTTCTCGGACACAGGATAAACAGAACTGAAAACAAAACCTGTCTGTTCAGTTGAAACAGTCTGTTTACAAAAAACAGAACTGTTTTCAAAAAACAAAACAAGTATTTTGTTTTGTTTTTTGAAAACAAAACTGTTTTTCAAATTGTCTCTTTGGTGGAAACCCGGCATTACATACTTACTATTTTCATGTAACTGTTTTTATAAATATGTAAATGTAAATTAATTCAATAAATAATGTTTATTTAAAATTCACATAGATTTTTTCTTTTCAGAATGGAGGAGGGGGGTAATATCGGCTTACGCAAAAATATTTTGGGGTAGTGGTCAAAAAAGTTCCCCGACCGCTGGTATATAAGAACAGATTTGGATGGACCGATTTTGAATCGTATTGGTAAATTTTGAATCATATTTGGTAAAGCATAATGGAAAATATTGGTTTGTGTCTAGGTGAAATCCAACTATTTAAATCATGCAAATTTCGAATGTGTTAAAAAGCTTTAAATAAGGTATCTAATCGAAATTGCAATAATTTGGATTAATGTAATTAGAAGTAGATTTTTCACTGAAAATTTTCCTCAAAATTATGAATTTCATTGATTTCAAAAAATGAATAGTTAAAATGTGAAGTACAATATTTAGTATTTAATATTACATTTCATATTTTGAACAATATCATCTCTATTTCAGAATCAGTTCTAAAATTAGAAACTTTGTTTGTTAATCGTTATACTTCTTACATTGCTGCTGATCCTTTTCTACTGATTTTGAAGGAAAATTAGTCTGGGAATCGTTAAGCCAACCAAACTAAAATTTTCGGGATGCATTGATTTATACATTGACTGCATTGATTTATATATCGAATAGGACTACACGAAAACTGACATCAAGCAGATTAGAAACCAGAACACAAGTCCTCGGTCGTGTTGCTCTTTCTTCGTAAAAGATATTTGACCCGTGACTGAACTGAGTCCGTAGATCCTACTGTCTTTGTACATTTTCGCTCAAAAGGTAGGACAAAGCCTGTCTTCTTCAAGTTAATCAGATCAAATAGATGTCTTTGAATCCCTTGTATACCTTTAGAGAACGGCCGCGTGAACTCAGTGAAAGAAACTCTATAGTAGAGAATTTCTGATAGATCTCTGCGTTTTGCTCTTGAGACCTGTACATAGATAGAGTTTATACTTCACTACTTCTTGATTTGGTTAGATTTAACCGCATACAAAAAGTAGCTCAGCACATTGCGGTATCTGTTCCTGAGCGTCGACACACTTCTCTCAGGCTGGAGCAGGCCACTTGGAAGTGAAACCTCGCTTGCGTGAAGCTGTAAACTGTTCCCGATTCTACAACTTCTCACCACAGTTCGTTCTTTAGGATAGCGCATTGACCATCGGTCAGTTTGCCATCGCTGTTAGACACACCTATCAGAACGATGAAAAAAGAAGACGCAGCTTCTGTGTACGTTTTCCTCCCTGCTTTCACGAATGGTGTGTTTGCTCCAGAAGGACCCGCCTCTGCGAGATCTCTGTTGCTGATTTCACACTTTTCGCTACCTTGCTTGAACCCTGCTTTTCTTCCCCGCTCCGCCACTGACAGATTTTCGTTTCTTATTCGAATTGACAGCCTTAGCATCACCAGCAACTTTTCTTTTGCTACTCCAGGTAAGCTCAGAGGTTTCACTACCTGACGTCCAGTTTCCACGGAAACACGTGCAGTTATTTCTGCATTCGTCTCCCTGTCCACTTTTGCGAGGGGCATCTTGCCTCTTTTGTGCAGTTTCTTACGTCGCCTGCAACTAAGAGCCTCCACAAGTTGCCACTCTTACTTTCTGTACTATCTGCGAGCGTCTCGTTTATACTAACAGGAACTGCACCGTCAGTGCAAACCCCCCTCTTTTCTCCTTTTGTCAGGATTCGGAAGGAAACATTGTCTTCCCTGATACGGCCGTAGTTGGACTCACAGCTGACGCTATACTCCGCTTTCCGAAGGCTGTGACCAGACGGGATGCTATTAGGAAGTTTGAAAACTTGCTGACCATGGAATCTTTCACGATGGTATCCTGTGAGCTTCCACTGCAGCCTGGGTTCTCCATTGCAGGCATACATAAGGTTGGAGCCTGCAGAATCAGAGCCCCTGCCTTAATAAGCACGCCCAGCACGGGTGGATTTCCAGACTAAGTCTGGCTGCCATCTGCAGATATAATCTCCTTGGGACTCATCCTCAAGCACTCTAGGTGTGACATCTTACGATGCACAGTCCACCTCCACCGCAACAAGGTAGTGCCCGATCCGACGGTGTACGGACGATTGCACTATTCGAATATTTGTAAACAAATTTCTAAAGAGATATAATGCTACCTATCCGTATGAATATCTGCGCACTTATGTAAATTTCACGCCCTTAAAATATTCTCTAAGTGGACAGGAAGAGTTTTATGGTTTACTGAGATAAAAAAAAAAGTATATCGCTTAAATAAACGGTTTTCAAGTCAAGACTGTGAACACTCTTCGAATGTTTTTGCAACTAACTTGACAAATGTCTTGACGAAACTTTCTCCATACATGTATTCCCGGCATCAAACAGAACCAGCTCTTATTTTCACAAACATTGACAGCCTAGCAAATAATTTACATTTGTTATAGGGTGAGATTTATTTGAATTTGTTTATAAATCGCACGAATGCCTTTGAAACCAGGTCTTGTTATTCATAAAATGTCCAAGAGTGTGGAAAATATAGCTATGATTTAACTGTGACTCTCATTGTAATTTTTTTCATTGAATACGTGAAAAGCAGCAAACGTTGTGTATGTACATCGCAGAGAGTAGAAAAACCTATAAGCTAAATTCAGGAAAACAAGAAAGCTTGTGGTGGTTAACTAAGCGGATAAATTTATGAAACATAGCATCCCTAAAGGTTCGTTCACAAAACTTTATTCCAACACGATAAGTTGATTTCGGAAAAAATTAAAATTTTCTTACCAATTTCCAGACTGCTATTGACGCCATTTGAGAAAAAATTAAATTTTCGAAGGGAAAAAGTGAACATCTAGAGCAATATAGATTAAATGATAAGGCCCCTTTACATACAATGGCGAAATGAACAACTAACAAGCCGCTTCAGTTAAGAAATTTCGGAAATATTTGAATTTAGGCAGAAAGAAGTCTGCTTCACAGAATCTTTGCTATTACAAAAACTTTTCAATCAACATTACAACCTGTAAATTTTTTATGAACACATCTTCAAATCATTCATTTCTTTCATCTGATGCAGCTATTAAAAATGCAATCGCTACCCTTCATTGGATCTGGGGAAAAAGACTCACGGGTAGAAATCAACATCTTTCAAAGCATGCTTGTAATTCAATGCTAACAAGGATACCGTTCGCTTAGCACGGCTCTTAGCTTTCTTTCATTTGAATCTTTCGCTTGTGAAGAATTTCACAGTTGTTTTTTCTCTCATTTATTTTCACACCGAGCAAGTGGAAAACTAGAAAACGATGGCTGTACGTCCGGGAAAAGGGCGTTTTCCTTTTCCACTTGACTAGCAAAGGACTAAAAATCTTAGTCGTCCATTTCATGCGATTATTCAATTCGAAGTAGGTCAATTGCTTCCTTTGCTTCGTCTTCCGCCCGACAAAAGATCAGCACTATCTGCGGCGGAAACGGTTGTGCTCTGTATTTTGTTGAATCCTAGAGATTCCGGACACTTTTCAATTTGTGCTTTCTAGTGTGCAGTTTGTTGTAAAGTGGTTTTGCTGTTATGGTTCATTCGATTATGCTAATTATGGTTTTTTTGTTCAGTTAGCTGCACGAGTGAAACCACAATTTACAGTTTGTAGTGCAAAATGTGCTAGAAGCTCTGATAAAATCATAATGTTTTTGGTAATTGGAATGAATCATTTTTTGTGCTTGAGTTTTTATCTAGTCGTTTGAACATACTAATGAAAATGTTGTGATATATTTCCCTAGGTCATTGCTCCACACTCAAGTTTGTTGGCCTAGAATGCTAATGAGAGCCTTTTCGAAATTTAAATATAAAGAGTTTCATTGAAAATCTTCCCGTTTTGGTTTATTTATTTATTTATTTTCACCAAACAAGGTATAATAAAATAACATACATATAAATGATATAAATATAACAGTACAAAAAAAAACTAAACAAATTCAAAAACAGATTTAAAAAAGGTATAAAATACAAATAAATACAATACAAATAAATAAATTAACATTCAATAAATAAATAAATAATCGCTAAATCACATGTATGTCACAATATTAAACACACAAAACGAAATTAAATGATTAATCAATCAATTATAAAATTAATTAGTCCTAAGTCATAAGAGAATACTAGGCCGGTAGGCTAGAGAGGGTAGGATAAGAAAGCTTTGGTATTATAAAGCTTTGGTATACGCTTTGAATATCGTGGGGAAAAAGTATTGGCTCATACTGCTGAATATTTTGCAGCATCTGTTTATTGGCTCATTATCATTGGATGTTCCGAGAAGTCACCCAGCCAGTGTTTTTCTTAATGACGTTTTTCACCAAGTGGATGTTCCCTTTTTCAGACATTAATAGCACTTTTATTCGTAAGGATTGTCTGTAAGTAAAGGATCGATCAAATTGGATTTTATAATTAGAAAAATTACAAAATTACAATTAATTAAATTACAAATTTGATTGTAGCCAATCAAATTTCCAAAATATGCAAATTAGCTGTTTCGTCATTCCACTCAACCTTACATACGAACGCTGGCCACTCTTAGCAAAATCAATAAAGTGAATTCTATATGAAATAACTCCAGCAATGAGATTTTGAGATGGATTCTTTGATGAAAAGTTTAGGAAATTCTGCAATGCATTATTCTTACTGGAACATCTTACATTAGTCTTACTGAAAAGGAACCAGATAAGACCACTAAAGTATACGAATAGATCTGAAAGCAATGGAATCGCAAGAACCTTCCAGATTTAACCAACAAAGTTTAATTTTGTTCGAACAGCAAAATGTATGGTAAGTGTAATAGATGAAAGCTATCTAGGATGATAAAACGATGTCATGATAAATGAACTAATTTTGACCTTGTTTTTCTAAATTAATGAAATTGCTACCTCTCTAGTCTTTTTGCTCAGCGCTTTATGCCACATTATGCCGGATACCACATTGCCAATGCTGTTCACTAGACTCCTATCCTAAGTTTCAATAACCATTGAAAGCAATGCATACCATTCTTCCGGCTTTTGTCCTATGCTCCACCAACGCGCATTCGATGTATCGGGCATACCGTCTGGAACATTTTTCGTCTACTACATCACTCATGATGCGTTCATCGTCATTAGTCATCATCAACATCGCAACAACCGGTTAACCGGTTAACACACGGTAGCCCGGTCAAGCCCTGTCGGAGAAGAAAGTTCCAGATCCCGGCTTTGCGCTGTTGTCATCCGGCTTGATATCCTTAACACTTCTGGCGTACGTGATCGCTGCACCGAAGACAAAACCTGCCTTGGTGTTTCTCTCCCTTAATTTTGTCCGTATGGACTTTCCGAGCCGGATGTTACTCGCTTCTTTTAATTGTCCTGCCCATCGCAGTCTATTAAGCTTGATATTATCAGTGACCTCACGGCCATGATATTGTTCATATATTTCGTTTTTGTATAGACAGGTGAATCTTCCATCCTCATGTTGGGGTCCAAATATCCATCGGAGAATACGCTTCACGAACGCGATTAAGAGTTCGTGTTTTTTTTTCACTAAGAAACCATGCTTCTCGCGAATACATTAGGCCTGGCAAGAATTCTTTGTAGCCCCAAAAATCTTTCTATCACTGTTACTTTCGATGAAGTCTTCGAAATTAAATTGGTTTATCTATTATTACTTAGGATGTATTGGTCTTAAGTAGGAGAAGTAGCCAGTGGTAGTGGTCTTTAGTAGCTAGTGGTAGAATATACCAGGGCTGTGGAGTCGCGAAGGAAAACTTGCGACTTCGCCTCCAATGATAAGCCGTCTAGCATTTGCAGCTCCGACTCCCGAGTAACGATTCCGATTCCAAACTTAGGACTACGACTCCGTACTTTTACTACAAACATTCGTTGCTCTAATATATCGTTAAAGCCAGAAGGTTCAAATCGTTTTTGTCGTACAATTAGATCATGTTTTCCTACTAGTTTGTGTCCTTTAGTAGCATTAAATTATAAACTCTACGCTGTATTGCCAAAGAGATATATTTCAAAATACAAAATAATCCTATTACATTTAACACACTAATATAAACACAAGGAGCACACTTAATTCGAATTAGTTCTTAAAAATAATATTGCTTCAATCAGATCTGACTTCATCGCTCCTCTTATATCCGATTTAATTATTCTAAAGCGGCCCCTAAACGGTCAATATTATTGTGACAATATATTGAACAATATTTTTGCTGGGCGCCCCAGACGATGCAATATTTTTGAGCAATATTTAGTTTTCGTTCGATTTTTCAGTAGCTTTTGACATTTTTGGCTCTGTTACTCCAAACGTTGTTTATGCCACTAACGATGATATACAACTGAGCCAATATTGCACAATACTCATCATAGATGATGCAATATATTCTATATTGCACAATAAAAATCAAAACCTTTTTGAGTCACTCAATATATTGCACAATTCTTCTATATGATCCATAGACGATCAATATTTTTGTACAATACTACGTATTGTGCAATAATATTGATCGTCTAGGGGCCGCGTATGGGCAGAAAACAAGCGTTTCACAGATATTTGAGTCGGGGGCGATTCCGTAAGGAGCAACGCTGCATTTTGGATGATTTCGGGATACTTCGTTATGGTATCTTCTACTTCTAATGCTGCACTTCGGCCAAACTTCTCAACATCATTCAGTACTCAATAAAAATCCAATTTGAAAGCTTCCAGTTGCGATGAATTTCCTCTTTCGCTGCTTTTTTCCAAGCTTAAGCCCTGCCGTCTTGCTCGTTCTTGTTCGTCAAGATATTTCATCATTAACCTCAGTACTTGGTGGAAGTGATGACGACTGAATGGTTCCCTACTGTGATCTAGCCATGACTTCACTTTCTACTTTCCGTATGCAATCCTTTCATACGAATAGCTAATTCGCATAACGCAATTTTAGCACGCGCTTGTTGATCTTCTGTGAGTATAACCCGGACTGAAGGATCTACATATATAGCAGCTAAAAGGACTTCATGATCTTAGGACAAATTTCTCTACGAAGAAGTGCATTTTTTAATGCATCGACCAAGTTTCCATTCATTTTTGAAAGGCGGATGATAAGCCTTTTCCATTTTTTTACAAAAGAATCAGCTGTAAAAATTGAAATTCTTTCGTCATTATATAAGGTTTAGCTTCTTCTCAATCCAGTCAAAAATTAAAAAATTGTCCACAAATTTTTAGACTTGATGATGAATTTCAGAGTAGGAGTCGGCTGATGAAAAATTAGTTTCGATTCCAACTCCATTAAAAATTGTTCGATTCTTCGACTCCGACTCCTACTCCACAGCCCTGGAATATACATTCAAAATCTGCACAAATCCTCTACTGTTTTCGAACATTAGTGTTTCTAGCGGTTGTGATGCACTAGGGGTTTTTTTTTCTAAAATGATAGATCTTTGTCATGTATTTGTGTTTTGTTGCAGGTGATTTTGTTGAAGTGCTTGAAATTTGATAGTCAGGACAGAGTTTGTTCCACATGAAGGGAATACATATACGTCCATCTAGTCATATCCCTCAACTCACACCCCCAGTGACAACGCGAGGTATCAGGGCAGCTAAGGACGCACGAGCCTTGACTGGAGTGAGCTGGAGTGCTTCCCTGTTCAAAACTATCTGGTAGGCCGAGTGTCACCCACGACCTGTCTTTGACGGGCTATTTAACGATCCAAAGGAGCCACACCAGATTTTTGGATGCCCCAGACTGAGTCGGTAGTAAAATGAATGCTATAACTTTTTTGGAGCTGTATTCACCCTTTCTTTTTCAAAAATGCTCTTTTCAGTATCTTGATTTTTGTTCTGATGTTGTTCGTTTTGATGGTTTTCAGTGCCATAGACATATTTTTTCCCCCATTTATTTATGTGCGGCCCTATATTATTTGCCACCTACTCGATTTTCGTAAAGGCTTCTTTGCCAGCTTGATTTTGTTCGAGCTCACAAGCCAGCTTCTCTTTCCAGGCTCTTGTTTAGTTCGGTGAACCTGTTTTTCGACTGCTCTGAGATAGTGGTAAATTTCTACATGTTTTCTTACATTGCTTCATGGTTCAGTATGCAACATTCTTACGTTTAGTTGCTAATTTGCAATCATCGTCAAACCAGCCGCTCTGATCTTTTCTATGACTGAGGCCCAATATATTTGTGTTTTTATCAATGAGGGCGTTTTTGAGGTATTATTCGACGTCCTTTACGTGGGCTTCAGCTCCAGGACTTGTGCCATATATGGCTAACTGGTACGTATATTGAGTGTCAGTACCTTCCAGGCATTTGGTTTTTACCTGCGTGCGGTTTGTTTTCCGTTTGATTGTGGGTATTTGAGTTCGAAGTACTGCGCGAACCAAATAGTAGATATTAGCTCTCAAATAGTAGATATTAGCTCTACGGCTAATGAAAATGATAAATAACTCATTCCTTTTCATCTTCTTGACTCCAGCGATTTCAATCTAGTTAGAGCATTTAATGGCAATAATTTGCATCAAATACCTCAGACACCTAATCAAAATGGAAATTGATTAGATCTTATATTTACTAATGGCTACGAAGATGTAGTGACTAATCCAACTGTTGATAAATTATATTCCTATGTTTAAAAATGAAATTCCTTGCACAATTTAAGGTTGGAAAATGTTTGTTGTAAATTGTATTGGTACTACGATCAATTCCCCTCGAGTAGGTGTTTCATAATGCTAATGCCAAAGCTCAGGGGATTACCCTTTGAAGTGAATGCTTAGCTGTGGTGGTAGGAAGACACATATGGGGGAAGCCGATATTAATTATTCCATTATTCTTTAAGTGCCAATTTTTTTCTTTTTTTCTGAAGCGCTAGTATTATGCCTAGTCGCCACTAAAGTTTTATTGTGACACCTAATTAATGGAGCGCTGTTAAAACAACAGAAGACGAACAAATATAACTACTAAATGATGCAGTGCAGTGGCTATGCTTACTGGCAATTGAAGCTATCCTTACTGGTAAATTGTTCAAGGAAACGTGGGAAAGTTCAAACATGTTGAACTTTCCCATGTTTCCTTGTTATTTTGTATGTTATCACAAATACTATCGTGTATCTCTACGTTAGCCTAGATTCTCAGACGAAAGTCCAATAACTTATGTAAAATTATGTTTAAATATCTCATAGCGTTCTACTATGCAACTATGTCTAAAAATACTATAAATGGTCACTGTCCATATATACCCTATGCACATGGGATAAATGATACATAAAATTGGGTAAAATATACTAAAAAAATTTTCCGTGCACATGTCCAAGCTTAAGTAACGTTCTTTTCTCCCAAACATTCCCACCAAATATCGTCTGTAAAATGTATTTAAGTAAGGAGGAGATTACAATGACCATCAAAGATCTTAACGTCAAAAAAGGTCTTGGTCTTAACTTGCAATTGCGAATATCTGGAGTTGCTTTTCAAGCTCGTGCGTTGCATTTTCAATGAATAATTTTCTTGAGGGGTCCTTCTCGAAATCCTCCAATCTGACGCCGATTTTTAAATATGGTGATAGACGGTCAATTGATAATTACAGAGGTATTGCAATATTATCAGCATTGCTTAAACTGCTTAAACAAATTGTCTGTAATCAGCTCATAGCTCTGTGGGATCTCTTTTCTTCAGTTTAACTTTGTTTATGATTAAGGGGGAAATACATGTAACTGCTAAAAAAATCGATTTTTTTTATTGCATCAAAATGTTCGAAATGCTCTTAAAATATACCAAAGAAAGTTTTGAAGTGATATTCATATTATTTCTCGAGTTATAGTCAGTTATAGGCAGTGCTGCGTTCCCCAGTAGGTCGAGCATACCTGCCTCGCGTCCCTGCCTACTTTCTTTTCAGTGCTATGGGCGGTTTTCTAATTGTGTATACCTCCCACATTCTTATAAATCTAAAATTCTAAGGAAATATAGGTACAGATGTACATTAACACTTGTATATTTTTATAATATACAAAGGGGCCTGTATTCTTGAACCTTTTAGTAAAAACCGTTAGATTGCCGGCTTGAAAATAGTTGAAATATCAGCTTACATAGCGACTAGGATGTTCAACAAAGGCCATACATTCCTCTTGCACCTATTGAATGATTTATCGAAATAATTTTTTTTTATAAATTTTATTGGTTCACTTATGAATTATATATCTCATTAGCATGTTTCGAAAATTAGTATTAAACTAGCTTCGCTGAAAATTCGTGATATATATATATATATATATATATATATATATATATATATATATATATATATATATATATATATTTATATATATATATATATATATATATATATATATATATATATATATATATATATATATATATATATATATATGGGGCATTTCACGTGAAGCGGACAACGAAAAAAAATCAAGGCTCTGGATTTCGTTCATATTGTGCATAATGGTACTTCTAGAAGATATGAATGTGGATGCACAAGTTTTTGTTTCTATGAGGTTTAGTTGCCGAGTTATGGGCTTCTGAATAATTGACAAAATTGATAAAAGGTTTTTTTGAAAGCGGATTCTGAGATTCAAAATAAAATCTAAAAAACATTAAACATAATGATTGGTATAGAAAATTAGCTGTTCTTTTTAATTTTGAAGTTAGATTTGAAAAATAAATTTTTTTTCCTGTGTGGAACCGGAAATAGACACTTTAACTCGTAATTTGAATAATTTGGACCAGGTTAATTTTGTTTATTTTTATAACAAAACAAAGGTTAAAGTATACTTATTTTATCATAAAAGTTTTAGAATGGAATGACCAGTAGTTTAGGAGATAGGTGAATTTCAATACATAAAAGTCGCATGGAACGTGGTACCGAGAGCTTGCTTAGGACAGCTAGTTTGCTCGAAAACAAAAATTGATTTGAAATGTGATTAGTAACGCCATCTCTTATTTGAAAAATGTTTTATTTTCCCATAAAAACCCAATTAAAATATATTACGCATATATAATATATTTGACGCCAAGCCAATTCAAATTTTCCGTTATTTTTCGAGTTACTGTTCAACGTTTGCAATGACTATTACTTTCGTTGATAAGTTAAAGAGTCTTTATTATGTGTATTATGTCTCCGTTCGGCTATCGATGTTTCAACCCATTCGATTTGAAGTTTTATCGGAAGGCTAATGACCTAAGAAAAATTCCAAGAATATTAGCAGAAAATAAATTATGTCGAATCTGCAGGGAAAAACTAATCGTAGAAACACCTCTAGTTATTAAAAAAAAAGCTAGTTTAAGAAACGAGAGTAAAATTGTAAAAATTGTGAAATAAATTCATTTTTCCATACACAAGTACCTTTTTTTCACTAAGTAAATCAGCATTAGCAATTTATAATATTTTATCTTCTATATATAAGTGACACAAGTGATATATAATAGTTTTACTACAAATATTTTGCTTTCACACTCACTACCTATCATAATCAAGCTCCCGGTACCATGCTCCATGCGACTTTTATGTATTGAATTTCACCTATCTCCTAAACTACTGGCCATCCCATTCTAAAACTTTTATGATAAAATAAGTATACTTTAAGCTTTGTTTTGTTATAAAAATAAACAAATTTAACCTGGTCCAAATTATTCAAATTACGAGTTAAAGTGTCTATTTCCGGTTTCACAAAGGAAAAAAAATTTATTTTTCAAATCTAATTTCAAAATTAAAAAGAACAGCTAATTTTCTATACCAATCATTATGTTTAATGTTTTTTAGATTTTATTTTGAATCTCAGAATCCGCTTTCAAAAAAACCTTTTATCAATTTTGTCAATTATTCAGAAGCCCATAACTCGGCAACTAAACCTCATAGAAACAAAAACTTGTGCATCCACATTCATATCTTCTAGAAGTACCATTATGCACAATATGAACGAAATCCAGAGCCTTGATTTTTTTTCGTTGTCCGCTTCACGTGAAATGCCCCATATATATATATATATATATATATATATATATATATATATATATATATATATATATATATATATATATATATATATATATATATATATATATATATATATATATATATATATATATATATATATATATATATATATATATATATATATATATATATATATATATATATATATATATATATATATAATGATTAAGGGATATAATCTCTGGAGTGGCCAATCCGATTGAGCTGAAATTTTCGGAGGACGTAGATGTATATAGTAGGTAGGTCTATGATTTGCTAAAATTCAAATATCTTAAACCTTTTGGCGGCTGCGGGCATTTTAGTGAATTTTCAGGTACTCCTATATTTCCAAGCAGTGTAAATTTTTGTTAAAAAAAGATATTAGGAATAAAAACTTATTATGTTTATAGTTTGTCTATGATAAAGAATTGAAAATTTTGAGCCTGGTCTAGGCGCGGAGTGCCTAAAAGTAGGCAAGGATTTTTTCCCAAATTTCGATTTGTCATAACTTCTAAGAAAAACAATGGATCATCGTGAAATTTTCAGAGCGTATTGATGTAAACCAGAATTTAACACACATGGACTTTCAAGACTGTGTGGGTATGTCTGTAGCTACAGCAAGCTCCTGAAAAAAATCCTTCAAATCATCGACCTTCCTGAAAAATTTTTGATTTTTGAAAAGAAATTTAAATTTTTGATAAATTTTGACTTTTGTCCACCAAGTCAAATAAAAATTTTCTAAATCCCACGGTAAACAAGAACGGCAACCCGTAATCAAATTACCTCTATTTTCAGCACTCAAAACTTCTGTTTTCGAGAACTGACGATCGGATAATGTGATCAATATGAAATTTACAGGACATGTTGGAATTAGCTAGGACCAGGTCTGGTCGAAGTGTTTTTGAAATATGGGCAACACTGCGGCAGTGGTGTCATTTGGAAAAATTGCTAAGAAAAAAAACTGGTTTTTGCCAATAGCTTCCGATTCAGCCACCAGATAAGTGGATCTTACTGCATTTCTAATTCTGTAGGAATTTCATTGAAAAATCGTGAAAGGGTTGCCAGAAATGATGAATTTCGTAATTTATTTACATTTCTTTATCGAGCAATGTTGTCATAAAATTTCCAAATGGGAATGATCCTGCAATGACAATCAACAACAAATATTTACGTTTCGAAAATTTTTGTGTTTGTGTTATAGGAAATGCTGTCAGAAAATGATATTTGTTCCTTTGAGTAAGAAATGGTTGATATGATACTACAAAGAAGTGTTTTACGTTTTCACACATTTTTAAGTCCCTCAAAGATAATATCTTCGAAAATTAGTTTTCTAGCGGCTCTGATGCGCTAGACTTTTTAACTTTTCGACGGGTCTTGGATATAGTCACATGCGCAATGTAGGCTTGATTATATAGAATATTTCCGATTAATATCACAAGTGAAATCGTGGATCATGGTGTCTTCATCAAACCAAAAAGATTTACTTCAGTGGCATACTCGATTATTTAGGAAATCAATTTATTTAAGTCTTTATACTATTTCTTTTTTTCCTGAAATGAACAATCGCACATCAACTCGTTTGTGTCAAGCTTAATTTTTGGCGAGACCAAACTGCTGCATCCTGCATCGATCATTAATAACCAAAAGTATTCATTATGGATGAAAAATAATAACAATATCGATAAAAACAAGTATCATTGCAAATTTACGAAAGCAACATTATTCTTATGAATTCGTTCACTTCTACATGGCTAACAATTTCACAGTCCACAAAATCACAAATAAATTTTCTTGTTGTTCATTAAAATTATGGTTTCATCACTGCTCCATGTAGGTATTTCAATACGTGATATGTAGGTGCATACACTGAAAACTCGTTGTCTATAATAAATGGTTTGCTCATTAATTAATTCGGTTACAAGCTCGCTAGCATAGTAAATTGTAGTAACATCCTGACGCGATATTATATATGTGAAGCTATGCACGTTGTTACCATTATTCTGAGCATGTTAATTAAGCGACTACGGATTAATTGATGCATACCATACAATGTAGACAATATTAACGGACTACTGTATTTTCCGCCAGTAAGATTAGTTGTTGCCATTAAAGGTGGCCATTTTAAAGCTGCGCTGATCTAATTACAGAGCTCCGGATGTGTATGCGCATTATGAAAAGCTGTGACATTATTAACGGACGACATAGCTAATTAACGATAATATCTTAGTGTAGCATATTCACTCGCTTTGTGTGTATTTAGGTATTGGATATTGTGAGTATTGTTTGCAATTTTCCTTTTAATTGAATTTAAGTGTGAACAGTGGAAATTAAATTATGATAAATGTTTTATGGATGCAGTTTTTCGAGTTATTTTACAGTAATGTATATTATCATTACAATCAAATACTGTCTGTTGGATGTACATATTGTCTTGCTATATGCGGGCTCGGTAGGAATAGAAAATCAATTTGCTCATGTTTTTTCGACAACATTTTCAGTTTTAATTTATTATCGAAATTCAACATTAATAATGATTCCATTTATATTTTCTATTTTAATCCCGTCCTCTCACAAACAGCTGCAATTTCAATCGATTTTTGTCCTTCCAACGCTGTACAGTATCATCAGCACGTTGCCACCATTCCCTACAAGAACTGATAGAAACGTTCTGTCCATAAGGGTAAATAGAAAATTGAATCAACGTCTATAGACATTCAATTGAATTTCTCTATGATTGAGGAAGGTGTGAGAAAGTCTTTTGATTTCCACACCTGGACGATTATAACACAGCTAGACAAATAGATACATAACAGTGTTGTAAGACAGCAATTTTCAACTGAAAACTCATTCCCTAGTCGACCATGCTATTGTCTCCACTTGAGACTAGTATCGGGACCCTGGATCCAGAACAACTCAAAATACCTTGCAGACATTTCTCTTTTTATTGAACCAGAAACAAGCACATGAAGTTTAGCTGAAACGAAATTTCGTTGGTGCTTCGAAATTTTCTCCACAGAATACAAGTGTTTCATTTCAGTATTGTGCAACAACTTAAACTCGTGAGAGCAATAAGCGTAATTGGTTTTGCTGGTCAGTGATCTTCTGGATTGTATAGCAGATAAGAAAACAAATATCCTTTACACTGCTTGAATGTGTCGTGCGAAAATTTTTAAAGACATCAAAATGTAGAGTTTTATGAAGGTCGACATTTTGAAAATGTCTTCAAATTTGATGAGCAATAAGTAGATTTTTTATAATAAGTAGATTTGATGCCAGGCCAAAAATCAATGTTTTTTTTTATTTGCACGAATATTCTGTATTATGTCAACCAGCTAAAATCAAGTTGTCTGCCTTTGATATAAAAAGCAAGAACAAATTCAAAATTTATTCTAATTTAAGTTTTTAGTATTTTTTTGGATCCTCGAGATAGAAATGTTCATACAAAATATGATTGTAATTTTCATAATCAGTCCAAATACTTAATCAGTTGCTGCTGTGTCACTTAACTTCATTCGAAGATATGCGTCCATGTCAAAGTAGTGTGAAAAATAGTCGAATAAAAGTATCATGGGTTTTGCTCTTTGTTAGGAGATACCTATTTCCTCTCATATTTACAAACACTCAATAATTACGGCTCATATGAGTCTTAATATAATTCGATTGGTTCATTTACCAAACCAGGTACAAATTACATATACATTACCAAGCAAAATAGAAAAGTAAAGTATAAAAACAAAATAAAAAACAAATATATAAATAATTAACAATTGATAAATCAAGTAATACATACAGTCAGACAAAAAAGTCTCCGTGCGATGCTATCTTTTCTGCATTTACAAGACATTATCATATTTTTTTATATCAAAAATGAATATGTTTTCGACAACTCCTTACTTACTAAATATGATAAGAAAAAAACAAAAATATTGCCACATTTTAATACAGTAATTCAATATACAAATAAGACAAAATTTAACATCAAAAAAGTCTCCGTACGAATGTAGAAATGAATCAAATTAAAGCTAAAAAGTTTAGCGCATCAGAACCGCTAGAAAACTAATTTTCGAAGAAATTACCTTTGAGGGATTTAAAAATGTGTGAAGACGTAATACCCTTCTTTGTAGTATCGTATCAAGCATTTCTTACTAAAAGGAACAAATATCATTTTCTGACAGCATTTCCTATAACCAGGGCCATCTTTGCGCATGGGCACAATGGGCAAGTACCCAGGGCCCCACGATCTATGGGGCCCCTTATTTCCAGATCATCAGCCAATGAATGTATTTATTTTGTAAAAATTAAACTATAATTACCTGACTATAGTTAATAATTATCTATCCTGATATTAATCTCATGAGCCAGGGGCTAACACTGGCAGCTCTATTTGCTTACTAGTAGGTGATTTCCCTAAATTATTGCAGTTGCATGCAATGTTAACAATAAATTCAGACTATGGATCTGTAATACTTCCATGCATTACGCGGAAAATTTAGCGAATATATGAATCCTGATGCATTACTTTTCCGTTGGGAACAATCTTAAGTGTTATTATTGTAAAAACTTTTGTTGTTGCGTGGAGTTTGGGCTTCACTGGAATGAACATAAACAAATCGATTTGTGTACCCCTTCAATTTATGAGGAAGACATTTTAATTTCTGCTGTTCCTATTTGAAAAGCACGGCCGGGACGGGATTTCTGTTTGGGACTAAAAATCAAATCATTTCACTTAAGATTAAACTTGCAAACGGTGTGTTTTATTTTATGTTTGCGATTGTTTTCAGTGCAATTAAAGAATGAGTATTGGTTACTGTATCTATACATATATACAAAATGTCAAAACGGTCATATCCTAAGCTCAGAAAAATGGAAAAAAACTGCGTATCAGAATGAAGTAATTGATAAATAACCGAAATCAACATAATATTTTACACCAGGAGCTTCTGTGAGTAGTAACCAAATAATAAACCATCCACATAATGAATCATATCAACAACAGATTGCGAAAACTCAGGGAACCTCACTTGTTCTTCGCTAAGACATATCACTTCAGAAAAAGAGATTGAGCCATATTGCACAGAAGGCGTCCGTCCCTATGGAAAAATGCAATAACTTCACCAACAACTGTTTTAATTGAGGAACCGCAGTCATCCGACCCAGAAAATATTTTACACGACCCTGTTGATTATTTTCACGAAAATTTTTCCGAAAAAACGGTGAAATTTGAGTTCGTAAAGGGCCCATATATTTTCAAAATAAAGATTGTGACTTTTCCGAAGCGTCCAGAACCTACAAAGACAAAGAAGATGGCAAATCAGTAGCTAATAAAGCATTATTTAATCTTAAATTAAAGAATAATTGAAAGAAAATAGTTGCTGTATTCGCCTTCGAAGAAATCTGTATTTTGTTTTATTGCTGCTTATTTAACCCTTCTGATGTAAACCTATGCTCCCTGAGTGGGTGTAATGATTGGAACCACGTTAATCACATAATTTTACGTTATGAAAATAGCCCTGCACATAGGCAATCTATGATGACTTATCTGGCATGAAGTAAAGCAATTGGTAGAGTAGATACAGACTTGCTATGCCACTATCAAAAAGAAGTGGATTACTGGAAAAGTGTACTTAAACGGGTTGTCGTTACAGTTGTAAAATTTCTGGCATTGAGAGGGCCGTTGCGAGGTGACAATGAAATCTTTGGATCTCCCAACAATCGAAATTATTTAGGATGTGGGGAGCTGCTAAGTGAATTTCCTGAATTTCTTGCAGACCACCTAAACAAATTTGGGAATCCTGGAAAGGGATACATTTAATGGGAAAACAGGTCCTAAAAAAATTATAAATGAATATAAATTAGCTAAATATTTTTCGATTGACAGCACGCTCAATCTGGAATCTATACCTATCAAATGTTTAATGGAAACCATCCTGATTTTTTTAGAGAATGATGATGTACAAATCAAGGATTGCAGAGGGCAAAGCTACGACAATGCTTCAAATATGTCAGGAGGAAAGTATGCTGGTCTGCATGTGAAAATCAAGAAGATATGTGAATTTGCTACCTTTGTACCATGTGCGGGACATTCTCTAAACTTGGTATGTCTTCATCCCGCTGGATGGGTCAGAAACTGTATAATTTTTTTCGGATTTTACCCACCGATGGAACAACACATTGACTGAATATTTACGTTCAAAAAAAGTTGTTAAAAGTCTTTCTGAAACCAGATAGTCTGCGCGAGCTGACGCAGTAAGCTCCTTACATCAAGGTCACAAACAAATTATAGAAGCCTTGACGTCTATCGCGGGGGATGCAGAGCAGCGACAAGAAACTAGGCACGAAGCTCTTAGTTTCTTCAAAAAAATGGAAAACCTGGAATTTATTTTACTGACAGAAATTTGGAACACCATATGGGGAAGAATAGACAAAACAAGTACTTATCTTCAGAAAAAAATGTAGCAATATACGTTCCAACTAATTTGCTACCTTCATTGGATGATTGTATTATTCACGTCAGGGATAAATTTGATGACTTCGAATCGTGCGCCAAAGAGAAAAATCCGGAGTGTGACTACAATTGCCTATCTCAAAAAATAAAAGGTAGAAGCTCAGTCATGCATTATTTGATGGCTGTGGACCATCAGTCCAACTAAATGGGAAAGATAAATTTAAAGTAGAAATTTTTATTCCCATAATTGGTACCCTGTGAGTTCATCTAAAACAGCGGTTGAATTCGTACAAGAAAATAAAACACCGGCTCGGTTTTTTATCTCGCTTGGGACAAAGTTGCAAGGAATTCACTAAAATCCATCTTAGTGACGTTAGCGAGAATGAGTTGGAAACGGAATATTTGCATTTAACAGAATACTAGGAAAGTGTTTAGACTAGTGAAAATGAAGAAATATATCTATCATCTTTTGAAACTTTTACAACACTTTTTAATTACTAAATTGCGTATAATGGTTGAAGAGCTACATTTCCGGATAATAATTACCTATTGATTTAATGTGACTTTGAATGTATAAAAATAACAGATAAATATATCTAGAACTTTTTTTTTCATGCATGTTGCTAATAACCCTCTGTCTTAGGGGCCACATTTCTCTTAAAGTGCCCAGGGCCCCAAATTGATCTAAGGCAGCTCTGCCTATAACACATAATGATGAAAATGTTCAGTGCTGGCAGCATTTGTCCAACACAGCAGCAATAAGTCTGCCATAACATGCTCATCGTTAATCAACCTATCTTTTGAATTTCGTTTTCATCCAAGAATATCATCGAAAGTTTCAGCGAATAAACTATGTCTGGCGTAGCCATCGCAAAAATTTCTAAAACTCGGAAAATTTAAATATCGGTTGCTTATTTTATTGTAAATGCTTTGCTTATGAACACAAAATGGAATCATCTGTTGGTCCAATATTTACGAAATTGTATGGTGCTGGCAATCATGTGCTAGCACCATAGCTGCTTCACGATGTGTTAAACCCACCCTATGAATTTCGTTTCGAATGAATGGTTGCGCTGTAAGTCATAGGAGTGAATATAATTTTAGGGCTACCACCGACCAAACTTTTTAAATTTTTGAAACGTAAATATTTTTTCTGTTAATTGTCATTGCAGGATCATTCCCATTTGGAAATTTTATGATAAAGAAATCTCGATAAATAAATCTCGATAAAGAAATGTCAATAAATTACGAAATTCATCATAGCTGGCAACCCTTTTACGATTTTTCAACGAAATTTCTACAGAATTAGAAATGCAATAAGATTAGGGATTCCAATCCCGAACCATTTTTTCAATCCCGGGATCCCGGGATTCAAGATTCAAAATATAACACAACAAAATAAGTCAAGTTTTTAATAAACAGATTATTTTATGTGCCATCATTTCAAAACTACAGCAATAAGTAAGCTGAAAACTGTATAAAAAATATGTTACTAATTTATTTATTTGATGCAAATAAAAACAATAATTTTAATTATCCGAGACGTTAACAGTATGAAAGCAAATATTTTAAATTACAACTATTACAAATTACAACAACAAATCACGACAAAAACTCACAACAATAAATCACAACTCTTAACATATAAAATATTCAACACATAAAAATTCTGCCAAAGTTCATTGGTTTTTTCGGAAGTAACATTGAAGCAATAACAAAGTATTCAAAGTATCGTCTCCAAGCTTGCTTCTAAATTTATTCCTGATGTTGGACGTCGGAAACGGTCGATAAATATTGGTAAGCCTGCTCCAAACTATGCGAGTGCCACCACTTTCGAAAAGTTTCATTTCTTGTGCAATAGTTTTAATTAGATTAGTTTCTTGCAGCATTTCATGATTGATTATTTTCATACTTTTGCAACTCTTCTTGTAGCATCAATTGACGACTATCTTGTTCTGATTCAATATGGGTATCTACTGCGTTCTCCTCATTTCTTTGGCTAGCAAGCAAAGGGTTCAGCATCTAGATCATTGAAGTATTTTTTTTTAAATATTTGCGTTGCTTGGTTTCCAAAACACAGATTCTATTTCACTTGGTAAATTTTTGCTGGCACAATGTAGATTCTGGAGATAGCTTAGCTAACCAGATAGCTCAGTACATGGACGCTCTTTTATTCGGTCCAATATTGCAATTTTCATAGCATTCACAAGAATGGACAGTTTTTCTCCTAGCAGCCTAAATAAAAATCTTGATGAAGTATTAGCGGTGTATAAATTTGCATCTTTGCGATTTAAGGCCTCCACAGTCAATTTTACAAGGAGTGAAACTTCAATTAGTTTCTGAATCGAATCAAACTCAGTTCCTTTTAATCGCTCTGGATATTGTAGACCTATTAATGAATACTTTCAAAATGGAAAACCGTTTAAACATTATCAAGAGATTATTTCATCTTGTTTTACAATCCAGTAAGTGAGACAATTAAATACCTTGCTCGGATTTGACATAGTTTTGAAGATCGTTAGTATTTTTCGTTGGAGTTTTTTTTAAATATAAAACTACCTTACGAATTTTCTTTATGCATGCGCTGATGTCCTTCATCAGTCCTTCATCAGTTGCGTGTCTTGCAGGCGACTGCAGTTTGCAACTGTCATTGATATCCTTACTCGCACCAAGCTCCAGTAAGAATTCACTAAGTAGATGTTAATATTTGTGTATCGCCTATTTGTTGTCGAGGCCCACTCATCAAACGTCAAACTGAACCGTTCACCTGAGATACTAGCCTGGCTTATCTCATTTTATATTATTTTTTTTATCCTGCTTGCATAGCTCACAGCCTTTTTTTGATTGTTGTTGAGGATTTTGGTAAATCTGTGTATGCATTCGCTAGTATTAATTTCCTCAAATCATTCGAAGTAACGAATGTACTAAAGCCTAGTAATGTATTCGACGAACGAAATGCAGCGAAAACGTCTGTGCGGAATCGAGCGAAGTAAAGTTCCGCACCCCGACACCGGGGGCAGTATAAATTGCCATTGATGACATTTAACAAGTGCATTACATTTGAATTCGGTGCATATAAATTTAACTAACCGGCATCAAAAATGATATTATCGGCAAAACAAAAACTACTGTTGCAAGGATGCGCTGTTCATCCATCCATTTTCAACCATTTTTCAATAAAATATCCGCAAACTCGAATGAAATTATGAGCTGTCACATTTTCCGCATCAATTTAAGGTAGCTGGGTCATTAAATGGCCGCGAAATTTATCTTATACATTGTGCAGTGCCATCTCAGAGCGAGTCACTGCGTTGTCTTCGAAGACTCTTATACGCCTTGGAACACATTACTGACGAGCAAAACCAAACGAAACGAAATTCCGCGCCAGGCTGATTTTGTATGGGATTTGACACTTCGTTCCGTTTCGCGTCGAACACATTTCAGGGCTTAAATGCGAAACAGTCCATACTTATTTATTTGAAAACCCCTTTGTATTCTCTTGTTAACTGTTACATTGGTTTGTTTTGCTCTATTCTTTACGCATTTTGATGTGAACCTGCATGTTAATTGCTTTCTCATAAATATGGGTTCTATTTGCTCTTTTCGAGACTTGCCGTAATTTGATTGCCGATTATGCTTGACTCCCGGCCCCGGAATCCAGGCCAATTTCTGATCCCGAAAATCCCGGGACTAGAACTCATCAATCCCGGGATTTTCGGGACTAGAAATTAGCCGGGATTGGATTCGCTACTCATATGGTAGAAGGTTTCAGATATTACCACTGGCATGAATTTCAACGTTTATGAGAGCAAAACACGGGTTAATTATATTCGTTATCAGTTGCTTGTTTCACTAAATTTTGAAAGCAGCATCTCATATAACATCAATGAAGAAAATGCTCAGTGCCAGCAGCACTGTAACTGAGGTTGGTGTTTGGGGCTGCGATCCGAAAAATTTGCAGAACTTTGGGAATTAGCTGGCAACCTTTCGCCAGTATCAAAGCCAAGAATATATCACATCTGCTTCACGTTGTTATATTACATTCGAAGTTATAGGAGTATAAAGAAATTTAGGGTTACCTGCAGCGAGTTTTTTCAAATTATCGAAAGCTTAATATTTGCTGTTTATTGTCACTATAATACCATTACCAATTGAAAATTCTACGATAAAATCGCTTAATAAAGATATTGCAATTAAACACAAAACCAACAATAGCTGGCAACCCTATAGTGGCTTTTAAACCAAATTTGGCCTGAATAATGTTTATAATAAGTTCCATTAATTGTATGAAATTCAAATTGATTTCATGACTGCACTGGAAGTTATAGGGCAAAAAGTTTTATTTTCCTGAGCGAATTTTTAAAACCAAAGACACAAAAATTACCAAAGCTGGCAGCACCAATCGAGTTTTTCAACCAAATTTCTAGCAAACAGAGGAAGAGTAAGGTTCAGCTACTGTGTTAATTTCATGAAAATTTGGTAACTTATTCACATTTCATAGGACCAAAAGCAGTTTTTTTCTTTGTAATTTTTCAACACCCACACTGGCACAGAGTTGCCTACAATTCAAAATCGCTTCTATCAGACCTGGTCCTACTTAAGTCCAATGCATTCTGTAAATTTCAATTGTATCTGATTATTGATTCGTGAGTTCCCGTGAACAGAAGTTTTTGATGCTAAAAATATAAGTTAACTGGGAAAGGGTTACCGTTCTTGTCCGACATGAAATTTCCAAAGTTTTCCCTTGACTGTTTAGACAAAACATAACATTTGTATACAATATGGTTTTCATTCTAAGAAACGGACATATTTTAGGAGATTAGATGGTTTGAATGTTTTCACTTTCAGTGCCTGCCGTAGCTACCGGGCTGCTAGCACGTTCATGAAAAACTGCGCAAGTGTGCAACTTAACAATATTTTTATGTCCTGTAACTTTCATAATGATCTAATAATCTACTAAAAAGTTATCACTATTCAAAAATTTTCAAATTTTCCCAATATTTTAGGCGCCTAGCGCACACATAGGATTAAAAATTTCAAAAAAATTATCATATTCACATTAGAAACACGTTCAGAATTTTTTACATAAACTTTATTTTTGCGAAAGTTATTTTTTGACAGAAAAATAGGTATATTTAAAATATCACTAAAATGGCCGCCGGTACCAAAGGGTGAGAGATTATTAACTTTTTCTGAGACCTAGCACTATTCTGCGTATACACCAATGTATCCTGAAAATTTTAGTTCAATCGGATGGCGCGTTCCTGAGATTTTTTCACTGAAATTTTTTGGTGATATATATATATATACCTGTATATATATATATATATATATATATAGATATATATATATATATATATATATATATATATATATATCTATATCTATATCTATATCTATATATATATATATATATATATATATATATATATATATATATATATATATATATATATATACATATATATATATATATATATATATATATACATATATATATATATATATATATATATATATATATATATATATATATATATATATGATTTTTTGGCCAAAGTGTAAATATTTGTGTATCGCCTATTTGTTGTCGAGGCGCACTCATCAAACGTCAAACTGAACCGTTCACCTGAGATACTAGCCTGGCTTATCTCATTTTTTATTATTTTTTTTATCCTGCTTGCATAGCATATACACCAATGTATCCTGAAAATTTTAGTTCAATCGGATGGCGCGTTCCTGAGATTTTTTCACTGAAATTTTTTGGAGATATATATATATATATATATATATATATATATATATATATATATATATATATATATATATATATATCTATATCTATATCTATATCTATATATATATATATATATATATATATATATATATATATATACATATATATATATATATATACATATATATATATATATATATATATATATATATATATATATATATATATATATATATATATATATATATATATATATATATATATATATATATGATTTTTTGGCCAAAGTGATTTTAATACTAATGTTCTTCTTCGAACATTAGTAAAAAGTCTAGCGCATCAGAACCGCTAGAAAACTAATTTTCGAAGAAATTATCTTTGAGGGACTTAAAAATGTGTGAAGACGTTGTATATATCGTATATATATATATATCGTAGTGATATTCTTTGTAGTATCATATCAACCATTTCTTAAGCATAAGATCTTAAAGCATAAGATTTGTATACGGATTGGTTTTATTGTAAGAAACCGACATTTTTTAGGATATTCGATGGTTTGAATGTTTTCACTTCCAAATTTTTATTTTTCAAATTTAAGACACCAAAATTATCATAGCTGGCAGCTCCAACAGAATTTTTCAACCAAATTTCTACCAAACGTGGTTTAAAGTAAGGTCCAGCTACCGTATGAATTTCGTCAAAATCGAACGATTGAATCAGAGTTTATAGGGCTAAAAGCAGTTATTTTTTTTAGTGATTTTTCAATATGGCACCGCTGGCACGGAATCGCATTTCGAAATCACTTCTATCAGACCTGGTCCTATTTAAGACCAATACATTCTGCAAATTTCAATTAATTCTGCTTATCGGATCGTGAGTTTCCGTGAACAGAAGTTTTTGATGCTAAAAATATAAGTAAATTGGGCAAGGGTTACCAGGCGTGCCCGTTATACCATATGAAATTTTTTTTTTTTGCCTATGTAAACAAAGCACAAGATTTACATATGAGTGGCTTTTTTTTGAAGAAGCAGCATTTTTTCAAGAGAGACGATGATTTGGAGGTTTTCACTTTCAGTGCCTGCCCTAGCTACAGGATTAATAGCACGCTTATTAAAAGCTACACAAATCTATAACTAAATGATATCAATATGTCCTGAAAATTTCGTAATGATTGAATAGCTTTGTCAAAAACTATCGCAATTTAAAAATTTTCAAGTTTTCCAGTTCTCTTTTTAGGCACCCAGCGCACACATGGGGTTAAAAAATGCCAAAACATTATCCGATTCACATGTAAAACACGTTCGAAATTTATTTCGTCAACTTTATTTTCGCAAAAATTATTTGTGTACGGAATAATAGGTATATTAAAAATATCACTAATATGGCCGCCGGCGCCAAAGAGTTAAAGATTATTAACTTTTTGTGAGACCTGGCACTATTCTGCATATACACCAATGCGTCCTGAACATTTCAGTTCAATCGGATGGCGCGTTCCTGAGATTTTTTCACTGAAATTTTTTGATGATATATATATATATATATATATATATATATATATATATATATATATATATATATATAGAAATATGAATTTTTGGCCAAAGTGATTTTAATACTAATGTTCTTCTTCGAACATTAGTAAAAAAATCCTTGCGTACTTTTAGGCACTCAGCGCCTATACAAGGCTCAAAATTTCCAATTCTTTATCATAAACAAACTAAAAACATAATAAGTTTTCATTCCTTATAGTTTTTTTTAGCAAAAATTTACACTGCTTGGAAATATTGGAGTACCTGAAAATTCACGAAAATGCGCGCCGCCGCCAAAAGGTTTCAGATATCTGAATTCTAGCAAATCATGGACCTACCTGTTATATACATCTATGTTTTCCGAAAATTCCAGCTCAATCGGATCGGCCACTCCAGATATTATCTCCCTTAACCATTTTGCTTATATATATATATATATATATATATATATATATATATATATATATATATATATATATATATATATATTTATATATATTTATGACGAATTTTCGGCTATTATAAAAAAGAGACATAAGAAATCTGATAAGGTGGTGGGACAGAATTCGTCACGGAGAGAGTCCTTCGGTGAACTAAGCTTTTCTTCGAATTGCGCATTGATTTTTTTGGGCTTTTCAGTTTACCTTTCATCAATATGTATTCATATTGCTAAAAACTTTTTCCAATAGGCGAATCTTAGCAACAGCAACTCATCAATATGCTACAATCGTTTATCGAATTAACTTTATTTCGCAAACATTAAATCTACCTATTACTTTTATCTGTTCAATTAACATAGCTAATAGCTGTCGCTATCGAAATCGATTTATTCCAACGATTCTCAATCAACATGCCGGCATATTCCTTATGTTTTATTTCAGTCGTGAAAGATCAAATGCGCTCCAATTGCCAATAACAAATACAACGATTCGCATATCCCTCAATGTTATGCCACATTTGCGCTTCAACCGAGTGGCTTGTGTGCGATAAAAAGGATTCGCATTGATTCGAATAGTGGATTTGATTTATTTTCCTTTTCTCGCCGATCATTAATCTAGCTAGCTTCCTTCCACCAGGTCAACAAAAATATCTATGGGAATAAGCTCATTATAGTCCCATTCCGAAAAGAAAAACCTTTCGGATTCATTTGGAACATAGTGCACACCTTCGCACACACAGACGGTAAGATTAACTCTGCAAGGACATTAGCTAGCTTTGGCTTGGAAATCATGCGAACTCGACATGGATAGTAAGAAATTTTAATATGTATTGTCGATCCTCACGTGTGTATTTAGCAGCTATCACTTTTCTTAGCCAACAAATAAGAAACAAAAGTTTTTCTAATAGCTTTGTCTAATTAATTCTTACGTCAGTTTCTTTTCGAGGATACAGTTGTATGCTTATTGTGATAAGGTGCGCGACTGTGATTTATTTCATTAAGTTGCGTCAGTCGGACTGGGGTATCTTGATGTAAATGCGACCGTTTTCAAAAGGGATGTAATATGGAAGCATGTGCTCATAGTTGACCTATGTATATTAGGGCATTATATCATTTTCATTAATTCGGAAAAAATCTTGTTGATTAATTTTACGCTTGATCAACCACTGGAAAGATATTGAGAGCTAATCTGGTTTAATTGGATTACCAGATGCTTCACATATAAGACTTGTATGTATCTTTACATGATAAGGCATAGAAGTTCTTTTATTGTTTACTAATTTATCATAATTATTGGTTTTGATTTCGCTAGGATTCTTGGATAATAGGCAATTGAATTTAGATCCAAGTTAATTGACCTGTCTTGTTAGTTCCCATAAGTAACTTTGAGACTTTTTAACTGCCAGTTCATGGTTCAGAGTTTGAATATTAGCTTTGGCATTGTGTTGCAACCTATGCGTCATCTTTTTTACAAGTTTATGTTTGAAGCAGGGCTCAAAATTTATTCAAATTAACTTTTAATTCCTGTCACTGAATTCAATATTTTCTGAATCCTTAGTAAAAGAATCCTTAGTTTGGAAAGAAAAACGTTTTGATTAGCTAAAATTACATATATACTTACATTCAACTTGGGTTATTTTTTATTTCTATTACTCAACCCAATAATATCATTCACATCCTCCTATTGGACCCAGAAACGTAGGTCACAATAAAATGAGAACTTTTAAGTCGAATGTATATCTTTCAATACCTTAGCCTGAGCCAAGTGCTGTATTCTGTTCCAATTCGATTTATAGCTCGTTGGCAGATGATAATGGTACGTATTGTACAGCTTTGTATACTTGCACATATACCTACATATGTGTTGCGTTAACCCGTTCGCTTTTTACTTTTGATTCCATTCGAATGAAGAGGGTCTAAAAAAAGAGAAATCACTTTTTTGATTTCATGGGCCAGCTGAATAAATCCTGGCTATCATTTAAGCAGATAATCTAGAAGGGGTTACGTTTGAAGTATTTATTTCGAACCAAAGCTATTATGCGTCCAGTTATTTCGCTGCAATTGAGGAAGATTGATATGGGACTAATTTTCGTTCTGAATCACCACAGAAAAAAAATCTGAGCCGATTACATATGGGTTCCTCTAGGGATTAAATTAAGTATATTTAACTGGTTTACTTTGAAAGCAAACCAGGGAAGTAGACCCCTACGTATATACATGTACGTGCATTCGAACACTAATTTGTATTTATTATTTGAATCCATTGGAAAATATACTTAGTGTATGAGATGTTTTACAGGTATCGACCAACGTCATTCCACCTAAGCTTAGAAAACTTATTGCATCACTTGGCTATTCTTGTATGTGTGCGTGCATATGCGAAGGAGTATAATGTCGAAGAGCTCTTAGCGGGATTCCTTGCAAACGAGAAAAACGAGAAAAGTGTTTGATTTATGATTTTCATTTATCAGGTCTCCGCAGATTGGATGCCATGTCACGTAACAGTTGAACGTGCTGCTTCATATGAGCTAAAGAACTAGCCAAGGACCACAGCAGCTTAGATTGACGTGTGTTTAGGTTTATCCCAAGCACCGCTGCGTGCGACTGACACATAATACCTGTTCTCTCCCAATTTAAATGGATACTAATTATTTTTATGTATATGTTGCATAAATAATTTTTGGAATTTGTTGTGATTTATATATATATATATATATATATAGCTTATGCTACAGATACACTGATTGCAGATAGGTCAATTATGGACGTCAATCAAGTCAAACTGAGTGTTAACACCCGTCAGTTACTTGTTGGCAATCAATTGCCGGCATTTGTTAAACAAATAGACCATGAGTTTGACACCAGAGTGAACACCACTTGGGCAAATGAATCTATTTTTCTTTAAATACAGTTATGGTATAACCTTGACTAGGCGAAGTGCAGCTCCAATCAAACAGGGAACGATGCTACGATTACTTTACTAACGTGAAAAGAACTGACATCAATTGCATTTATTGTCAACAGTTTGAGCACCCGTCAATTCCTGCTGTCAGTTTTGGTCAAACACGAACTGACGGCAGTCCGTCAAACAAATTTCGACGTCAATTCGAGCAGTAGTGTGAACACTGACATATTTGCAATCAGTGTAAATGTAGCATTAACCAAAAAAAAACTCTAGCGCACCTGAACCGCTAGAAACACTAATGTTCGAAGAACAGTAGAAGAATCGTGCAGGTTTTGAGTGCATATTCCACCACATGTGCTGCTTATTACGACCAAACTGTTTCAAATGCCACGTTTTACTTTGGTCTCAAGAATGCATTATAACTCATATGGTGGAAGGTTTCAGATATTACCACTGGCATGAATTTCAACGTTTATGAGAGCAAAACACGGGTTAATTATATTCGTTATCAGTTGCTTATTTCACATAATTTTGAAAGCAGCATCTCATATAACATCAATGAAGAAAATGCTCAGTGCCTGCAGCACTGTAACTGAAGTTGGTGTTTGGGGCTGCGATCCGAAAAATTTGCAGAACTTTGCGAATTGCAACATTGATTATTTATTTTAATTGAAAATGTTTCCGGTATGAATACTAACTGTAAGCGTTTATTGATACAAAAGTAGCACAACCGACTCGTGCTGGCAACCTTCTGCCAGTATCAAAGCCAAGAATATATCACATCTGCTTCACGTTGTTATATAACATTCGAAGTTAAAGGAGTATAAAGAAATTTAGAGTTACCTGCAGCGAGTTTTTTCAAATAATCGAAAGCTTAATATTTGCTGTTTATTGTCACTACAATATCATTACCATTTGAAAATTCTACGATAAAACCGCTTAATAAAGATATTGCAACCCTATCGTGGCTTTTCAACCAAATTTGGCCTGAATAATGTTTATGACAGGTTTCATTAATTGTATGAAATTCGTATTGATTTCATGACTGCACTGGAAGTTATAGTGCAAAAAGTTTTATTTTCCTGAGCGAATTTTCAAAACCAAAGACACAAAAATTACCATAGCTGGTAGTTCAACCAAATTTCCACCAAACAGAGATTCGAGTTCGGTTTAGCTACTGTGCCAATTTCATGAAAATCTGGTAATTTATTCACATTTCATAGGGCAAAAAGCAGTTTTTTTTCTTTGTAATTTTTCAAGATGGCACCACTGGCACAGACTTGCCCACAATTCAAAATCGCTTCTATCAAATCTGGTCTTACTTAAGTCCAATGCATTCTGTAAATTTTAGCTGTATCTGATTATTGGTTCGTGAGTTTCCGTGAACAGAAGTTTTTGATGCTAAAAATATAGGTTAACTGGGAGAGGGTTACCGTTCTTGTCCGACATGAAATTTCCAAAGTTTTATTTTGAACGTGTAGATAAAACATAAGATTTATATACAGATTGGTTTTATTGTAAGAAACGGACATTTTTTTGAATATTCGATGGTTTGAATGTTTTCACTTCCAAATTTTTTTTTTCAAAATGAGGACACCAAAATTATCATAGCTGGCAACTCCAACCGAATTTTTCAACCAAATTTCTACCAAACGTGGCTTAAGGTAAGGTCCAGCAGTTGTGTGAGTTTCGTCAAAATCGAACGATTCAATCAGAATTTATAGGGCTAAAAACAGTTATCTTTTTTAGTGGTTTTTCAAGATGGCACCACTGGCACAGAATCGCCCGCATTTCAAAATCACTTCTATCAGACCTGGTCCTATTTAAGACCAATACATTCTGCAAATTTCAATTAATTCTGCTCATCGGATCGTGAGTTTCCGTGAACAGAAGTTTTTGATGCTTAAAATATAGGTAAATTGGGCAAGGGTTACCAGGCGTGCCCGTTATACCATATCTTTTTTTTTTTGGTTATGTAAACAAAGCACAAGATTTACATATGAGTGGCTTTTTTTTGAAGAAACGGCATTTTTTCAAGAGAGACGATGATTTGAAGGTTTTCACTTTCAGTGCCTGCCCTAGCTACAGGGTTGCCAGCACGCTCATTAAAAGCTACACAAATCTACAACTAAATAATATCAATATGTCCTGAAAATTTTGTAATGATTGAATAGCTCTGTCAAAAGTTATCGCAATTTAAAAATTTTCAAATTTTCCCGTCCTCTTTTTAGGCACCCAGCGCACACATAGGGTTAAAAAATTCCAAAGCATTATCCGATTCATATGTAAAACACGTTCGAAATTTATTTCGTAAACTTTATTTTGCGAAAATTATTTGTGCACGAAATAATAGGTATATTAAAAATATCACTTAAATGGCCGCCGGCGCCAAAAGGTTAACAATAACTGACATTTAAAGAGACCTGGACCTATTCTGCATATACACCAATGTATCCTGAAAGGTTCAGCTCAATCGGATGGCGCGTTCCCGAGATTATCTCACTGAAATTTTTTGATGATATATAAATATATATGGAAATATGAATTTTTGGCCGAATCGATTTTAATACTAATGTTCTTTGAACATTAGTAAAAATAGATTGCAATATACGGTATTCCTCAATAGATAACCAACAAATGTTTGAACCACCAAAGTGATATCATCTTCTACGATTAAACTTGAACGTAATTTCCTATTTCAGCCCCGTTTACACCAGGACAGCTCACTGCCGTGATATTGTGACAGTAAATGTTAGCCCACCGTTCGCACTAGCTCCCGACAGTGACAGTGACCAACAAAAATTCATAAGTATTAAGCTTTTCAGGCATTGTTGAAAGAAAATAAACAATATAAATAGAATATTTAAACAAATATTTAACAAATTCAACAAAATATTTAACAAAATCAACGAAACAAAATCAATATTTAATAATAATAGCCGTTAATATCAGAAATGAAATGATAGTGAACTGGCAAAGCCATTCACGCAATGGCAGTTGCTGTCACTGTCGCGGCAGTACTGTCGCAATATCAAGCAAAACTTTTGAATCATGAATTTATGAAAACTATAAATTCTGATTCAGTTACCAGATTTTCTAGAAATTGACACAGTGGCTGAATCTTACTCTAAGCCGCGTTTGATAGAAATTTGCTTGCAAAATTCGATTGGTGCTGCCAGCTATGGTAATTTCGGTGTCTTGGGTTTTGAAAATTCGCTCAGGAAAATAAAGCTTTTTGCCGTATAACTTCCAGTGTAGTCATGAAATCAAAACGAATTTCATATGATATATGGAACTTTTTATAGGCATAACTCAGAAGGAATCTGGTAAAAAAAACATTATAGGGTTGCCAGCTATTGTTGGTTTTGTATTTATTTGCGATTTCTTTATTAAGCGATTTTATCGTTAAGTTTTCAAACGGTAATGATCTTGTAGGAACTGTTAACAACAAATATTCAGCTTTCGAAAATTTAAAAACTTTTGCGACTGGTAGCCCTGAATTTCTTTGTACCTCTATAAGTTCCAATGCAGTCTTCGGATCAAAAGAAAATTCGAAGGGTAGGTTTATTTCAATGTGAGTCAGGTGTGATATATTTTTGGCTTTGATGTCAGCAAAGGCTCGCCAGCGCGAGGCGTTTTTTACTATTTTCGTATCAATAAATGCTTACATTATGTATTCATATTAGGAACATTTACAATGAAAATAAGTTACCAATTGTTTGAATTTCCTAAGTTCTAGGAATTTTCTGGTTCTAACCATCTTTCGTTTTTTGACCCTAAACATCTTTCTATCCCCGTAACTTTTAACGAAATCATTGGATAAAATTGAAATCGATAGAGTTATTTGTTTTTGACGTGATCAACTGTGGGAGATTTTTAGTTGCAGTGCTGGTAAAGTGTTGCAAGCATTAAGCATTTTCTTTGTTTATGTTATGTTATGCTGCTTTTAAAGTTTTGCAGTGTTTGGCTTTCCTAAATCTTGAAATTCCTGCAATCCTTTTCACCTTATGAACTTAAATGCATTGTTAAGATCAAAGTGATTTTGCACTCAAAACAGGTTGGAGCACATGTAGTAGAATATGCACTCAAAATCTGCACGATTATTCTACTGTTCATCGAACATTAGTATTTCTAGCGGTATTTCTTGTCTGCTATGTAGTTCTAGACTCTTTGCGGGTGTTCTACCGATTGTTTTTTTTTTTTGTTGTACGAGGGTGGGGTGAAAAGTTTCCGGCCTGACCAAGAGATGGCGCTACTAGGTCTACTTTTGCAGCGGCGTCCTACAGTAACATTCTTTTCAAGCTTGTATGCACAGTTTCAGTCCAATCGCTACGTTAGTTTGCGTTTGAGAGCACTGTGCGCGAGACGCTTCCGTTTTTGCCTTCTTTGGAGTTGGTTCGCCTTTTCCAACCCACTGTTTCGACTGTTCTTTATTTTGAGGATTGTAGTGGTGGACCCAAGTCTCAACAGCAGTTACAAATCGACGCAAAAATGCGTTTGGATTACGCCTATACAGCGACAAATTGGCGGTAGAAATGTTTTATCGAATCAGTTTTTGGTCGAGCGTTAGCAAACGCGGCACCCAACTTGCACACAGCTTTTCCATACTCAAGTGGTTGTGCAATATATTTCGCACACGTTCAGTTGACATCCCACAGATCTCAGCTATCTCATGCACTTTCAACCTGCAGTCTTCCAACAATATTTGATGGATTTTCTCAATCATTTCTGAAGTTCGTCAGAGGTGCTCACACGACCTCAATCATTTCTGAAATTCGTCAGAGGTGCTCACACGACCCATTTTAAATTCAGAAACCCACTGCTTAATAGTTGAATATGATGGAGAGGAGTCTCTTAGTGTTGAATCCATCTCTTCTTTTATTTGTTTTGGTGTAAAACCTTTCAAATAGAAGTTTTTGATGACAGCACGTTTTTCCAATTTTTCCATTTTCGCGAAATCAATGGAAGCGTCTCGCGCACTGTGCTCTCAAACGCAAACTAACGTAGCGATTGGGCTGAAACTGTGCATACAAGCTTGAAAGGAATGGTACTGTAGGACGCCGCTCCAAAAGTAGACCTAGTGGTGCCATCTCTTGGTCAGGCCGGAAACTTTTCACCCCACCCTCGTATTGTGTGCCCAATGATATTAATGTTGTTAACTGGTTTGTTTTTTCAGAGGTCTAAATGTTGATGATGTCCTTCATGCGTTCTAAATTTTTTGTCTAATCTTGTTTCCTGACACATTCCCATTTTTCATGTTAAAAGAGGTGCTGATCCTCCTTGACTAACTAAAACCAAGGATGTGGCGCTTCGTAGCTTTCGAAACTCCGGCTTAGGAAGCTCATCTTCACAGATACAAATATCTACGCTCGTGTGCTAAGAAGATGGTTAAAGATGCGATGAGTGCTTATCATGGTCACATTGAAGCCTCCATATCATCCTATCAACAGAAACCCTTCTGATTCTATATCCGTTCCCTTAGAAAATCTCTCTGTATCATTTCTGTGATGCACCTAAATGGTTTGTCTGCTTTCTCGCCTCAAGAAATATGTGAGCTGTTTGCTCATTTCTTTTCTTCTGCTACCTTTCAACTTAGTTCATTCTTCCCTGCCAATATTTTTTCTCAGATGTCAATTGTTTTTGTTTGTTTTTGACGAACCCGTTGAAAGCTTCAGATTTGCTTGCTAACCTAGACAGTAGCACCAGCTGCGTACCCGACGGCTTACCTAATGTCTTTACAAAGTCACTGTCATTAACATTGTGTGTTTCTTTATCTGTCCTCTCTAAACTTAGTATTTCTGCCTGTACGTTTCCTTTCTCCTGGCAATCCGCAAATATTTTCCCCATCCTCAGTGTCGGAGATTCGTCCTGCGTTTCCAATTATTGCCCCATATCCCTTCTATCTTGCTTCAGTAAGCTTCTTGAGAGAGAGAGAGAGAGAGAGAGAGAGAGAGAGAGAGAGAAAGAGAGAAAGTAAATCCTATAATTGAACCTCTTCTCGCTTCTGAGCAACATGGTTTCGTCAGAGGTAAGTCAACAGATTCTAACTTACTTTCGTTCACCAATACTGATGCTTCCACCATTGACCAGCAAAAGCAAATGGATGTGTTATATACAGACTTTGCCAAGACTTTTGACTCTGTGAAGCATGAAATCCTCCTCTCAAAGCTCGATGGTTTCAATATTTCGAGTCAGCTTCGTTGCTGATTTTCCTCATACCTTCGTGATCGTGCTTGTTTTGTAACGGCTCTTCCCTCTTTTATCTTACTTGCGGTCTGCCGTATTTCTCGATTCTTGGTCCTCTCCTTTTCTTCCTGTTTATAAATGATCTTCCTTTCCTTTTCAACTCCCCGATTCTTTTGTACGCTGACGATCTAAAAATATTCAGGTTGATTGAATCAGTGAATGACTGCTCCCAGCTGCAGGATGACTTGTCTGCTCTGGGCAACTGGTGCTCTGTCAATTGTATTAACCTTTAGGCTGCTAAATGCTTCTAGCTGTCCTTTACACGTAAATTATCGCACATCACGTTTTCCTAATCCATCCTTAGTTCTTTCCTCAGTCCTATTGATAATTTCATGGACCTTGGTGTTGTGTTTGACACTAAACTAAAATTGGATGTCCACATTTTACGTATCACATCCAAAGCCTCCCGTTTGTGTGGCTTCATTGTTAGAGCGACCAACCTTTTACTGATATTTCCTTGTCATATTTGGTGTCTTCTTTATCGTTTCCTAATTGATAGTGTTAAGTCGGTGCAACGCAGATTTATTCGCTCGCTTTTTTTCAAGTTCTGTATTCCCTACTGTGCGTGTTTCTAATGCGTCTTTTCATCTTTGAAATCACTACCCTCCTGTCACGTAGAGTGTATTTTGACGAATGTCTCCTGTACAAAATTATTAAAACATATACAATGTATCGCCATATGATATATATATACATACAATACTATATCGCCAGTGTGCTGTTTTCTATTCGTGCCCCGGTACATTTTACCAGGTCTTCATTTATCCTCAACGTACCTTTTGCTCGCACTAATACATATGTTTTATCGTTTTTACGCTTGCCTATGCAACATAATTGCTTGAATATTGGTCCTCTTCCGCCTTCGTTACGCATTTTTAAGAAAAAATTAAGAGGAAGCGTTTTATCTAACGAAATAAGCTAGTTAAATTGAATTGAATTGAATTATGATTAGATTTCATTTATCGCTTTTTATACACTTTGTTTAGTTTGAATTTATTGTCTTTTTTTCAGTGTGTGTATGTGGTCTATGGTGCTTAAGCCATTTCTGAAGCCTGCCTGTTTTCATGGCTGTTCTGCGTCTAGGGCTGATTGTATTCTGTTATTGATGATTTTAGCGAATACTTTATAGAAAGCAAGGAGCAGACTTATCGGCCTGTAGTTTCTAATGTCTTCCCTGCTCCCCTTCTTGTGGATCAGAATTGGGTTGGCGCTGCTCCACTGGTCAGGAATTTACCTTGCTCTGAAGCCGCTTCCACTTCATCAATGAGAACTTCTGTGACATCATTTTCACGTGCTGCTTGTGTAGTCGCTGTTATTGTATGGCTTTTTTGGGAGCTTTGTAGAGATCCTGATAGAAGTTGGTTATAGTCTCTAGTATTTTCGTGTTGGATAGCAATCACTTGATTGCTACCAATCAGTAGTGCTCTTTTTGCCTTCTTGAGGCTCCTATTACTTTCGATGGCACTCTTTACTAGTTTTTTGTTGTATTTCCTTACATCTTCTGTTATTTTTTTTCTGATTGTGTTGCTGGTTTCAATGTATTCAATCCTTTGGATATTCGAGGATAACTTAATTTCCCTACGTTTTTTGAGTAAGGTCTTTGTTTCGTTTGAGCGCTTGCGATGTTTACTGTCTACACTTGGTCCACCTTCTTCTTTGACACACTTCAAGATGGTTTTTGTGAGGTATCGATAGAGTTATTTGTTTTTGACGTGATCAACTGTGGGAGATTTTTAGTTGCAGTGCTGGTAAAGTGTTGCAAGCACTAAGCATTTTCTTTGTTTATGTTATGTTATGCTGCTTTTAAAGTTTTGCAGTGTTTGGTTTTCCTAAATCTTGAAATTCCTGCAATCCTTTTCACCTTATGAACTTAAATGCATTGTTAAGATCAAAGTGATTTTGCACTCAAAACAGGTTGGAGCACATGTAGTAGAATATGCACTCAAAATCTGCACGATTATTCTACTGTTCATCGAACATTAGTGTTGTGATTGATCGCGGAAACTAAAACGTCAAAACATGAATGACGCTAGCGTCGCGGCGCGGCGAGTAGCGCAACTAGTAACAGCTGTATAGCGACAACAGCATTAATGTAACCATTAAGTATTAAAAACACCCGATCCATATAGAATAAGTATAACTGTAAATATTTTAGCTATATAAGTAGGAGACGAGTGTTAATAAAGCAGTCTGATTGCAGGAGCCATATCAGTTAGGCACTACAGACTTCAGAAATTGAAACCAAGTGTTTTATTTCTTTCCTTCGTCGTTATACCAGGAATCTTTTGCAAAGCGGCGACTTGTTCGCCAAGCATTAGACGAGAGGTATACAACCCGTGAACAATATTTGATAATCCTTTACATTAGTATTTCTAGCGGTATTTCTTGTCTGCTATGTAGTTTTAGACCCTTTGCGGGTGTTCTACCGATTGTTTTTACTAATGTTCGAAGAAAAACGTTAGTATTAAAATCACTTTGGCCAAAAATTCATATTTCTATATATATATATATATATATATATATATATATATATATATATATATATATATATATATATATATATATACATATATATATATATATATATATATATATATATATATGTATATATATATATATATATATATATATATATATATATATATATATATATATATATATATATATATATATATATATATATATATATATATATATATATATATATATATCATCAAAAAATTTCAGTGAAAAAATCTCAGGAACGCGCCATCCGATTGAACTGAAATTTTCAGGACACATTGGTGTACATGCAGAATAGTGCCAGGTCTCAGAAAAAGCTAATAATTTTTAACCCTTTGGTGCCGGCGGCCATTTTAGTGATATTTTTAATATACCTATTATTCCGTACATAAATAAGTTTTGCAAAAATTAAGTTGACAAAATAAATTTTGAACGTGTTTTACATGTGAATCGGATAATGTTTTGGAATTTTTTAACCCCATGTGTGCGCTGGGTGCCTAAAAAGAGAACGGGAAAACTTGAAAATTTTTAAATTGCGATAACTTTTGACATAGCAATTCAATCATTACGAAATTTTTAGGATATATTGGTATTATTTAGTTGTAGATTTGTATAGTTTTTAATGAGCGTGCTGGCAACCCTGTAGCTAGGGCAGGCACTGAAAGTGAAAACGTCCAAATCATCGTCTCTCTTGGAAAAATGCCGCTTCTTCAAAAAAAGCAACTCGTATGTAAATTTCGTGCTTTGTTTACATACACAAAAAAAAAATTGATATGGTATAACGGGCACGCCTGGTAACCCTTGCCCAATTTACCTATATTTTTAGCATCAAAAACTTCTGTTCACGGAAACTCACGATCTGATGAGCAGAATTAATTGAAATTTGCAGCATTTATTGGTCTTAAATAGGACCAGGTCTGATAGAAGTGATTTTGAAATGCGGGTGATTCTGTGCCAGTGGTGCCATCTTGAAAAATCACTAAAAAAAGATAACTGCTTTTAGCCCTCTAAATTCTGATTGAATCGTTCGATTTTGACGAAATTCACACAGTAGCTGGACCTTACTTTAGACCACGTTTGGTAGAAACTTGGTCGAAAAATTCGGTTGGAGCTGCCAGCTATGATAATTTTGCTGTCTTAAATTTGAAAAAATAAAAATTTGGAAGTGAAAACATTCAAACCATCGAATATCCTAAAAATGTCCGTTTCTTACAATAAAACCAATCTGTATACAAATCTTATGCTTTATCTACACGTTCAAAGTAAAACTATGGAAATTTCATGTCGGACAAGAACGGTAACCCTTTCCCAGTTAACCTATACTTTTAGCATCAAAAACTTCTGTTCACGGGAACTCACGAATCAATAATCAGATAGCATTGAAATTTACAGAATGCATTAGACTTAAGTAGGACCAGGTCTGATAGAAGCGATTTTGAGTTGTGGGCAACTCTGTGCCAGTGGTGCCATCTTGAAAAATAACAAAGAAAAAAAAACTGCTTTTTGCCCTATGAAATGTGAATAAGTTACCAGATTTTCATGAAATTGACACAGTAGCTGAACCTTACTCTAAGCTCTGTTTGGTAGAAATTTGGTTGAAAAATCCGATTGGTGCTGCCAGCTATGGTAATTTTTGTGTCTTTGTTTTTGAAAATTATCTCAGGAAAATAAAACTCTTTGCCCTATAACTTCCAGTGCAGTCATGAAATCAATACGTTCACTTCATTTCATACAACTAATGGAACCTATTATAAACATTGTTCAGGCCAAATTTGGTTGAAAAGCCACGATAGGGTTGCCAGCTATTGTTGGTTTTGTGTTTGTTTGCAATATCTTTAGTAAGCGGTTTTATCGTAGAATTTTCAATTGGTAATGATATTGTAGTGACAATAAACAGCAAATATTAAGCTTTCGATTAATTGAAAAAACTCGCTGCAGGTAACCCTAAATTTCTTTATACTCCTATAACTTCGAATGTAATATAACAACTTGAAGCAGATGTGATATATTCTTGGCTTTGATACTGGCGAAAGGTTGCCAGCACGAGTCGGTTGTGCTACTTTTATATCAATAAATGCTTACAGTTAGTATTCATACCGGAAACATTTACAATGAAAATAAATAACCGATGTTTCAATTCCCAAAGTTCTGCAAATTTTTCGGATCGCAGCCCCAAACACCAACTTCAGTTACAGTGCTGCAGGCACTGAGCATTTTCTTCATCGATGTTATATGAGATGCTGCTTTCAAAATTTTGTGAAATAAGCAACTGATAACGAATATAATTAACCCGTGTTTTGCTCTCATAAACGTTGAAATTCATGCCAGTGGTAATATCTGAAACCGTCTACCATATGAGTTATAATGCATTCTTGAGACCAAAGTAAAACGTGGCATTTGAAACAGTTTGGTCGTAATAAGCAGCTCATGTGGTGGAATATGCACTCAAAACCTGCACGATACTTCTACTGTTCTTCGAACATAAGTGTTTCTAGCGGTTCAGGTGCGCTAGAGTTTTTTTTGTTGCATTGTGTGCCCAATGATATTAATGTTGTTAACTGGTTTGTTTTTTTCAGAGGTCTAAATGTTGATGATGTCCTTCACGCGTTCTAAATTTTTTGTCTAATCTTGTTTCCTCCCACATTCCCATTTTTCATGTTGAAAGAGGTTCTGATCCTTCTTGACTAACTAAAACCAAGGATGTGGCGCTTCGTAGCTTTCGAAACTCCGGCTTAGGAAGTTCATCCTCACAGATACAAATATCTACGCTCGTGTGCTAAGAAGATGGTTAAAGATGCGATGAGTGCTTATCATGGTCACATTGAAGCCTCCATATCATCCTATCAACAGAAACCCTTCTGATTCTATATCCGTTCCCTTAGAAAATCTCTCTGTATCATTTCTGTGATGCACCTAAATGGTTTGTCTGCTTTCTCGCCTCAAGAAATATGTGAGCTGTTTGCTCATTTCTTTTCTTCTGCTACCTTTCAACTTAGTTCATTCTTCTCTGCCAATATTTTTTCTCAGATGTCAATTGTTTTTGTTTGTTTTTGCCGAACCCGTTGAAAGTTTCAGATTTGTTTGTTAACCTAGACAGTTGCACCAGCTGCGTACCCGACGGCTTACCTAATGTCTTTACAAAGTCACTGTCATTAACATTGTGTGTTTCTTTATCTGTCCTCTCTAAACTTAGTATTTCTTCCTGTACGTTTCCTTTCTCCTGGCAATCCGCAAATATTTTCCCCATCCTCAGTGTCGGAGATTCGTCCTTCGTTTCCAATTATGGCCCCCCCCCCCCCCCCATGTCCCTTCTATCTTGCTTCAGTAAGCTTCTTGAGAGAGAAAGAGAGAGAGAGAGAGAGAGAGAGTAAATCCTATAATTGAACCTCTTCTCGCTTCTGAGCAACATGGTTTCGTCAGAGGTAAGTCAACAGATTCTAACTTACTTTCGTTCGCCAATACTGCTGCCTCCACCATTGACCAGCAAAAGCAAATCGATGTGTTATATACAGACTTTGCCAAGGCTTTTGACTCTGTGAACCATGAAATCCGCCTCTCAAAGCTCGATGGTTTCAATATTTCGAGTCAGCTTCGTTGCTGATTTTCCTCATACCTTCGTGATCGTGCTTGTTTTGTAACGGTTCTTCCTCCTTCTATCTTACTTGCGTTCTTCCGCAAGGCTTGATTCTTGGTCCTCCCCTTTTCTTCCTGTTTATAAATGATCTTCCTTCCCTCTTTAACACCCCGATTCTTTTGTACGCTGACGATCTGAAAATATTCAGCTTGATTGAATCAGAGGATAACTGCTCCCAGCTGCGGGATGACTTGTCTGCTCTGGGCAACTGGAGCTCTGTCAATTGTATTAACCTTTATGTTGCTAAATGCTTTTAGCTGTCCTTTACACGTAAATTACCGCACATCACGTTTTCCTATTCCATTCTTGGTTCTTTCCTCAGTCCTATTGATAATTTCATGGACATTGGTGTTGTGTTTCACACTAAATTAAAATTTGATGTCTTCTTTTGCGTGTCACATCCAAAGCCTCACGTTTGTGTGGCTCCATTGTTAGAGCGACCAGCCTGTTACTGATACTTCCTTGTCATATTTGGTGTCTTCTTTATCGTTTCCTAATTGATGGTGTTGAGTCTGTGCAACGCAGATTTATTCGCTAGTTTCTTTTTCAAGTTCCGTATTCCCTACTGTGCGTGTTTCTGATGCGTCTTTCCATCTTTGAAATCGCTACCCTCCTGTTACGCAGAGTGTATTTTGACGAATGTCTCCTGTACAAAATTATTAATGTTTCTGTTACATCTATCGCCAGTGTGCAGTTTTCTGTTCGTGCTCCGGTACATTTTACCAGGTCTTCATTTATCCTCAACGTACCTTTTGCTCGCACTAATACATATGTTTCATCGTTTTTCCGCTTGCCAATGCAACATAATTGCTTGAATATTAGCCCTCTTCCACCTTCGTTACGCACTTTTAAGAAAAAATTAAGAGGAAGCGTTTTATATAACGAAATAAACTAGTTAAATTACTAAATTTCCAATTTCATTTCTAAATTGAATTATTAGATTTCATTTATCGCTTTTTATTCAATTTGTTTAGTTTAAATTTATTGCCTATTTTTCTTTTTCTATATTCTTCTATTTTGAAGTTGTGGATATTATTTTATTTTCATTCTTTTGTTTATATATACATATATATATATATATATATATATATATATATATATATATATATATATATATATATATATATATATATATATATATGTATATATAAATATATATATATATATATATATATATATATGTATATATATATATATATATATATATATATATATATATATATATATATATATATATATATATATATATATATATATATATATATATATGTCACCATCATTTTGTTTCTAATGTCTTCCCTCTTCTTTTGGATCAGAATTATGTAGGCGCCGTTCCACTGGTCAGGAATTTACCTTGTTTTGAAGCCGCTTCCACTTCATCAATGAGAACTTCTAGGACATCTTTTTCAGGTGATGTTTGTGTAGTCGCTTGTTATTGTATGGCTTTTTTCGGGAGCTTTGTAGAGATCCTGATCAGTGAACGAAAAAAAACATTATGGTACCGTACCTTAGTGTACTGTACCGTACATTATTAACGCCCGTACGCAAACACATTCACTACAAAAAGTACACATACCCTACCTCAGTCTATAATGTTTGCGTACATGTACACAACCGATATACCGAACGAAACAGACACGATGCAAAAGTACGCTACGATTGAATACTGTACTGTACAAAGTACACAAACCTTATCCTCTACAATACGGAATGTGTACACCTACACAACCCGTACACAAACTATATACACTAAACGTACCGTACGTTTAGTGTACTTTTGCGGTTCATTTATATGAATTGGGAAAAAATTACTGATAAAAGTGATAATGCCGTAACCGAAATGAATTGATTATGCTCTCCTATGAAGTTCAATATTTTTGACTCAGTGCTTTCACTTTAAAAGTGTTTTTCCTTTTCATGTAAATGAAGCGCAAAAGTACACTAAACGTACGGTACGTTTAGTGTATATCGTTTGTGTACGGGTTGTGTACGAGTACACATTCCGTATTTTAGAGGATAAGGTTTGTGTACTTTGTACAGTACAGTATTCAATCGTAGCGTACTTTTGCATCGTGTCTGTTTCGTTCGGTATATCGGTTGTGTACATGTACGCAAACATTATAGACTGAGGTAGGGTATGTGTACTTTTCGCGTACAGTACGCTTAAGGTACGGTATTTTTTCGTTCACTGATCCTGATAGAAGTTGGTTGTAGTCTCTAGTATTTTTTTCTTACCGGTTACCCTTTCATTTTCGTGTTGGATAGCAATCACTTGATTTCTACCAATCAGTAGTGCTCTTTTCGCCTTCTTGAGGCTCCTATTACTTTCGATGGCGCTCTCTACTAGTTTTTCGTTGTATTTCCTTACATCTTCTGTTGTTTTCTTTCTAATTGTTTTGCTGGTTTCGATGTATTCAATCCTTTGGATGTTCGAGGATAACTTCATTTCCCTACGTTTTTTGAGTAAGGCCTTTGTTTCGTTTGAGCGCTTGCGATGTTTACTGTCTACACTTGGTCCACCTACTTCTTCGGCACACTTTAAGATGGCTTTTGCGAGATACGTTACGTCCTTACTACACATTTCGGAATCTAGCATTTCTTGGAAGAGAATGGCGTTGTCTCTAACGTTGTCAGTGTTAATACCTGCTCATGTTAGTTTTCTAACTAGTCTGAGCGTTTCTGCCTTTATATCTAGGGTAATCTTTGCTCCAGCCAGACGATGATTGCTTCCTGTCCTGAAATTAGTATTAATACATCCTTTACTGTTCTTATTCTGTCGGTTAGGATCAGGGCAATTTTGTTCTTTGTGGTTCCATTTGGGGCTTCCATTTTATAAGTCCATTTTGTACTTCGGCCTTTCTTGAAGAATGAGTTCGCTATGTAGAGGCTAAGTTGATGAGCGAATTTGACCAATCTTTCTCCTCTATCTTTCCTTACGCCCAAACCAAATTTTCCTACCAGGATTTCGTGGTCTTTCCTTCCTCCTACAATAGCATTGAAGTCACCTACTAGAAATTTGAAGTGGCTGTTGGTTTTGTCCCAAGCCTGGTTTATTTCATTATAGAACTCTTCAATTTCTTCGTCCGTGTGGCTAGTTGTGGGTGCATAGACTTGTATGATTTACACTGTGTATCTCCGAGAGAGCCTTAGAGTTAGGCTGGCTGCTCGATCCGAGAAACTTGTGACGTTATCTATCTTGCCTGCCCATTTTTTGTCGATTAGGAACCCTACTTCGCTCGTTCTACCTGATTGGGTCCCCTTGTGATATAGGATGCTGCCCGATTCAAGTATAAGCAAGCTTTCTTGGGTTGAGACAATACCTTACCACGCTGTCTCGTTGCGGGTTGATAAGGGGTTAGAATTAGTGGGATTTTTATGTGAAGTTAGTTTGTAGGATGGGAATGGTGGGGGGGAGGTCCCATCGGAATTACCCTCTCCCAATAGACCATCTACCCTAGCTTGGTAGACAAAATTTTTATTGAAGAAAAAGCCGTGCCTGGAATTTGAACTCGGTACCTCCCGCGTGGGAGTCCAGCTCTTTACCCACTGAGCCATATATATATATATATATATATATATATATATATATATATATATATATATATATATATGTCTATATAATTTGATTCCTTGCCTAGTCTTTAATTGAATTTTTTTCTGTGGTCATCATTGCTCAATTTTATGACCTCCATAATATCCTCAGGCAAGGGAGACTTCGCTCGCCGATATAAGTCCGCAGAGCGCTGATCCTGACAGGCTATGAGTTTATTCGACATTGATGCCACCCAGCATCGAGACAACGCGGTAATGGCTCAGGATTTTTTTTAAGCAAATCGTTGAAGTCAACTAAGAGCGTATACTGCAAAAACTTTCAGCTATCGGGCGAAAAGCTGTCAGTGCTTTTACTTGTATCGATGACTGCCCTGATCGGATAATCTTTGGCCATCTCGTTTAATGAAATTTTTAGGTCTTTGTAGAATCCGGGAGGCACTTCTCCAGATTCTATACGCCCGTGCAGAGCTTGTACAAGATTGAGTGCTTGAAGCGGGGTCGCCGACCTGCAGCGGGTACCTAAATCGGCTCAGTTGCCGTTCCTTGCAGACCCGTGTAATTGGGCATCTTCCTCTCAGCAGTCCTCAGCTTTTGTGCCTTCCCACTGTGATGGACCGACCCTGGGAGAGAAATGTGGTTGCCAGAAGTCCTTAGATCAAGTTTGGAAGCTACTTCTCCAAAGTCTCTGGACAGAGTTACAGGTAAGGCACCCGTGGACGGTGGACTAGGTTTTCTGGCGACTTCTTCAGTTAATTGTGGAGCAAGCCTGCCAGCCATTTTGCCGTTATCATTAGGGCCCTTTGCTGCAGAAACAAACCCCTCCCTGACTGTAGGAACTGGACTCGAATTAGTCAGGCTTCTGTCCGACACGTTTCGAATTTTGTCGTTATTTTTTGGAAACAAAATGCTGCTGGGTTCAAACTCAGATCGATTATCTTAGCTCGAATGTTTATTGTCAAAGTTATCCCATGGCTATCTATGCAAAGCAAGGAGGCTATGCGAGGGTTGTCACAACCCTTTATGGGGACATGTGCTCAGAGGCAAATCGGTGCTAATCAAGAGAACATCACAACTGAAGTTACACAGCTAACTTAATGGCTATGAAACTAAGAGCGTTGTCTGAGACCCACCACGATTTTATTAAGGTAGAGATGATAATGTTAACAGGATGGACCACATGATCTAACTACATCCCTTATTAACTTTACTTTTATAGCTTTTCTGAAGTGAAACATAACCGATGCAGATTAACCACAGTGACCTGAGGGTTAGTTAAAGAGCAGGTATCGAAAAGTAAAATGACAAATTTCTGAAAGAAAATTTGTAAAAGAATCATTTTGTACAAAAAGTCATATTTCTATATAATTAATATATCTATATACATATATGCATATTTCTAAATATCCGCATATTTCTACTATCACCATCTTCATCATCGGCGCTACAACTGGGGTCCAGTCCCGGTCTCTTTCAACAAATTTTCCCAACGGGCCATCTTAAGCTGCAACCGTTCTAGTTAACGCAAATCAGGTCTTCCCCGCAGTCGTGTGTCATAAAATCTGCCACAAATGGTTTACCGAGAAAGTTCTCCTGCCCTCACACGAGTTAGGTGCCATGCCAACGTTTGTGATCGCTCTTGTGTTGTTACTGTTAACTCTTGCTCTTCTATATCTTTTTTTCGTACCTCAGGAGTTCCACAAGGATCCATTCTTGGCCCTTTATTGTTTCTTTTGCTTATTAACGAACTTCCTTCCCTCTTTAACTCACCCTGCCTTTTGTACGTTGATGATCTTAAAATTTTCAGAATGATTGAATCCGCTAGTGACTGTACCATATTACAAAACGATTTGGATGCTTTGGCTAGCTGGTGCACTGCTAATTACCTCACTTTGAATGCTGTTAAGTGTCATCAAATGTCTGTCAACCACAAAACATCCCCATTGCTCTACTCCTACTGTGTCTTTGGCTCTCGTCTCCATGCTGTTTCTAGTATCAAGGACCTTGGCGTGAGTTTTGATTCCAAATTGAAGTTCGACTTGCATATTCTACACATCACTGCCAAGGCTTTCCGTTTTTCCGGCTTCATCATCAGATCCTCTAAATATTTAGTTAATCTTTCCACTTCGTTATGTCTGTTTTTTTCCTTCGTGCGTAGTGCTCTTGAATACTGTTGCCAAATTAGGTGTCTACATTACGGATACTTGATCGATGCGGTTGAATCCGTGCAACACCGATTCACCCGGTCCGTGTTCTATAAGTACAGTGTTCCGTATTGAGTACAGTATGTGCTTGTCCATGCTTCAAATTCCTTCCCTTGAGTCACGTAGAGTGTTCCTCGACGAGTGCCTCCTTTTTAAACTTTTTAACGGCGGTAAATTGGTTGACCCCAGCATTCAACTTTCTGTTAGAGAATAGGGCCGTCCTAATAGAACATTATTTAACTATAATGTTAGATTTGCCCGTACCGACACCTATTTCTTTTCGCCCCTTTTGTGTTTGCCTCGTCGTCAGCACAATAGCCTTAACCTTAAATTTTTTAGTTTTCGTGCACATCTTTCTTTTTCTTATATATATATATATATATATATATATATATATATATATATATAAATATATATATATATATATATATATATATATATATATATATATGTAATATATATATATATGTATATATATATATATATATATATATATATATATATATATATATATATATTGATTTTTGCTTCTTGTCTAATCTATAATTGGATGTGATCTGTGGATTCGGACAGTAAATAAATAAATAAATAAAAACTCTAGCGCACCTGACGCCGCGTCCACATTGGCCATGGGAGATGGCATAACATTCCACTTGCCATGGAAATGGAAAATGTAGACGGTACATGGCATACCATATTTGATGGCATGCCATATATGTCAAGCCATATGGTAAGACATTTGTATGGCCATGAGCATGGCCATATTCTGACAGTTGTTCATTTTCAAAATGGCGATGTCGAGGAAAATAGTGTTACAAACCCTTAACGAATACAAAAAAAAAGATTGCTTATGGAAATATATGTTCGCCTCTTCCTCAATTTACGCTTTTCCTCATATTCCGCTTCCTCTAACCTTTGCATTGCTTTCAAACACCGGATAGCGCGCACATGTTCACTGCTGAGCGACATTTTCAAAATGATATGGCACGACATGCCGTTGCCCAGGCACCGGATGACATGCCATAAACTGACATTCGTTGCCATCGCATATGGCAGAGCTCATGGACAATGTAGACTCTAGGTGAACCGCTAGAAACACTAATGTTCGAAGAACAGTAGAAGAATCGTGCAGGTTTTGAGTGCATATTCCACCACATGTGCTGCTTATTACGACCAAACTGTTTGAAATGCCACGTTTAAATTTGTTCTCAAGAATGCATTATAACTCATATGGTGGAAGGTTTCAGATATTACCACTGGCATGAATTTCAACGTTTATGAGAGCAAAACACGGGTTAATTATATTCGTTATCAGTTGCTTATTTCACATAATTTTGAAAGCAGCATCTCATATAACATCAATGAAGAAAATGCTCAGTGCCTGCAGCACTGTAACTGAAGTTGGTGTTTGGGGCTGCGATCCGAAAAATTTGCAGAACTTTGCGAATTGTAACATTGATTATTTATTTTAATTGTAAATGTTTCCGGTATGAATACTAACTGTAAGCGTTTATTGATACAAAAGTAGCACAACCGACTCGTGCTGGCAACCTTCTGCCAGTATCAAAGCCAAGAATATATCACACCTGCTTCACGTTGTTATATAACATTCGAAGTTAAAGGAGTATAAAGAAATTTAGAGTTACCTGCAGCGAGTTTTTTCAAATAATCGAAAGCTTAATATTTGCTGTTTATTGTCACTACAATATCATAACCATTTGAAAATTCTACGATAAAACCGCTTAATAAAGATATTGCAATTAAACACAAAACCAACAATAGCTGGCAACCCTACCGTAGCTTTTCAACCAAATTTGGCCTGAATAATATTTATGACAGGTTTCATTAATTGTATGAAATTCGTATTGATTTCATGACTGCACTGGAAGTTATAGTGCAAAAAGTTTTATTTTCCTGAGCGAATTTTCAAAACCAAAGACACAAAAATTACCATAGCTGGTAGCACCAATCAAATTTTTCAACCAAATTTCCATCAAACAGAGTTTAGAGTTAGGTTTAGCTACTGTGCCAATTTCATGAAAATCTGGTGATTTATTCACATTTCATAGGGCAAAAAGCAGTTTTTTTTCTTTGTAATTTTTCAAGATGGCACCACTGGCACAGACTTGCCCACAATTCAAAATCGCTTCTATCAAATCTGGTCTTACTTAAGTCCAATGCATTCTGTAAATTTTAGCTGTATCTGATTATTGGTTCGTGAGTTTCCGTGAACAGAAGTTTTTGATGCTAAAAATATAGGTTAACTGGGAGAGGGTTACCGTTCTTGTCCGACATGAAATTTCCAAAGTTTTATTTTGAACGTGTAGATAAAACATAAGATTTATATACAGATTGGTTTTATTGTCAGAAACGGACATTTTTTTGAATATTCGATGGTTTGAATGTTTTCACTTCCAAATTTTTTTTTTCAAAATGAAGCAGTAGTGATAAAAAATTAAATTAAAAAATTATAAGAGGTAATTTTCTGTTAGTTCTTTTTCTATTTTCGCTAGCAGTCAGTAACGAGTATTGCTCCTGGTGCCGGCATTTGACATGCTTAACTATATGTCTCCACTTGACTTTCAAATTCAAAGTATGGTGATGAGCTTTACTCATAGACTAACTTAACTTGGCCAATAGGTACAAAACGACGACGTGGGACTATTCTATTAGAGGTTCTGCAACTGGACGCTATATAGCCTCTTATCAACTTCGGGAGAAGATACGAAGTAATCTTCTTGAGCAAAAGCGACTGGGAGCACCCAGATGTCTGTACGAGGGGATACTCCGAGATATTTTTCACGGATGGCTTGAAGATTGCTGCTAGATTTGGAGCTGAAGTCTGTCTGTATTCATCGAATGACAGAAAGAAGAAGCTTACCTTTTATTCTCCATCTGGAGAGCTACCCGGTGGGCGATTGATAACAAGTGGAAGGGAAAACACATCGCTTTTTAAAGTGATAGTTAAGCTGCGCTTCTGGCGCTACAAAGACTCATACCTACTTCGAAAATCACCCAAAAAAGCAGCACACGATTGAACTCTATCGCCAGGTTCATCAGTTCAGGTGTATTTATTCTGGCTACCGGAGCACTATGGTAATGCATCAAATGAAACTGCTGACGCCGTCGTGACGCAAGGTTTAGCGCTTTTGCTACAAGGTGCCGAATCCTATTTAGATTAGCCAAGCGCATCAGCTCATGCCATTTTTCGGAAGTGGGTAGTGTACGTTTACAAAAAGAGAGTTCATCTGGTGCGAAGAGGTACTGTACGGTATTCCTTTCAGAGCTCAACCATATAACTATTAGACTCCTCCTCAACCATAGTAAGAAAGTAGAAGAGCCATCATAGCCATACTGACAGGACACAACTGCCAAGAAGAATACATTTATGGAATAAATACTCCTTTGTACCTGCCTGCCTAGAAGAGGCTGACCTTCCGGAGCATTTTCTGTGTGAATGGCCAGCGTTTGTGCGTCTCAGGTATCAATGCTGGAACATTTGCTGAGGATACCCGCTTTTCTAAATCCACAGAAAAAAATTCAATTAAAGACTAGGCAAGGAATAAAATTATATAGACATATATATATATATATATATATATATATATATATATATATATATATATATATATATTTGCTGAGGATACCCGCTTTTCTAAATCTACAGAAAAAAATTCAATTAAAGACTAGGCAAGGAATAAAATTATATAGACATATATATATATATATATATATATATATATATATATATATATATATATATATATATATATATATATATATATATATATATGTATATATATATATATATATATATATATATATATATATATATATATATATATATATATATATATGTGTCTATATAATTTTATTCCTTGCCTAGTCTTTAATTGAATTTTTTTCTGTGGATTTAGAAAAGCGGGTATCCTCAGCAAATGTTCCAGCATTGATACCTGAGACGCACAAACGCTGGCCATTCACACAGAAAATGCTCCGGAAGGTCAGCCTCTTCTAGGCAGGCAGGTACAAAGGAGTATTTATTCCATAAATGTATTCTTCTTGGCAGTTGTGTCCTGTCAGTATGGCTATGATGGCTCTTCTACTTTCTTACTATGGTTGAGGAGGAGTCTAATAGTTATATGGTTGAGCTCTGAAAGGAATACCGTACAGTACCTCTTCGCACCAGATGAACTCTCTTTTTGTAAACGTACACTACCCACTTCCGAAAAATGGCATGAGCTGATGCGCTCGGCTAATCTAAATAGGATTCGGCACCTTGTAGCAAAAGCGCTAAACCTTGCGTCACGACGGCGTCAGCAGTTTCATTTGATGCATTACCATAGTGCTCCGGTAGCCAGAATAAATACACCTGAACTGATGAACCTGGCGATAGAGTTCAATCGTGTGCTGCTTTTTTGGGTGATTTTCGAAGTAGGTATGAGTCTTTGTAGCGCCAGAAGCGCAGCTTAACTATCACTTTAAAAAGCGATGTGTTTTCCCTTCCACTTGTTATCAATCGCCCACCGGGTAGCTCTCCAGATGGAGAATAAAAGGTAAGCTTCTTCTTTCTGTCATTCGATGAATACAGACAGACTTCAGCTCCAAATCTAGCAGCAATCTTCAAGCCATCCGTGAAAAATATCTCGGAGTATCCCCTCGTACAGACATCTGGGTGCTCCCAGTCGCTTTTGCTCAAGAAGATTACTTCGTATCTTCTCCCGAAGTTGATAAGAGGCTATATAGCGTCCAGTTGCAGAACCTCTAATAGAATAGTCCCACGTCGTCGTTTTGTACCTATTGGCCAAGTTAAGTTAGTCTATGAGTAAAGCTCATCACCATACTTTGAATTTGAAAGTCAAGTGGAGACATATAGTTAAGCATGTCAAATGCCGGCACCAGGAGCAATACTCGTTACTGACTGCTAGCGAAAATAGAAAAAGAACTAACAGAAAATTACCTCTTATAATTTTTTAATTTAATTTTTTATCACTACTGCTTCATTTTGAAAAAACAAATTTGGAAGTGAAAACATTCAAACCATCGAATATTCAAAAAAATGTCCGTTTCTGACAATAAAACCAATCTGTATATAAATCTTATGTTTTATCTACACGTTCAAAATAAAACTTTGGAAATTTCATGTCGGACAAGAACGGTAACCCTCTCCCAGTTAACCTATATTTTTAGCATCAAAAACTTCTGTTCACGGAAACTCACGAACCAATAATCAGATACAGCTAAAATTTACAGAATGCATTGGACTTAAGTAAGACCAGATTTGATAGAAGCGATTTTGAATTGTGGGCAAGTCTGTGCCAGTGGTGCCATCTTGAAAAATTACAAAGAAAAAAAACTGCTTTTTGCCCTATGAAATGTGAATAAATCACCAGATTTTCATGAAATTGGCACAGTAGCTAAACCTAACTCTAATCTCTGTTTGATGGAAATTTGGTTGAAAAATTTGATTGGTGCTACCAGCTATGGTAATTTTTGTGTCTTTGGTTTTGAAAATTCGCTCAGGAAAATAAAACTTTTTGCACTATAACTTCCAGTGCAGTCATGAAATCAATACGAATTTCATACAATTAATGAAACCTGTCATAAACATTATTCAGGCCAAATTTGGTTGAAAAGCTACGGTAGGGTTGCCAGCTATTGTTGGTTTTGTGTTTAATTGCAATATCTTTATTAAGCGGTTTTATCGTAGAATTTTCAAATGGTAATGATATTGTAGTGACAATAAACAGCAAATATTAAGCTTTCGATTATTTGAAAAAACTCGCTGCAGGTAACTCTAAATTTCTTTATACTCCTTTAACTTCGAATGTTATATAACAACGTGAAGCAGGTGTGATATATTCTTGGCTTTGATACTGGCAGAAGGTTGCCAGCACGAGTCGGTTGTGCTACTTTTGTATCAATAAACGCTTACAGTTAGTATTCATACCGGAAACATTTACAATTAAAATAAATAATCAATGTTACAATTCGCAAAGTTCTGCAAATTTTTCGGATCGCAGCCCCAAACACCAACTTCAGTTACAGTGCTGCAGGCACTGAGCATTTTCTTCATTGATGTTATATGAGATGCTGCTTTCAAAATTATGTGAAATAAGCAACTGATAACGAATATAATTAACCCGTGTTTTGCTCTCATAAACGTTGAAATTCATGCCAGTGGTAATATCTGAAACCTTCCACCATATGAGTTATAATGCATTCTTGAGAACAAATTTAAACGTGGCATTTCAAACAGTTTGGTCGTAATAAGCAGCACATGTGGTGGAATATGCACTCAAAACCTGCACGATTCTTCTACTGTTCTTCGAACATTAGTGTTTCTAGCGGTTCAGGTGCGCTAGAGTTTTTATTTATTTATTTATTTACTGTCCGAATCCACAGATCACATCCAATTATAGATTAGACAAGAAGCAAAAATCAATATATATATATATATATATATATATATATATATATATATATATATATATATATATACATATATATATATTACATATATATATATATATATATATATATATATATATATATATATATATATATATATATATATATTTATATATATATATTTATATATATATATATATATATATATATATATATATATATATATATATATATATATATATATATATATATATATAAGAAAAAGAAAGATGTGCACGAAAACTAAAAAATTTAAGGTTAAGGCTATTGTGCTGACGACGAGGCAAACACAAAAGGGGCGAAAAGAAATAGGTGTCGGTACGGGCAAATCTAACATTATAGTTAAATAATGTTCTATTAGGACGGCCCTATTCTCTAACAGAAAGTTGAATGCTGGGGTCAACCAATTTACCGCCGTTAAAAAGTTTAAAAAGGAGGCACTCGTCGAGGAACACTCTACGTGACTCAAGGGGAGGAATTTGAAGCATGGACAAGCACATACTGTACTCAATACGGAACACTGTACTTATAGAACACGGACCGGGTGAATCGGTGTTGCACGGATTCAACCGCATCGATCAAGTATCCGTAATGTAGACACCTAATTTGGCAACAGTATTCAAGAGCACTACGCACGAAGGAAAAAAACAGACATAACGAAGTGGAAAGATTAACTAAATATTTAGAGGATCTGATGATGAAGCCGGAAAAACGGAAAGCCTTGGCAGTGATGTGTAGAATATGCAAGTCGAACTTCAATTTGGAATCAAAACTCACGCCAAGGTCCTTGATACTAGAAACAGCATGGAGACGAGAGCCAAAGACACAGTAGGAGTAGAGCAATGGGGATGTTTTGTGGTTGACAGACATTTGATGACACTTAACAGCATTCAAAGTGAGGTAATTAGCAGTGCACCAGCTAGCCAAAGCATCCAAATCGTTTTGTAATATGGTACAGTCACTAGCGGATTCAATCATTCTGAAAATTTTAAGATCATCAACGTACAAAAGGCAGGGTGAGTTAAAGAGGGAAGGAAGTTCGTTAATAAGCAAAAGAAACAATAAAGGGCCAAGAATGGATCCTTGTGGAACTCCTGAGGTACGAAAAAAAGATATAGAAGAGCAAGAGTTAACAGTAACAACACAAGAGCGATCACAAACGTTGGCATGGCACCTAACTCGTGTGAGGGCAGGAGAACTTTCTCGGTAAACCATTTGTGGCAGATTTTATGACACACGACTGCGGGGAAGACCTGATTTGCGTTAACTAGAACGGTTGCAGCTTAAGATGGCCCGTTGGGAAAATTTGTTGAAAGAGACCGGGACTGGACCCCAGTTGTAGCGCCGATGATGAAGATGGTGATAGTAGAAATATGCGGATATTTAGAAATATGCATATATGTATATAGATATATTAATTATATAGAAATATGACTTTTTGTACAAAATGATTCTTTTACAAATTTTCTTTCAGAAATTTGTCATTTTACTTTTCGATACCTGCTCTTTAACTAACCCTCAGGTCACTGTGGTTAATCTGCATCGGTTATGTTTCACTTCAGAAAAGCTATAAAAGTAAAGTTAATAAGGGATGTAGTTAGATCATGTGGTCCATCCTGTTAACATTATCATCTCTACCTTAATAAAATCGTGGTGGGTCTCAGACAACGCTCTTAGTTTCATAGCCATTAAGTTAGCTGTGTAACTTCAGTTGTGATGTGCTCTTGATTAGCACCGATTTGCCTCTGAGCACATGTCCCCATAAAGGGTTGTGACAACCCTCGCATAGCCTCCTTGCTTTGCATGGATAGCCATGGGATAACTTTGACAATAAACATTCGAGCTAAGATAATCGATCTGAGTTTGAACTCAGCAGCATTTTGTTTCCAAAAAATAACGACAAAATTCGAAACGTGTCGGACAGAAGCCTGACTAATTCGAGTCCAGTTCCTACAGTCAGGGAGGGGTTTGTTTCTGCAGCAAAGGGCCCTAATGATAACGGCAAAATGGCTGGCAGGCTTGCTCCACAATTAACTGAAGAAGTCGCCAGAAAACCTAGTCCACCGTCCACGGGTGCCTTACCTGTAACTCTGTCCAGAGACTTTGGAGAAGTAGCTTCCAAACTTGATCTAAGGACTTCTGGCAACCACATTTCTCTCCCAGGGTCGGTCCATCACAGTGGGAAGGCACAAAAGCTGAGGACTGCTGAGAGGAAGATGCCCAATTACACGGGTCTGCAAGGAACGGCAACTGAGCCGATTTAGGTACCCGCTGCAGGTCGGCGACCCCGCTTCAAGCACTCAATCTTGTACAAGCTCTGCACGGGCGTATAGAATCTGGAGAAGTGCCTCCCGGATTCTACAAAGACCTAAAAATTTCATTAAACGAGATGGCCAAAGATTATCCGATCAGGGCAGTCATCGATACAAGTAAAAGCACTGACAGCTTTTCGCCCGATAGCTGAAAGTTTTTGCAGTATACGCTCTTAGTTGACTTCAACGATTTGCTTAAAAAAAATCCTGAGCCATTACCGCGTTGTCTCGATGCTGGGTGGCATCAATGTCGAATAAACTCATAGCCTGTCAGGATCAGCGCTCTGCGGACTTATATCGGCGAGCGAAGTCTCCCTTGCCTGAGGATATTATGGAGGTCATAAAATTGAGCAATGATGACCGACCTGTAAGCGAATGGAAGGTGGCCAAGGTCAGGGAGCTATCATTTTTAAAATAAAAGCCCGTGCCTACGGGCCTTTAATTAGCAACGGGTCTCTAATTAGCGACAGGTATCTAATTAGCTACGGGTTTGACCTTATGCATTTAAATAAGTAAAGAAGACACTTAAAAATCTGCACGCCGATGGATTCAATCCCTACAGATCGAGGAGATAAGATTGTCATACCGGAGGAAAAGGCTGTGGAATAACGGCCGTCTGATGTGCCTGAGACTTACTCTAGTGCCGCAGGCTCTACTCTAACAATGAAATTACACCAGACTTATACGAAGTGCAAATCTGAGGAAACAGCGCTACATTCTTTAGTTGGGCATGCCGAAAAATCACACGCTGGCTGCATTTATAGACATCGAGGGAGTATTCAAAGTATGCGCCCTCAGACTATTGTAATGTTCTCCAAAACATAGCTGTAAATTCGCAACTAGTCGCACTTACCTAAATGACATCGTTATTGCCATATCAGGGAAATTTATCTGTCGGAGTGATTAAATAATTCCTTTCATATTCTCTCAAAATGGTGTCATGAGTATGGCCTTAGCGCTAACTCTAACAAAACGGAGCTATTCCTCTTCAAGAGGAAGTATAAGGTTCCTTTCTTCGACCTACCAACACTCAATGGAACTCCTATAATCCCCAGTAACAAAGTAAAATATCTGGGACTTATCCTAGACTCCAAGCTTTTATGGAAGTAAAATACAGCTGAAAGGACTCGCAAGGCACTGTGTGCTCTTTGCAGCTATAAGAAGGCTGTAGGAGCGACTTGGGGCTGCGACCTAGTATTGTTTCCTGGATTTAAACTAGTATAGTGGAATCAGTCCTGCTGTATGGTAAATCTGAAAATTATAGAGAAAGCTCGTAGGTTAGTAGCCTTATTTATAAGGCGAAACCTAGGTAGTATCCTCATAGAAGGCACTCGGTGCTGTTTCATTGGCTTCTTACGAATATGTTTGTCTCGCAACATACGAAGCACGGAGCGGTAAGACTAAATTATAGTCGTCCTTGGACAATACCAAAAGCTTAGTACCAAAAGCTTAGTGCAGGGCATACTTATTATTGATTACACTGTTGCCCAACCATCTCTATCTCCGGGGTTTGAGACGCGAGGGGGTTATCCCTATGTAATAATGCTGTAGAAATATATAATCAGTGCTGCCATTTATTTTTTTGAAATAATGCTAGATTCAATTTTATTTAATGCTAAATAATGCTAGATTTTGTAAAATTATAATGCTAAATAATGCTTTCTTATTTAATTGAAATAAACATGGTTCAATATGAAAATAATATGTATATTTATATGAGGGTAATCAATAAGTAATGATAATCGGTTATTTCCAGTTCGCATAAAATTAAAAACAAAAATTTTTTTACTACTACATATACTCACTAATCAGCATGAAAAAAACATATAAATAGGCGTCGATTCCAGGGAGCTACATTCCTTTGAATACGAACAGTCGAAGAGAGAACATAAAAATGGGGAAAAACGAAATTAAAGCTGTCATTAAGTACCTCTGTTAGAAAAAACTGTCTACCAGAGGCATACACGGCGACATGGTGGAAACATTAGGGAACTCTGCTCCTCCATTTTCCACCGTTGCACCCTAGGCCAAGGAGTTTAAGCTGGGAAGAACATCCACTGAAGATGAACACCGCAAAGGACGTCCATCCACATTCCTCACTGAAGACAACGTAAAAAAAAGTCGAAGAAGTCGTGTTGGTAGATCAAAGAGTGACCCTCAGGCTTGTAGCTGAGGTCACAGGGATCTCATATGGTAGTATTCGAAAAATCTTTGCCAACAAATTACATATGAAGAAGGTCTCTGCGCGTTGGGTACCGAGAATGTTAACGGACGAGCATAAGAAGAAACGAGTCGACATTTCAAGGATGAATCTCGAGAAGTTCCAGGCAGATCATGAGAATTTTTTGTCACATTTCGTGACCATGGACGAGACCTGGATCCACCATTTTGATCCAGAAACCAAAATACAATCGATGATCTGGAAGCGACCCTCTTCATCGACGCCGAAGAAATTCAAAGTGTCAAGTTCGGCAGGAAAGGTTATGGCATTAGTTTTAGGGACGCTGAAAAAATTATTGTGGTGGAATATTTGGAAAAAGGAGCGAATATATCAGGCTCGTACTAAGCTGACCAAATAAGATTGCGAGAGGCAATGAAGGAGAAAAGACACGGCAAACTGCGAGCCGGAGTTCTGTTTCTTCAAAATAACGCACCGGCTCACAAGGCTGCAGTTACGATGGATGCAATTAAAGAAACAGGATTCAAACTGCTTGAACACCCACCCTATTCAGTAGATCTAGCTCTCAGTGGCTTCTACCTCTTTCCTTGGCTCAAACAACACCTTCGGAGTAAGAAATTTGAAGATGATGGGGAAGTGATGGCCGCTGTTGAGGCATTTTGGGAGAGTCCAGATAAAGAATTTTTTTCTAAGAGTATCCTGGGTTTGGAAAAAAAATTGACTAAATGTATTATCTTTTCAGTTTGATCACCTTGGTTTATATTCATTGTCATCACTTATTGATCATCGTATGTATAACAAAAAAAATTAGAAGATTAAAATTTACATCTCAAAATGATTCTATATCTATTACAGACATATCAGTTATGTCTAAATCTTCTTCTCATTTCTACCAATATTTTTCAAAACATCGTTGAAATCTCACAATCAAAGCAGCATCAATTATTTATTTTTAAGTGAAGAAAAATTATTAGTGTCGGATAACATTTGAAGCCCTAACAAAACAATTGATTCACATTATTCAGTAAAAAATATCTAACTAGAATGCACATACTTTGGTAAAGTTGAGCTTGCAGATGCCCGAGGCTCCTGGGAGTCTGAAGTGGATGGGACCACATCACTGATTTCTAGCATCATCACGATTTAATTGAACGTTACCATATTTAAAGCAATATAGATGACTTTATAATCTTTATATTTTAGACTTTATATTCACTATCATTATTTCAAAATCAGACAACTGTCACTTCTGGTTATCACTTCTAACAAAATGCCATGAGCGCGTTTTTGTATTTTTCATGAATTCCCGCCACCACATAATTCAGGAAGTTTCGCTTCATTAACGCGACTGAAAGTACACGAACAGAGCTATTGCGAAAAATTTGATGGGCGAGATTGTAAATAGATGAGTGCCAGATTATTCCGAAATCTAAATTTAAATGCTAAAAATAATGCTAGATGCTAACTCCAAATTTCGAATGCCGTTTTGGAAAAAATCATGCTAGATCTAGCATTCAAAATGCTAAAATGGCAGCACTGTATATAATATAAACTTAACGATATCGTGGTGTGTGGTATATTTGACGTTATAGATGTAAGGAGGGAAATGAAACAGTTCGTAACCTCCTGAGCAAATTCGCGGCGCTCGCTGAAAGGAGGATTAAGTTCCTTGGCTCATACTTCTTAACTTGTCTAACTAGTCTAATTAATTTTATGTCTACATAAAACGGATTATTTTTAATTCACTGACACTTATTTTTGCCCCATTTAAGTTTATGCCTGCAAAACATACGAAAATACATCTCCGAGAAGAAAAATCCATAAACAGCAAAACGACTATTTCAAAATTAAGAACATTGTTTTGAATAAACAATCAATGCATTTATTTTCAAATTTTCAAACAACACTTGCCCATTGAAAAGCAAACATTTTTCAAGAGACTGATTGTTTGAAGTTAAAATTGGAATTGTTGATAGCTTATTCGTAAAACTTGTTACTTAAACAAAAAGAGTCAATCGATCTTCTAATGAGGCTTCCTTCTGAATGAGCAGCCTGAAATCAGAAAGAAAAGTAGAGAATGTTAATATTTTTCATAGTTTTCTTTTTCTAAAATTATATATTTTCAAAAATAAAAAAAGTAGCCATGACTTTGGAAATGTGTCCAAATTCCCGGGAGTAAAAGAATAATATTCATTTATCCAAGATAGACAGGCCTACCAGCACTATAATATGTTTACCAAATTTAATAAGTGATTCAATCTTTCGAGGAACGGAGGTTGGCCTTATCCTATCGGCAATTGGCCATTGGCTTCGACTTTTATTTAATTTCAACATTTTTTTAACTTTATAAACTTAATTCCACTTTTCCCCACAAATGCGTCTTTACGATGCGTTGATTCCCGTACGCTCAACTCCAAAGAAAAACCATCCTTCGGAGAAGAACTACTTTGTAATTCTCCGACTACAGCCTTCCTCTGCCAGAATCCATTCGAGAATGATGTCGGAAAACAACTGTTTCAATTACTTGATTTTGACAGGAAAATTATTGCATTTGCTTTTACATGAAGAATGTTTTTAATTGACATTTCAACTTGTTAGTTAATAGTTCAAAAGTGCTCACAAGCGAACGATAACTTTAAAAGAAAAGGACAAAAATGATTATGAAGCTGGTTTGGTTTACAAATTTTGATAATGAGCAACCGATATCAACCGGGACCACAATAAGGTGTGATATGTGCCAGAAATGTGCACCATTGGTAATTGAAAAAATATTCAAGAACGGAAGAAGTATTGTAAGTTGAAGCATGAAAAGTATGTGTTATTAGTACATCGAAACAGAGATCCCCCCGTGGCGGTGACCTCATGGAAATCGACGAAATCTACTTTAGATCATGAGAATCATTCATATCACTCCGAAAATATTTTGTATTACACCACTGCTATGGTCATGAATCGGGACCTTAAATTTATGAATTCGAATAGAAATTGTATAGAACAAACAACCTACTAACCACTTATACAACCCTATCGACAATTTGCTTACCTTCTGTGAGTTTTGCTCGTCCGCCCGTCGGCTGGCACAAAATTGTAGAGCAACCAGCACATACTACAACTCCTTGGGCATGACTAAAAACAGTTGTGATTTTGTAGCAGCCGGGGCATTTCACGTCCATAAAATATGAATTGGGATGCTGCACCAAGCGCTTCAGCTTGTGCTTGCGCTTCTCTTCAGCTGGCAAAGGATGCAATAAATCTTTTGCTAACTAAAATGAAAATCAAGAAGACATACATGAGACAGCTTGTCAAAATTAAGCAAGTTTATGAAATTTCGTTTCGCACTTCGCTTTCAGGTTATATTTACATCAATTTCACAACACTGAATAAAAGTGTGGCATGTCACATTTGCAAGTTTAAAATCATTTTGTATTAATATTATACGAATTATTTCTTGCTATGGTCAAGGAACAATAAAATCAAAGATAAACCGCGGCACAAACAACAGCAAGTCCGGATCCATGTGTTGACCTGTCAAACGACGTCGGTGAGTAGAACACAACATTTCGCACGATCCCGGCACGCTTGCACAATAGTTTGCATCATTCAGACGGATTATTTACTATGCGCCACACTTTAACACTATTTGTGTTGAGAAATTGTTGTAAATTAGGTGAAAACAAATCATTTTCTCGAAAATTGACACACACCGGCATGTTTCTTCTTTCGTCGCTACGTAGGAAAAGGAAGTGGCCGTACTATGAAATGAAGTTAGTCGACGTTTGACTATATAGCGACATCTGGCTGTAAGAATGAAAATATTTCAAATTATCATGAAATCAGGGGTGTGTTCAATGTGCATGCTATAGCAGCTATTGGCCCTGGTTATGCCGTAGCTAAAATAGCGCTGCCAAACTGGCGCTGCTATAGTAGTAGCGTTTACACCGTACAGCTTATTAACCAAAGCAAAAATGGCGTAATATCTGAAAGGAGCTCAATATAAGAACAAAAAACACCCTTGCACCAAGGCTTCCAGATTGCGAATGTCACTCGAAACTAGAAATCCTATTTATGATTGTTCTACTGTTTATACCACTGCTACCTTCACACTTATAACCGCGCTAAATTTTAGCAGCGCTAAAGTAGCGTAGCCAAAATAGCAAGCTCTGCTAATTTAAAAGTGGTTTATACCGCTGCTAAATAAGCAGAGCTCACTAATTTAGCTACGGCATAAACGCACTCATTAGCTGCTATTTTAGCAGCTCTGGCTGTCCAATGTCACGAAATAGCTGAGCGAAATAGCTACTTTCTGATGCTTGCTATTTGACAGTCGGGCTGTCCAAGATTCCGGCATAGCTGCTAAAGGCTGGTACTGAGTTCGAGTTCACGTGAAACTTTGACATTTCCCAATTATCTGTTCATTCTTTCGAGCGAAAATTTTGACAATTGAGAAAAGCAGAGACAATGCTCATTTCTGACGGATAAAATGTCATGGATTTCACTTTTCGATTGATTTTCTTATTGGAAAGACATTTTCACTGCTCCATTTTCAAATTGAAACACCAAATGTCACTTTTCCGCTCGAAAGAATGAACTGCACAAACTAAATTGGCGTGAAATGATTCGCGACATGTTTCAGTGCCATCTATGTTTTCGAAGCGAAAGCAACTTCAAAGCAACTTTTCATGCGAAGAACACAGTACCAAACTTGCTTATTTTCAAGCGAAATTTTCGCCGAAACAGATTTCGCGCGAAATTTTGTATGAAAATTTCGCGTGAAATCGAACTCAGTACTATGCTTAAGGTAGCAGCTATTCGCTGCTCGTAGTCTGGAGGATAGCTAGAAAGTAGCTAAGGCAAAATGGCCGTGCGTACACAGCTGACATGCAGTTTAAACGTCATTTTCAATTTGAAATTGAAATGAAAAGAAGTTTTTGCGCTTTTGTGACAAAGGAGATGAGGAATAAATTTGAAAATAGTGACAGCATAAATTAAATACGGGCTTTTAAACACTTAAACTCAACTCGAGTTTTAAGTTGGCTTGTACATAGCGCAGCTCATCATGAGTTTTTAGAAGGCAAGCATGAATCGTAAAAGGCCGGGTGCTCTGATTCCTGTATTATCAAATTTTCAACGATTATTTTTTGCTCTTTTTCTCATATATGGCGTCAAAAGCCGGAAATAAATGATACGTTTTAAATATGTTAGGAAAATTTTAATGGATTGTGCAGCTGTATGTTGAAACTCCTAAATTTCATACAGTTTCAAAAGTGCAATGAAAGTATTGAACTGATCCACGAAAATGCAAAAATTACAATAAAAAAATTGAAACAAAATTATTTTTGAATTTCCTGCGTAAAGGCTGTCTTCGTAGCAGCTCTTGGCTGTCCAATATCCATAGCTGCTTCACCTAGCTACTGCGTATTTTGACACTTGCTAACGTGATGCTATGCTATGCTTTTGGAGCATGCACATTGAACACACCCCAGGATAAATAGTCACACATTTGAAAACAGCGTTGGTTATATGACAGCTCAAATTTTGAAATGACAACTGTCTGACAGAAAAAAACTCGCGTGCTACTCTGGATCGTTTTATTATGCATCCAGGATACATACTACACTCTGGATGATAATAAAACGCAGCTAATATTAATCAGAGCACCAACACAAAGCGCATAAATCAATGCATTATTATAAATAGCTTCAAACGCCTAAAACTCAACATATATGCTACCTTTAAGACCGGTGTCAGATATTCGGCTACACCTAAAGCTGTGCCTTTAACCGAATTAAAAACGCTCTGCATTCTATCTGGCGCCGTTATTTGTCTATTTGTAGTGGGAAAAATCAAGTGCACAAACGAAAGACGAACTATCCTATCCACGCTCTGTCTGATGGCAGATGACTAATTTGACAGGTAAGAATTGCTTCAGACCAGGAAGCCAGGGTGCGCTCAGAACACCTCAGAGAACAGTGGAACATGAGTAGTCAGATTCTACGATTGTAGGTCTGTTCCCGGACCACCATTAATTACAATTAATCGCGATTAATTGCAATGAAGCTGTTCCCGTACTCTGGGGTGTGTTCAATGTGCATGCTATAGCAGCTATTAGCTGCTATTTTAGCAGCTCTGGCTGTCCAATGTCACGAAATAGCTACTTTCTGATGCTTGCTATTTGACAGTCGGGCTGTCCAAGATTCCGGCATAGCTGCTAAGGTAGCAGCTATTCGCTGCTCGTAGTCTGGAGGATAGCTAGAAAGTAGCTAAGGCAAAATGGCCGTGCGTACACAGCTGACATGCAGTTTAAACGTCATTTTCAATTTGAAATTGAAATGAAAAGAAGTTTTTGCTCTTTTGTGACAAAAGAGATGAGGAATAAATTTGAAAATAGTGACAGCATAAATTAAATACGGGCTTTTAAACACTTAAACTCAACTCGAGTTTTAAGTTGGCTTGTACATAGCGCAGCTCATCTTGAGTTTTTAGAAGGCAAGCATGAATCGTAAAAGGCCGGGTGCTCTGATTTCTGTATTATCAAATTTTCAACGATTATTTTTTGCTCTTTTTCTCATATATGGCGTCAAAAGCCGGAAATAAATGATACGTTTTAAATATGTTAGGAAAATTTTAATGGATTGTGCAGCTGTATGTTGAAAACTCCTAAATTTCATACAGTTTCAAAAGTGCAATGAAAGTATTGAACTGATCCACGAAAATGCAAAAATTACAATAAAAAAATTGAAACAAAATTATTTTTGAATTTCCTGCGTAAAGGCTGTCTTCGTAGCAGCTCTTGGCTGTCCAATATCCATAGCTGCTTCACCTAGCTACTGCGTATTTTGACACTTGCTAACGTGATGCTATGCTATGCTTTTGGAGCAGCTATAGCATGCTCATTGAACACACCCCAGATGTATATCAACAAAATGAAATCATTTAGAGCTTCATTATTGAAAGAAATATGTTCCCTTTTTTAGGAGCAGGCTTATTTAATGACCTATGCAATTCTACGATGTCTCAATGTTCGCATTTCCTCATAGTAAGCAACGTGGCATCACTAATTTTCTAACAATTAATTTGACATAAAGCTTTACAGCGGTTTTATTGATGACAGTTGACTTTGACAGCAATAACAAAAATAAGAAAACACTCAGGCGATATACAGCGCACATTTAGTCCGCGGACTAAACACCAAATTCCACCTAAATTTTTTAGTCCACATGGTGTATACACTCGCGGACCGACCTAAATTTAGGTCGGTCCACGATTTCAGGCGACCTGACCTAAATATAGGTCGTGGACTATAATCGCTGTAAACACACGCGACCTAAACATTGATTTTTGCGCGACTATTAATAATGTATGTATGTTGAATATAAGCTCATAACATTCCCCTTTGACACAAAATCGTTGAAATAAACATGTTTGAGAGACAAATGAAACGATAAATACAGTGCATGATGGAAAATTAAACTAAATGACAGCTGTCATATACGAACGAGGACTAAATTCCACCTAAGCAAATTTTAGGTCAGATCGGTATAAACACCTGAGGACTAAGTTCATTTAGTCCGCGCTTTAGGTCAGGTCACTTTTGGTCCGCCTGCTGTAAACCGCTCTACTCTACCGACCTGTTGTAAATATTTTTGTAATTTTGTCACAAATATGAAACCAGCAGAGACGAAACGAGATGATGGAGTTGAGTTAGAAACGCAAGTTATCCTGCGTGTTCCAAAGGTAATTTGAAATGTTAGTTATACGTTTACTGCAATATTTAATTGTGTAAACCTAATAGGAACCAGCTAAAGCACTACGCGAGACTATTCAATCAGGAGCAGGAAATCTTAAGGATCGATTATCAATAAAGTTGGAGCCTGATTTGCGCTACGGAGAAGTCCGATTCGATCACTGGCTCATGCATGCTAAAGTGGTCGATCTGCCTACTGTCATAGAATCATTAAAGTCGATCGATAACAAAAGTTTTTATAAAACAGCCGATATCTGCCAAATGGTAAGGATATTTTAAATCTAGAAAATTAAGATAGCTCCTGATATACTTACATATTGGTTTTTATTCATAAATTTAGTTTGTGCTAAACTGTATGTACCCATTAATTATTCCTTAAACATTTTTTTTTATTTATCAGCAAAAATTAAATGAAGTTCGTATAATGGTTTGCACAATAATTAGTATAAGTCGGATCTTCTTTGGTTTTAAATAATAACTGCAGAGGTGCAAATTTATCTGTTACTCTCGTCCTGTAAAATGTGTATGCTCAAAACCATAAAAAAGTGGATTGTACTTTCAACTGCTAACATTTTCGCATATTCTTGTTGTATTCCTTGATGTTTTAAGTTAATGATCTAAAAGAAGGCTTTTGATTGAGTGCTGTGGATTTTAAGATATCGATTGGAAATTGCTTTGTGCTCTTCTAAAATAAGCTGAACTGAATCTGCAGAATTTAATTTGCATCATTAATGAATTAGTTGGTTGTAATTTTTTTTTCTAGGAGCTAGTGAAGTGAATTACCCTTACTCCACTTATCTCTGTGAGCGGTCATGCGCTCAGCTAAGAATCATGGCTACAAAGGATACTTAGATTTAGTTAGTGTGCAAATGATATGCACTAGCTAGTGATTTTTCTGAGGTTTGGGTATGTCCTGTGTGCCCTGGTCGGGAATTTGAGAATGTCCATGGTGCTATTAGTAGAAGAGCTTTAAAACTTTGTCGCGTATGTCTTTTTCTACTATTTTGAAGCTAAAGTCCTTATGTATGTCCAGGTTTCCAATGTACCATGGAATTCGGAAAATGTTCCACAGTGCAAGATTTTTCAGGTCTGTAGGTTTTGTTGGTTAATCTATGAGTTTTGTTCGAATGCAAGACTTGCGTATAGTGCCGGTCTTAGTATTTGTTTGTATATTATTAATCTGTTATGTAGCAAATACATATTGGCCAAGGCCAGGCCAAACCAGCCAAGCACCAGCGTGTCGACGTTCCAGACAGGCGACTTTAACAGGACGTGCGGCTTCCATTCGGAGTGGATTTTGGGCACGAGTCAAAAAGATTTCGTGACGACCCGGCAAATGCCGTCCACATGTTGGCTGACGAGCAGTTGGCCTGGCCTTGGCCAATATGTATTTATTACATTAGTTTTGTTTAATCTTTGGTATTTGATTAGAGGAAGAAGGACTTGATAAGAGGTAAAAAGGTTGTCTTGTATGTTGTTGTCCGAGTTAGTGGAAAGTGAGTCCTAAGTACTTGGTCGTCCATTGCCGCTCAATTTGTTGATCTTCACACCCATTTTTCGTGGAGTCTATGTACTCTTCGGTGTGAAGAAAATTGCCTGGGTTTTGTCTGAGTTGATTTTAATCTTATATTTGTGAAAATACCCAAGAAGAATATATATAAAGAATTACAGATTTGAAATAACAACTTCCGCTTGCCAGGACATATGGAAGATGCACTTGTCATCGGTGAATAGAAATTTTTACTACGTTTAGGGATTTCTGCAGTGTATATATTATACTATAGTAAAGCTGATGGAGAACATTGAGGAACTCCAGCTGCTAGTTCTTGGATGAGAAGTGTTTGCCAATTTCGTCACAAAATTTCGAGCCCCTGAGAAAAGTTCCAATAAACTGGATAAGAGCGAAAGGTATTCGAAACACATGCATTTTAAAAATTCGCTATGTCGAACATAACTAGCACTGTCGATTTTGTATGGTCAAACCCTGTTCGGATATTTTGGCCCACCCGTGCTAGGTGGAGCTCTTTGGAATGAAGTGGCGTGAAGCCAAACTGCCCTTCCGGGAGAATGTTATTTTCGGAAACTTATTTGCTCAAGCGAGAAACGCGTTCGTCCAATTAAGCTGATTGGTCTCCAGTTGTGGAGGAATGTTAAATTTTCGGTATAATGATAATGATGGTTGCTCGCTACGCATCTGGATATCTTCTTAGACGGAATATGGCGTTGATTATGTGCGTCATGTTTTGTATTATGTTGTATGGTTATTATGTTAAGCAAATGTTGGCAATGCTGTCTATCCCAGTTGATTTTCGTCGTTTCACTTCGTTTACCAAGATTTTCACTTCCTCAAGTCAGCATACCTTAACGATACTACCTCCCGAGGTTCAAAACTGAAAAGGTGTGCGACTGCTCGTTCATTGTGTTCTTGATTCTCTAGTTCGTCCTCGAATGAGATGTTGTCCTGGAATTGTGTCACCAAGGAGTCCTGCACATTTGTATTTTAGGCCCTGTGTGCCACAAATTCGTGGCATTATCGGTTTGCTTCCGATCGTGAAGTTTCGAGACAGTTGCTATAGGGTGGTCAGGTATTGGGTATAGTCACTGCTCATTTTGGTGTTGGGATGATCATGTAAGTAGTTGCTAAGCTGGTTTGCTTCCCGCTTTATTCTAGAGTCATTTGTGCCTCTAGCTCTTCTTCGGAATTATTTCTTCCTGTGCCTAATCGACTTAAGGAGCTCGTAAAGATAGTATCGTTTATATACTTCTTGACTATATCGGCCAGTGCAACCCGAAAAGCTTCTCAGTTGTTGTTTTTCCTCTCTCTTAAGGGTTCACCAATATATATGTTTTCTACTCTCGAAAAAGAACCGGCTTGTCGAGGTCATTGATATGCACATGTTGCCTGAGTGCGGGTGAGATCCCTATATCTAACGGGTAGCTGTTTAATAGGCCGAAGTGCATGAGGTCATTGGGGATATGCAGGCTTGATTGTCTATCTGTGATATAATTGTTTAGCTCAATCCCAGCATTGTTACTTTCACAGCTTCTCAATGGCGGTTGTAGGCATTTAGGCCTCCCGCAACGATTATTGTGCATTCATGATCGAAAAAGGAACGGGGATCTCTAATGAACTCCTGTGACCTTTTTGGGCGGTACATTAAAACCAATACGTACTCGATAAAGCTTATTTGCACTCTTATAGCAGCGGCTTCCATTCCCCTGAGGCTGGGGATAGTAACAAGATGATGAGTTGTGTTTGTTCTCACGTTTGCCTCTCTCCTAATCATTCTAGAATGTAGTTCTTCATAGAATTTAGTTGGGAATCCAGTGGTAGACGCCAGGCTTGAGAAATGTTTCCTGTAGTAGCATGATATCAATTTTGTCAAAAATGCTCAAAAATTGCATTAGCTCGCCCTTTTTGGGCAGTAAGGCATTTGCATTCCACGTGAAAATTGAAACATGGTTACTGGGCTCTTTTGTTTGGTGAGATCTTTGATGAATTTATATAATACTTGAAACCATTTTCGCCATCAGCTATTTTATTATTGTGCAAATATTTCCTCAAGTTCATTGGGCTGCGTGGAAAGCCTCCATAACTCAAAGGATGCTCACCTCCGCAGTTAACACACTTTGGTTATTCGTCCCTCGATTTTTTGCAGTCTAAAAAGTGGTGGGTTCCGTCACTTTTGACGCAACGAGCCTGAGCATGACAGTTTCTGGCAGAGTGTCCAAACTGCTGGCAGCTGTTAGACTGGTATTGCCAACCTCGCGGATTTGATGCCTCAACTTTGCAGTTTAAATGTCAGACGGCTTGCGCATTGTATACTTCGTTTTCGCTTCTTAGGTTGAACTTTCTAAAGCTTTTAGGGACCTGATCTGATTTGGAACAAGAAAGCTTCAATGGGGTCGAAACGTTCTAGGTCTTCTTTAACTTCTTCTGGCGTTAAACCGTACAGCCCGTGAATACTAACGTTCCGATTTTTCTCCTTAGGATGGTAGTACGTGTAGTACTGTACTTTCAGTTCGTTGAAGATCAGATCTTGATGATCTTCATGTGGTCAGAGATCGTTGGGGGAATAATCTGGATTCCAGATATACTCTCTTCGTCGCTTCAAACATAACATTCCGTTCTTTGAGAAGTCGTAGGATTATCTGAACTGATTTGATTGCTGGCGGCTCATCATCGTTAATATATTCTAATCTTCTGTACTTTCTGTGTCAGCAAATTCTTGATGCGTATTGTTGTTGTATTTTGTATGTATTATGTCAGGTGCCATTTCGATGTCAACGAAATGTAGCTTCTGTACTATTTGTTCCGTGCATTCAAACGCGCGGTGTATCTTCAACTGGCATTGGCCAACTTTATTGATAACTGGCTTACATCTACTTACAACTACATTTACAATATTTTGAACTTAGTATACAATACACTACATCTCTCCTTTTCGGAAATTGTAATTCATTAAGATTTATACTGTAACCAAAATACATATAACTCAACATAAGGTTTTTTTTCCATCCATCTCTCCTTTTTAGGTGATCGAATTAACAATTCATGTCAAAACGTTTGTATGTGCATATTACATTAATTCATTTTCTGAGCATTCATAAGTTTCTCCTTAAACCTTGATCAAATACATTACGATTTTCTTATTCGCAAAAAAACGTGAATTTCTTCTCAGTAACGTACCATTTTCCAATAAAACTAAATATGACCTAGGAGTTTTAAATGTTTTTTGTATTTGAGCTTTTATCCAAATTTTATTTTCCTTTAACCATACTTTCCTTTAACCGCTTCCAGGGCAGCGTGTAAACCACCCATAGCCAAGGGGAATCCCAAGCCTCCCTGGTGGAATATGGAGATCCGCACCCTGCGAAGAGAGTGTAGGAGGAAGTTCAACAACTCGAAAAGTTCTAATGACTGGTCGATGTACAAAACGAAGCTCAAGGCTTTTAAGTATGCCGTACGCAAGGCAAAGAGGTCCTCGTGGAGATCTTTCTGTGGAAACGTAGAGAGTCTCAGCGAGGCAAATCGCCTTCGCAAGTTCTTAAGCACGACACCAAAGGCTATGGGGTGCATCATGAACCCTGAGGGCATTTGGACTAGTTCGTGCGCAGATACACTAAACGTTCTTATGGACGCGCATTTTCCGGGCAATTATTGCCCTCTAGAAGCGGTGCATCGAACGGAGCAAGCTCGCAACTGAACAACGCCGTTCAGAATATCAGATTCTCAACTAAGGTGGGCTATAAACTCCTTTGAGCCGTTTAAATCTCCAGGGCCTGATGGCGTCCTTGCGGCTGACATTCAGCAGTCCATGGAAGTATCGCTACCATGGCTGAGAGAGATCTACAAAGCTTGCCTACGCTTCTCGTATGTTCCCTCCAGCTGGCGGGAAACTAGAGTTGTGTTTATCCCTAAAGCAGGAAAAGTTTCGCATGTTAAGCCGAAGGACTATCGTCCAATAAGTCTTAACTCTGTATTGCTTAAAATATTGGAAAGGATCATTGATTACCATATTAAAAAATCAATAGATCCTGTGCTGATCTCGCAGTCTCAGCACGCCTATACCAGAGGCAAATCGGTTGAGACTGCTCTTCACGTCCTCATTGAGCAGGTTGAGAAATCTCTTGCTCTAAAGGAATATACGCTTGCTGCCTTTTTGGACATTGAGGGAGCATTCAACAACGTACAGTGTAACGCAATTGTTGAGGCACTCTCGGTGCTACACGTCGATGATCGGCTGATCGCTTTTATTGTGCAGCTTCTTAAAAGTAGAGTGGTAATCTCTTCCCTGGGGAATGTCAGCGTAAGACGAGGAGTCAGTACGGGCACACCTCAGGGTGGGGTCCTCTCTCCCCTGCTGTGGAACATCACGGTGAATACTCTCTTAATGAAACTGGACCGTGCCGGCTGCAAAGTAATTGCTTATGCGGACGACATAGTTGTGGCAGTGTCGGGAAAGTATTTATCTACTCTATCGGAGAGGTTAAATCACTCTCTTGACATTCTTTCACGTTGGAGTCGTGAGTGCGGCTTGAATGTGAATCCCAGTAAAACGGAGCTAGTACTGTTTACAAGAAAGTACAAAATTCCCTTATTTGAGTTACCCAAACTAAATGGGGTCTCCATTGGATTGAGCCAGAAGGTCAAGTACTTAGGGCTTATCCTTGACTCGAAGTTGCTGTGGACCTACAATATAGCAGAAAGAGCGCGGAAGGCTTTCAATGCACTCTACTGCTGTAACAGAGCCATAGGAGCGAATTGGGGATTACAGCCTCGTACTGTTGCTTGGCTTTATACTACTGTGGTTGAGCCAATTCTATTGTTTGGGGTAGCGTTCTGGTGGCAGGCTGCTCTTAAGGCAACCTGCAAACGGCAGCTTGAAAAAGTGCGGAGGATGGCTGCACTGCTGGTAACTGGAGCGCTCCGATCCACTCCTACTAAGGCACTATTCGTGCTGCTTCATTGGCTACCAACCAATCTACTTATCTTACAGCAAGCCAATCTTGCTGCTGTGAGACTTAATTGCATCTCGGCATGGAATAGAACAGAAGTCGGCCATGCGAGAATTTTGGCCGAGGGAGTTCCCGCTCCAGCGGGGGTTGACTACATCGCACCGCAATGCCTACTAGATCTGGAGTTCACAACTCGCATTCCTGGTAGGGATGAATGGCGTGATGGCGTCACCCTCGAAGGGGGCTTGTCCATGTGTACACCGACGGTTCGAAGCTTAGCAACAGAGTCGGGTATGGTGTATACTCGGACGAGCTGAATCTTAAGCTGTCCCTCCGTCTGCCAGACCACTGTAGTGTCTTTCAGGCAGAGGTTGCGGCTATTTTTCAGGCTATCGACTGGCTTCTGTGTAATCGAATATTCGGGGTCAATATTGGTATTTTCACAGATAGCCAAGCGGCTATTAGGTCCCTTGCTGGTCCTTGTACAGTGTCCATCATTGTTGCTGAATGCCGTGCATCTCTTAGGGAGATATCGAGACATTCGGTTGTTCAATTGATTTGGGTACCTGGACATAGGGGGTTTCAGGGCAACTGTGAGGCCGATGAGCTAGCAAGGCTTAGAACCTTGTTACCGGAGGTCTCTTGCTCCACAATAGGAATACCGATGGCATCGGTGAAATTGGCCATCAGGCAAAAATATCTTGAGGACGCTAGGAAGTCCTGGGCAGAGGAATCATCCTGTGCGATAGCAAGCCAGTCCTGGTTATCCATGGATGTGCATCGCACCAGGCAGCTTTTAGGCTTAACTCGAAGCGCTCTGCGTTGCACTGTCGGTGTGTTAACTGGCCACTGCCTCATAGGGCGGCACGCGCAACGACTGGGCGTAGAGTTTAACGATTTTTGTCGGAGTTGTGGCTATGAGGATGAGGAGGAATCCGTCCTCCATCTCATGTGCCAGTGCCCGGCTTTGGCAAGGAGAAGATTGGCGGCACTTGGTGCACCCTTTCTCTCAAATCTGACGGAACTGTCCCCGGTCAATTTAAAGGCGATAGTCCGTTTTATCAAAGGAAGCAGATGGTTTCCTGATTTTAGTGAGTAGGAGAGAGTCACTAATTTAGTATGGTATCACAACGGGCCTCTCTTGTGCCTATGTGTGCCGGTCGTCAGGTCTCTGGGGATCGGCAGCCATTTCAACCTAACCTAACCTTAACCATACTTTATCATTTTCTTTGAAAATATTCTAATTTAAAATATTCTATCATAACTGAAAACTCTGCTAAACCATTTGATTGGGCATATCTAGGACTTGTTGTTATTAATTCAATATCATACTTGTCGCAAAATTTTCTAAATTGAAATGAATTAAATGGCATTTTATCTGCTATGCAAATTTTAGTTAAGCCAGTTCTACAAAATATATCTTTGAGTTTGCTTATTACTTCCATAGCTGTTTCATTTCTAACGTTCACTATTTCTAAGTACTTGGAAAAATAATCTGCTACTACCAAATACAACTTCCCTGATAATTCAAAAATGTCCAAACCAATTTTATTATACGGAATGCTGGGTACTTCATGATTTATCAATGGTTCCTTGACATTACTACTTCGATATTTTTGATAAATTTCACACGCTTGTATTTTGTTTTCAATCATCGAGTTCATGTTAAGCCAATACAACAATTGTCTGGCTTTTGATATCGGCTTTTCAATTCCTAAATGAACTTGATGTAATACTTGCAACAAAGAATTCTTCATTGATTCAGGAACAACAATACGATCATTTATGAATATTAGACCGTCTATCTCTTTTAGACCAACTCTGAGGTTATCTGGGAGTTTCTTTTTATTTTCTGGCCACCCATTCAATATTCAGTTCTTAATATCTTTAAGAACTGAATCTTTTTCTGTTTCTCGAACGAATTCTTCTTTTCGCTTAGTACTCACATTCAAAGCATGCACAACACAATCTAAGTCTGAAATGTCATTTCCTACTTCATCTTGGACATAATATCTTGATAGCACATCTGCAATGTATAAAAGTGATCATTGGCAATATTCTAACTTGATATCATATTTTAATAGATTTATTATCATTCTCAGTAAACGACGGTTTGGTATTTTATGAATGTCTTTCATAAAAATTCCTAACAGTGGCTAATGATCTTGTGGTGACACTATTCACACATACATACTTTACAACATCGTTTAATCTACTACATTGTACATACATCCCACAAACTGTATATATTCTAGTTTCTGTAAATCGTAGTAAGCAAAGTTTTAATTAGAATTTTCATACATTTAAATTAAGTGAGAAATAGGTTGTCAATGAATAACTAGTTAATATCAATCAATCAATTTATTGTATTATATTAACTGATGTTAGACAATTTATTGTATTATTTTAACGGATGTTGGATAATTATTGTAAAAAATTGTCGTCAATTATAAGCAATAAGTATTAATAAATTCTATTAATATTATATTGATTTAGTTGTATTGATCTATTAACATGAATTATTCTTTAATATTTAATAACCAATAACTTCAACTAAGTAGCAACAACAATACCTTGACATTTTTCCCATACATAAATTGATGAAAGTTTCTGCAAGCAAACACAATCGCTAACATTTCCTTATTTATTTGGCCGTAATTTTGTTCTACCTTTCTGGAAACATTCTGGAAGCAAAAAATACTGGCTTGCTATCTTGTAGCATGCATGCACCCAAACCGGACTTTGATGCATCAGCTTGAATAACTGTTGGCTTGTTATCATCAAAAGGTTTCAAAGTAACCGAATTGATCAAAGCTTTTTTAATATCATTGAAAAATTTTGTATGGTACTCTTCCCATAAAAACACACTATTTTTGCTTGTGAGCTGTCTCAATGGATGTTCCAGTTGTGCTAATTTTTGAGATGTATTCCCTACAGTAGTTAATCATTTTTAATATTTTTAGGAGATCTTTTTTACTCTTTGGATTAACCATTTTCTCAATTGCTTTACTTCTTTCTTCATCAACTTCTTCCGAGACAATGTGGCCTAAAATTTTAACTTTTTAACTTTAAATTGTAGCTTACTCTTCTTACTCTAATTTCACATTTCTTTCTCTTGCTTTTCTCATTACTTCTTCCATTATTTTGTCGTGTTCTTCTTCACTAACCGCCGCTATCAGAATTTCATCAATATATATACTAACTCCCCTGATATTTTGAAAGTTTTCTTCATTTTTGCTTTGAAAAGCTGTCTTTATGCCAAATGAAAGCCTTTTAAAGCGATAACACCCAAATGGCGTACTAAATGTACACACTTTACTTGACTTTGTATCAAGAGATATTTGATAATACCCTTCTGATAGGTCTAGCATGGAAAAAATATTTTTATTAGCCAACCTTTGAGATATTTCCTCAAACGTAGAAATAGGATATCGCAAATCGATATCCTATTTAAACACTGGTTTCATTCTTTCGGATCCATACATAATCTCAACTTTTTTTTGTTTTTTCCACTACAATAATATTTGAAATCCAATCGACAGCTTCATTTACTTTCGTTATTATTCCTAAATATTCAAGTCTATCAAATTCAGACTTTAGAGAATTTTTTAAAGATAGTGCCACTCTTCTCGGAGCTTCACAAACAGGCTGGCTGCCGGATTTCAATTCCAACTTCACATTCTTCGCGAAATGCCCTACCCCAGAGAAAGCATCACTATATTTTTCCAAGACACTCTCTTTACTTTTCATTGTACCTATTGAGAGTAGTCTTTTCACCAATTCAAATTTAACACGTGTTTTCAAGCCTAATATCGGCATTGAGTTGTGATTTACTACTACAAATTCAATAGATTGCATTCCATTTTTAACGCAGCATTCAATGGTTGTTATACCTATAACATTAATAGCGCTCTCTCCATAAGCATAGTAAGCATAGTATCAGTTTGTATACATGAAACGTTCTTATACTATTAAAAATATTTGATGGCAAAATATTTATGTCGGCTCCCGTATCCACTTTAAACTTGACAAGTTTATCATCAACTCTTACACATTCAAACCAGTCTAAATCCGCATTAAACTTGTTTCGAATACTGAATACATATAAATCATCAGTTGTATCATTTGTTTCATTGTATACTTTACTAACGCAGTTTTGAGAAGCATTTCTATCATATTTGCACGCGATTGCAAAGTGGTTACATTTTCCACATTTATTACATGTTTTATTGTATGGTGGACATTTTAAATTTTTATGATTTTTAAAATAATATTTTCAGTCTTTTATTATGGAATCATTATGTTTTTTGTTGCTGTATTCATTTATTTTGTTAGTATTTGGTTTTCGAATATTACATTTGGCATACTCGTAAGGAGTGGAGAAATTTGATAAATTAGATTTTTGAACTGTATTACAACTGTTAAAGCTAGTTTGCAACTTACACATACTTTCGCATTGAGTTTTTGTTGTTTTCGATGCTCTTACAATAGTAATTGCCAAATTTTCTATTTCTAGTATTACAAGAAAAACTTGATGTTTTTATCCCAAACTCCAATAACAATTTGATCCCTCAGCATCCTATCTTCTTGGTCTTTGTATTCACATGGTCGTATCAATTTCTTTAATTCCAGCAAGAAATGTCGAATGGTTCCCCGTTTTCCTGCTTGCGACTTCGAAAGATGAATGAGTCATATGTCTGATTCTTTCTCGGCTCACAAAAATCTATGAACGCTTTGATGACGTCATCATAGCTGGCCTTTTGCTCTGCACTGAAGTTAAATTAATTAAAGACTTCTAGTGCCTCTGGTTCAATTGCGTTTAAGAAAACTGTAATTTTTATAGCATCCGCTTTTTTATTTAATTCACCTGCGACCAGGAAAATATCGAAGTTTTGCTTAAACTTTTTCCAGTTTTCACTTATGTTATGCCCGTCTAAATATAACGGACCAACTCTTCTTAATTATTTCATACTGCGGATTTCCACGGGCACTTCCACAAATCTAATTCTTTTCGGCGGTCGACCACGCGGCACTTTTTTCGGTACTTCCAGTTTTCCCATGCAATAATCTCAACTTTTTTATTTTAATGAAACCTCCGTTGCACTTGTCGCTCTTGTCCGCAGCGCCATGTATTATTTTTTCCGTGCATTCAAACACGCGGTGAGTCTTCAACTGGCATTGGCCAACTTTCTGGCTTACATCTACTAACAACTACATGTAAAACATTTTGAACTTAGTATACAATATACTGCAGCTTCTTCGCTTCCAGTAGCGCAGTATAAAAAGATAAAGGTGATTAGGGAGGAATTAGAAATTTAAAAAATTGCTTAGATTTTCTGGTTACCGTATTCGCCTTCTTTTCGCATTTGCTGCACTTATTATCCCTTCAACTTCGTCTAAATATGATATTTAGTCTTCAGGATATGTTTCGATACTACCATGCGAATTATTGTTGTGCTCTCAGTAAGATTTCACTTTGCATTATCGTTTCGTTTTTCCAGATACAGTTCGCATTTGATGTGAAAAATTGTATGAAATCATTAAATGAAACATAAAAAATATTTTCATTATATTTACTGACATTTTATCTCCTTAAGATTATATGCAAAGACGAACCTGATGCTCCATCGGCCGACGAAGAATCACCTAACAAAGCCAAAAAGAAGGATCCCAACAAAGTCGACAAAAAATTCCTTTGGCCACATGGTATCACACCACCTTGTAAAAACGTACGCAAGCGAAGATTCCGTAAAACCTTGAAGAAAAAATATGTTGAAGCTCCTGAAATCGAAAAAGAAGTAAAGCGCCTCCTTCGTGTCGACAACGAAGCTGTTAATGTAAAATACGAAATAATAAATGAAGACGACGATCAAAGTAAGAGCAATCCGAGCAGCTCGAATCTTGAACATGAAACTGGACGTGAAGAGAAAATATCAAAGGGACGATCTGATAAGGGCAAATCTAAAGGCTCCATCGAATTTGAAACTCCTGGACCAGCACCGACTGTGCCACGCGGTTTAGTAGCCGAACATGATATTTTCGGTGGTGAGGTTTCATCGTCAGATGATGAAGAAGAAATGCCGAATGATATTGAGGAAATCAGTCGTCTATCAGCAGATGATAGTCACCTATCGAATTTCTCAATACAAAACTCGAATGTCGATAAGATGCTGACTGAATTCAACAAAGATATGTTCAGTCCGAAAGGAATAAAATCCGAAGGCCATGACCAGCTTCATAACGACTCGTCTTCGTTGATGACTCAAGATTTCTATTCGCAGAATCGATCCTTTGATGATAATGATTCAAACGAACCGCAAATGTCGCGAGAACAGATTAACAGTCGTATTATGGAACTACAAAGAATTCTTGACGATTTGAAGGTGCAGCAATCTCAAAAGTCCCAGGAGATATCTTCGATTCAAAATCCGACATTGCGACAACGTATGCAAGAGACTGTGGATAATCTTATGAGTATGATACTGGATAAGGAAATGGAGGTAACAGAGTTTATTAAATTAATTTCTGTGTGTTTTGCTAATCTTACTTTATTTTCAGATACAAGATCTGCAAAATATGCTAGCTTAGCCTTTGAAGATATATTTCATAAACAGTTGTATAAAGGCCTTGTAAATTAAGTTTAATAAATACTAAATAAAGGTTAATTTAAAGGACAATCTATCGATTTATCGCTATTTAACCAACTGATTCAGATATATATATAGCAAATTAAGCAATGATGTCAAGTATTAAATCAGACAGTTTTCTAGCTAGGGTCCATGCCATTTGCAGCGATTTACTGACTGTCGGTTAGAATCCTGCCTAGTATCCCCAGTGGTCACTGTATATCTTTGTGTTGTCGTTAGTGCTCGCGACAGGGTATAAAACTAGCGCGTGCACTTCTGTTTCAATATTTTAATTTCCCGCCAAGTTTAGTAACTCTCAAAGCCTCAATCAACACTGTTCATCTTCGAATTCGAAATTATAACTATGTATGTATGTATCGTATGTATCGGTAAGCAACCAGCTCTGGGTTATCTTCATAGAACTCAGAAACATTTTAGGTAATGGCGTCTGTTTCAATTTGTAAACAGCAAATGTGGGTCTTAGAGGAGAATTTATAGATTAAGATATTGCTATAGTGTCTCAGTGCACGAAATGAGTTGTAGTACTTCACTGTATCTCTAAAAAATAATCAGTTTCAGGAAATTAGTAATTTGCATTGAACTTTATCTTATATTATACTTTTATTTTTATATTTTTCTATATTTTTGTTCTACTTTCTGTTTAAGTCAAAAGTCTATACTCTTTTCAGTTCGTTTGCAAAGTGGCAGACCACTTGCTTCATCATCATAATCAAAAATTGGTTTTTGTAACGGCAATGTTGCAGCCGGTTAAGTGACAACTAGTATAATGTAGGTCGAGCATTTGAAAAAAGCGACATGGTTTCATGGAGCAAATAAATACAATGACTTTTGCTATAAATGCTTCTTGCATTGTGTTAGTACAGAGGCTGTCGTACACAGCAACTAAAGGCTATACTAAAAGTTTTGAATGAGGGAATAACATCAGTAAGTCCCTTTGCAGGTAGATTGATATCATTACAAAAATGATCACGGTTTTTACTAATTACCAATACTATTTTTTGCGGTCATCCTTTTCCATTTGTATTATGAGTGCAAAACCCCCCGTGCCGCAGAGACTGTACATTTATAGTAGAAAAGGCTAATCCGAGTTGGTGAATAATGCAAAGGATAATTAAAAGGTTTCCAGAGCAAGCCAAGAAGTAGAACGCCAAGAGAAAGTAGTAATAAAAAGTGTAGAAAAAATAGTGAGCTGTATTAAAAAATGTCCATATCGTAACATTGCAAAATAATATTGCACCGAGAGGAAGAGAGTCTAAAAAATTAAGAAATTATGAAAATCGAAAGAGCCCAACATTCAGTCATAAACTAGTGAATACAGCTATTAGCTCTTAAAACATCCCCTGAGTTTAAGTGATGAGTATGTCCTGAGTTTTAGTGATTAACGATGGGCCATACTTTAAGTATATCTTTCTTAGTTTAAGTGGACCACAATATTACAATATGTCCAACAAAGAAGGTCTGCCTTTAGTAAACTGTTTCAAGTTGGAGAAGAGGAATTCGAAGAATTCAAAAAACAAAATACTGTCTGAAGTTTTAGTCTGCCATGCAATATCACAGGATGGTAGTCGAAAAAAATCCTCTTTCTGCAAAGCTACAATCAACAAAAGCACATACATGAAAAAAGACTCCACCAAAAGCGAATACTGCTTTTTATATAAAAATATAATGCGCTTACATTGTTGTGGCCTTACATATCAACAAGTCTCTGGGCAGATACCACAATAAAACGATACGAAGAAAAAAACAATTTATATATGAAAACCATTATTCTATATAGCGTTTCCGAACTATGATCAATAGAAGGATATTAGGTTTTGGTTACGAATGCTCTAAAAAAAGGTAAATCATCAAAGCTCAAACATTAAAAGGAAAAGCGTGCAAATATAAGGTGTCGCATGTCAAAGGCGCATGTGACGAAGATCAGTCCTCCACGGAGGCTCAAAATCGAAAAACTCCGAACGGTGTCAGTAGCAGAAAACTTCGCAAAAGCCCTTGAGATGAAGCTAACTCAGTCCCATCCTACAGTGAGGTCGGTTGACGAGATCTAAATGGAAATTGGGACAATAGTTAAAACCGTAAGACAAGATGAGATTGGGTATGTAAGTTGGCTCAAAGGAAACGACTGGTATGACGGCAAATACCAGGATGCTGTAGAACAGAAAAATTAGGCGTAAAGGCGGTTCCTCGAAAGGGTTCAATTAACCTAATTTGTTTAAGCCTGAAAAAAGAAGAGTTCCGGGCATTGACGAAATTCCAGCTAAATTAATCAAATGTGGGGGATTTGCACCATAAAAGCCACCCGCGAGGTGATCCAGCACATCTGGATCAACAGCAAATACCGCAGAAGTGGGGCAAATCTATCATATATCCTACTCACAAAAAAGGAGACAAAGTTCGGTGCGAAAATTCAAGAGCCATATCGCTATTTTGTACGTCCTATAACAAAAATACACGGTGGCCCTTATGTTACGAAGGAGTTTAAATCGCTTATTATAATTTTTTTGTTTATAACTTTTTCTATTCTTTTTCCTCAGAACTAGCAGAGAATATTGAAGATATTCCTAATGGAAAAATTGAATTAATCAGGGGTAAAGCGAGTCGTAGAACTTATCACTCCAGACTCGTATTCATATTGATTGTAAATTTTTGATGAAGCTCTAGCCCCTAGAGCCCCTAGACCCGTACGATGGTTGTCGTGGGATTACTTTACTTTTGTTTAGCAAGATGGTACCACTTGTCATACTGCTAAAGCCACAATGGGACTTTTAAGACAGCCTTTCGGGAAGCGCATACTTTTAAGAAGATCAGAAATTAATTTGCCGCCACGTTCTCCAGATCTAACGACGCCCGATTTCTTTCTGTGGACTTATTCAAAATAAAAGGTTTACACAATCAAACCTCATACAATTTCAGGCTTAATGGACATCCAACGCGCCAAAATAAGGAGGCTACAACCAGAAAAAATCACAATCATTATGGAATATGCCTTCAAAAGAGCCCGCCTTGGCGAAGCCGAAAATTAAAGCCATTTAAAAGATATTGTTTTTCGTAATTAGTTTAATAAAACTTCCATAATCTGTGCTGTATTAATAAATACATAAATTTAAAAATAAATAAATGAAAAATATGACGTGGCGTGACTTCTTGGCCACCCTGTATTCGAGTACAAAATTGAAGACAAACAATGTCACTATAGAAAAGTAAAAATAAGCAATCCCAATGAGGAGTATCAAGCCTGCTTTAGGTGTGAACGATCGACGACTTCTCAACTTTTTACAGCTAAACAAGTGCACGAGAAATACTGGGATTTTCAATTCGACATTGACCAGACTTTCATTCAAACTAGGTATTTCTCAATCACCGATCTTTCCTACATGGTTGAATACACAGCCATGTAAGACTGCCATATTTACTCTGAGCATGGATTTATTTCGAAAACAAGTCTAACTGTTACATGCAAATGCATTGAAACCGCGTATCCTATAAGCTCATCTAACACTTTGGCTCGAAGCACAAAAGTCTAGTATAAAATAAAAAATAATGTGTAAAGTTCCATTCAATTATACTGATTTTTATTATTTTCTTGTTCGATTATATTACACTTCATCTCTTCTTTTCATACACTGTAAACATATAAAAAACAATCAAAAATATGGACAATATTATACAAATATCAACCAGGATATTATCTCGTGTCAAAAATTAAGTTAAATTTTCACAGACCATAAAAGAAAAAAAAACAACTTAGATTTACAAGTTTACGAGCTACTTTTGAAAAACTCATGATTTTTATACTGTTTATATTCGCATCGATCTAGTAGTTCAGATGCTTGTTTGATATCACTTTGTATAGCTTCGATAAGTTCATCAAGAGAATTGAAATTTTTCTCGGGTCTTAAGTAGCCAGCAATGCACACTTTAAGTAAACTGCCATAGAGATCACCATCGAAATTATGTATTATATGAGTTTCCTGCAAATATAAAAAAAATATATATTTTAATTGAAGTGTTTGTTTTGAATATACCCAAATAAAAATATATATTACTATAATCAAGTAAATTTTAATTTTAATGCACCTATTTTATGACCATATGTACGAGTTTATACATTCAAAAAATCATATAACGACAATGACATATATATTCGAATAAGACTAGTACTGATTGTTTTATCAAAATGAAGCAGAATTAAAAGTGCTTGTTAAGGTATTTAAAGAAAACAAGAAAGTATTTTTAATTAAATACAGTATATAGCGTCTTATTACTTGCAGCAGCGTAATTGGGGATGCTTTTAGTTCAATGAACGAGAAAAAGAATGTAAGCTTTTAATCGAGTAAATAAAGTCAAGGTTGTTTAATACTATTTGTACAAGGGTCATAATGGTAATTTTTGTAACTATTTTCACATTGAAATGTTTTATACACTTACAGTTTCGTTTATAATATCATAATTCCAAATGTTTTGATGAGATTATTTGAAGTAAAACTATGTTTGAGTACTATGTAAACTCAAAGTTTCTGTTTTTGTTTTCGTAGATACGTTGCGGTACAAGTGGGTAAATATTACAATGAATATTACGATTTTAGTTTGAATTCTATGAATATTTAATTTTAAATGCATTGTACATTCTTAAAAAAAAGTTTTAAAAAATATTTTAACAAAAAAATGACCGATAGACACTGAAGAAGAGGACAGATTACCCTCGACATATCGATATTTGTCAGAAAATACAATATATCTAGCTTCAAAAGGCCAAATCGGATTTTATTTAAAAGTTGTTAATCTAAAAATTGTTCTATTTGGCCGGCAAGTTTTCATCATCTTTTTTCATTTTAAGCTATCTTAAATTAGAATATAATATTAATCACTATTATTATTACTGTGAAAAGCTGCGGTCTCTTTGACAATAGTTAACCTTAAAAGCTACCATCATTTACTATTAAATTTAACCCACAACTAAAAAATTGGGTTGACTAGTTTTTAATCATTAATCTGGTTTTAGTGGAGATAGCTAACCCTAGAACTTATCTTGGCAATCAAAAGATTGAAATAATGGAATGTAGACGTTTAAGCACGCCATTTACATTCCACAGATTCAATCTCAATCCTGTTTCAATCCAGTATCATACCTTGGGCTAATGACCAGTTCGATACGGTTGGACTTCTGAATGAGCTAATCGGTCTGGTCCGTCTACTTGTCTATAAAATTTCGCTGTCTATTTATCCTCAAATAAAAAGAAGAGAGTTAAATATAAAGAAGAGAGTTGCTCATTTAGTTTTTCATTAATGACTTATAGAACCTTCTAGTGTGAAAACGCAAATTTTCTCTATTCATCCATTCTTCATTTCTGCCACGGCAATTACGGAACGGATAACACAGGATGGGGATGCATATATGAGTAGTGATGGGATAAGAGTCTATTAGCAAATAGCTTAAACTCACTTAGCTCCAAGTTAACTCAGGAAAATATTCACAATTAGGTTAAATTAAAGACACGTTGCTTGCTTCATCAAATTCACCAATTCTAATTGTTTAGTAAATGTAGATTACTTCATCTTTGAAATATGTATGTGTTTAAGTTATTGTAAGCATCATACATTCGTAATCATATTTCAATGTTCTGAATCAGTAAATTATTTAGGTCGCAAAATATAAAAACCTAACCTTAACAGCATATAAAACTGGCATGGCTTTATAAGTTTTTATTTAATGAATTGTTTCCTCTCTGGCACCACCTTGTCGTGGCGGAAGGGGGCTTATGCATCACACAATGTCACACTAAAAAAGCCTGGAAAACAGCATGAAGATTAATCCAAAGGATTGTATGTCTGCAGGTGACATACAGGTGACACTCATGACGGCATGGGCTCGGATTCTGCAGGCTCCAGTTTCATATATAACTGCAATGGAGGTTCCTGGTTGCATTGGAAGCTCACGTGATACCATCGTTGAAGATTACATGACCAGCGAACTTTGGAACTGAATTGTGAAAACGGAAGCGCAGCGTCAGGTGGAAGTGCCTGGGCCAAAGATACCTTCTCATCAGTTCTCCAAAAAAAGTATGATCAATGAAGGAAACAACTGCGGCTGATGCTAACGAGACGTCCGCAGGAAGCAAAGAAGAAGTGCTGTGTGATCTGAAATCTTTAAAACTGTTGAGTCTATCAATCGCAAGCAATGACAAAAGGCGCGAAAAGTTAGTCCAACTCAATAAAACAAAAACTACAACGGTTTCATTAGAATCTGGATGCCAGGCATTGAAATCTAAGAGCCTACCTGGAGGATTGAGAGAACGGTCGGCTGTTGCTGCCGATGCTGTCAGTTTAGGGCAGAAATGTCTCAAATCTCAAACCCTGGCCGTCATATAGATGGCCAATCTGACAGGTATTAAGGTACTACCTATCCAAAGTCGAATTGGTCGAGAAAAAGTACCTTAAATCCTCGTACGTTAATCGCATTTGCGATCGGCCTTCTATATGAAAACCAGGCTCGAACAGACCATTGGGAGTAAAGCCCCGTCACCTGGTAAGGTTCTCAACCGAAGACGGAAGAGGGCTCTAAATAAAGAGTCAACGATTCCCGGTGTGAATCGAAATTTAGAGATGCCGCTGAAAGGCATGGAAGACCCGGCTACACCGATGATCGCCTGCCGTCAGCTGAAATGCCAAATCAGTCAGCGGAGACATTAATTCTGAACATTTCCATGCCTGAAGGTATAGATTTGTTCAGATCAACTTGCAGCATGGTAAGCACTTCATACTTTCACTTGAGCGAATAATTGCCAAAACTGCAAGCATCCCCCTACGATATGCTTTTGCAGGAGCCGTGGATTTGAGCAAGCAGGATCAACGGAATCAGCTCAGTCAAAGGGGCAAAAAACTTTTATGATGAAAGGTCAACCAGGCTCAAGGACTTGTGTTGACTTTCAGTTTGATGCCACATGTTCAGACAGTTTTCAAATTGGGACCTGTTAGTGAAAGCCGGGATAATGGTGGGTGGAAATGTGGACTGGTTCGCGCTTTGACTCTCTACTCTCACCGCCTACACAGGAACTGAAGGACTTGGTCTAGCACGCTGAGTCGGCAAGACTAGAGCTTCTGATGGAACTCTCAGCACTCCATTTGTGGCAGCAACCAATGCAATACCCGCGGAGACACTCGAGGGTCAGCAATAGCAGATGCAGTTTTTCGGCTACAGAGGATAATAAAGTTTAGTAGTTCGAACCAACTTGGTACTACTTTACTCCAACAAATTATTTAACTTATACAATTAATATGCTAAATTTATTTAAGGGGAAAGTACGACCCACTTGGATTGTGTGATTTTTTCCCGGACGCATAGCAAAAGAATCTCTTCTCCATTATCTCTCTCGCCACGAGGTTTTTTTTTTCAAAAAAAATAAACTAAGATTATCTTTCAACACGGCCCACAAAATGCAGAAAAAAAGATTCAAGTAAGGGGAATTTTTTATTTATTATTATAACTGTTGATTGTCGGGGCTTTAAAATAATATTTATATGAACATTGAACAGAACTTTGAATTCGGATTATTAAAACTGCTTTGGATGTCATTTAATTTTGATCGCAAGTGTATCTCATAGAACGAATCACTCTTCCATTGAATACTTTATTAAAATACAACAACAAGAATTCTTATCAATCCTCGTAGAACACACACGAGAGTCTTATCTCCAAGCTTGAATTCCAATTTGTGTGTTGTAAATTACTTGGTTAAAGTCTTATTCATTGTTAGTATTAAAGCCACTGAAAATCTGATTCCATATCGCAAAAATTCAGAATGAAACAGTCTTACTATTACTACAACTAGTCTTACTATTGGTATGACTCAAGTGACGTAATAAACATTATCGATAGGTTTGAATGATGATGTGTTTTCCCGGCTCGGTTAACAGTTGGCGTGAGTCAGCAAATCTAGAGTGGATTTTGTTGGTTTGATCATAGCTGCTTAAAACTGATCAGTAGTATTAAATAACCCTATTTATGCCTTGTTCAGACTAAGAAGATATTCCTGCTGCCTTATAATCATTTCCATTTGTATATCATGTCAGCATTTTCGAATTTATTTGGTTTACACATATGAAGCGAGCAAATCGAGATTATGTTCGTGCAGAAATGTTTTGATAGTTAAATACAATTAAATGAAGCAGAATAAATGAAGATCTAATAGCTGTAAAAATGAAACGGCACAGAATGTACGCAAGAGGCATTAATTGAAAAATTTATGATGTTATTAATGACGATTGAAATTTATGATCTTAATAATCACCATACTTTTATAGTGGTTTAGATTTAAATAGTCACCTCTTTTTCGCAAACTATAAATTGGATGGTATTATTTACATCGTGTAAACATATAGCACAACTATAATTTTTCTCTGAGCTAATCAACTCTCAGCTAAATGTAATGACAGCCTGATGTGCGATATTTGAAATGAAACTGAGGACCACACACGCTGCAAGCCAGTGCTCTGCGCACAAGGCTGCACAGGCTCATCAAACAGTAACCCCAGATAGAGCCAGTGTTAAACTCGGAAATATCATGTTCTGCAGATGTAGCAGATAAGAGTCTTTATCAACAAACACAACATCGAATGCCTAATATAGATAGCCCAAAGCGTCCGTAATGAATGAATTGCAAATTTCATCATTCTGAAACGAAACAAAATAGATTTGTTTTTTTTTTGTACGTAAAAGCTGTTTTAGAAAAGGCAACTAGATAGTTAGATGCTAACACATGTTTAAAATAAAATTGCAGAAAGGATAGGATAAGCAGAGAAGCTACAATCCCTAAAAAGAACCCCCTAATTATTCACCTGAATCGTAGAAATAGTTACTATAAACATAATATAATTTAACTCTCCGAGAACACAGGGGGTCAAATTGACCCCATTGACCTTTTTGGCCGATCGCAGCGCCTAGGCCTGCGGGCAAAGGGGGGTACTATAGGCTCCTAAGTGTATTTCTGTGTCTTGACTATAAGTTTACACCGTTCGCATACAGTCCCAAGTCGTCAGTCGTCGTTGAGAAGCATTTGAAGCAGATTAAGGGGTTTAATAGACCCCATTTGTACTCGTCATTTTGAGGTAAAAATTCATTTTTTTTACTTTATAAATCGATAGATTAATTTAAAAAAGCCAAAAAATAAGTTTGCAAGTGCTTTTATTTTTGGTTTTTAGCAATATGACGTATAATCTGCGTTCTAGTGTACGCAATAATTTGTTAGCTGAAGACAATGATAACAATTTTGGCGACAGTGATTCCTCCGAAGACAACCATGTCTCGGAGCAATCAGAATCTGATTATTCAGAAGATTACACTTTTTTGCAACCCTTTATATAGGGCTAATTTATTATTCTACTATGTCTTGAGAGTATCCATACACATTTTTAGCTCAAAATATTGAAAACTGACAAAGTTATGATACTTTTTAAATGCGCAAATTTTAAAATCCACCGTAAATATGCAAAATAAATACTTTTTTTAAGGGTCACTATAGGGCTAATTTTTTTAATGTTTTTGTCATACTTTGAGTGTATCCCCCTAAATTTTTAGCCAAAAATATCGAAAATTGACAAAGTTACGATTTTTTTTTGTAAAAAAGCTGATTTTCGATAAACTGTTTTTTTCGCGAATTTTCTTAGGTATGTTAAGGACATTTACGGCACTTTTAATGAATAAGAACTACTAAAAAAGGTCTTAATCTATACCTACAAATGTTTTCAAATGAAAATCTTCTGTGGCGGCGATTCTATAGACGTTCAAAAGTGGTTGGGGTCAATTTGACCCCAATTGTTCTCGATGATCGAAAAAATAGGTGTGTTCTCGGAGGGTTAAGATTTGTTATTTTCGTATTTCCTAGGTGGTATAGGATAATTAACTGCGAAAACTTAAACTAATTATGAATGATATAAAATTATAACCGTCCAAACGTCCAATTAATTTTTCGAAACCAAATATATTTCATTAAGGATCAATTTTTCCTCTAAAGGCTAGATAAATTTCAACTTCTTGACAGATATCGACATTTTGAGGAAAAGCTACTTTTTTCGGAAGAGGGAGACTAATAGGCACTAAGAAAGAGGAGATTTTATCTTCGAAATATTGATATCTATGAAGAAATTGAAATAAAGGTATATAGTTTCTAAATGAAAAATTAGTTTTTTAAATAAAAATTTTTCGAATGGAAACGAACTGAGATTATCTTTTTAAATTTTGGATTGCATAGCGAACAATTAAATGATCTTCGGAGCCTATCCCACCACTGGGGCTTTTTTTCTCTTTGGATCTAGTTGTGTTGCAGGACTTTGTAGCGGCAATATTGAATGCAGCAGTTGGAGAGGTCACTGTCTTATTTACAGTGGATGATCAACGAATTACGATCACATTAAAAATTTTCACGATTTCGACTTTAATTATCTCAGAAACTTACAAAAAAATGAAGATAAAACTTAGTTTCAAAATTGAAACTAAGGAATGTATTCCTATACTTCAGTAAATTTAGTGACAGAGACATTATATGCTATTATTTAGTAAAGTCCACCATAGCTTTCAAAAGCTCTTTAATTCTATTTCTCATTACTTTCATATTTTTGATTACTAAGTTCTTAAAATCTAACTTACTACCCCATACATCTTTAATGCTTTTTTTATTTTAATGTTAGTATTCTGCCGTTGATACACTAAGGTTTTCAGATGTGCTCCACAATTTTCTATAGGATTCATATACGGTGAATTGCCTGGCCAAGGTAAAACCATGATTTCCCTCTCGTCCAAGAAACTTCTTATGGATGCCGCTCTATGGCAAGGTACTCCGTCTTGCATGAACGTGTATTCTGACCTTTCGAGGGATAAGGAGTCCATAAATGGTATAAGCTCATACCGTAAAATGGTTTTATACTGATCTTGACGAAAATTGGTTCATCGGATGTTGTACCCCATATCATCCCAACCCCATATCATCACTGGGATGATATGGGGTTGTATGGGGATGTTTCACACTTGTTACCACGCATATTTGATGGTATTTTTTGTGGTCGTCTTCTGACAAATTGTGTCTATTCCGTCAAGGCCTCTAAACGGCAGTCGTCGCTAAAAATAGCCAGTGTAAATTGAAAAAAAAAATCGTAATACCAAAAAGTCAAATACTAAGCAATCTGTGAGTATAAATAAATTTTATTTTTTAATTTACCTCATCCCAAACACTTTCCGTATAATTCTTATAAAGTTACGTCCATATTTTTAGCAGCACGCCTACATTTTATATTTTTTTCGTACAGTACGAAGTCTTCATACTGTAACTGCTGATAAATTGATTCCTTCCTCTCGTATTGCTGCACTTCATGCTCTAATGGGAGCATTACGATGTTGCCGAGCGATACTAATATTTTTTTTCCATTTTCCACGCCAGTTTTTTGTTTATTTACACGTGGAGACACTCCTAATTCCAGATTTTTTGTTACTGGTCGGTAAGAAACGCACTCTTTTCGGGCAATTTCACGATAGGAATATATGTTTTGCTTTAACCGCGTTGAAATCGCAACTTTTTTTCAGTCACTAATGTCTTTTGCACGACACATTAACACTTTTCAAAAAAACTCCTAATTTAGACTTTAAGATGGTAAGCGTCTAATTTAATCACTTTAAATTTTTTTGCAATAGACCTTGCACTTATCCACGAACAATATCAGAATAAGTTTGTTGAAAATACCTTCGTATATTTATCTTATTTAAGTAGGAGATACTTCTACCTAAGAAAATAATTTAGGCTGGGATGGGTATTACCTCTTCTTTCTTCGAAAATAAGGGTTTCTGCCTCCTGACAAGTCATTACGGAATACGTCTTTTACATTCAGAAGTTACCCGGAACCTGTTCCGGCGAAGTTGACAACTAATTATACTGTAATAGCATCGTAAAGCAATTAGTTTTAATATTTTCTGAAGAATATGTAAGTGATCATAATTCGTTGATCACCCACTGTAGTTCTTCCTGATTAGTGAGCGCCTATTCAGTGTAATTAGTGATCGGAATTTCTCCCAATCATTTCTTTTTATATTTAGATAAGATGTTGCTTTGAAAACTTTTGTTTCTTTCACATCCTATACATTTCAGTGCAGTCATCGGGTCGAAACAAAATTCATAGGGTGAGTTGACCTCAATGTGAAGCAGATTTGGTATACTTTTGACTTTGCTGCTAACAAAGGGTGGCCAGGACCAGGAATTTTCGTGCCAAAAGATTCTACCGTTAGATATTTATACCGCAAACATCTACAATGAAAATAAGTAACTAACGCTTAAATTTTCCAAGTTTTGGAAATTGTCCGGATGGCAGCCCCAAACATATTCCTATCCCGGTAACTAGTAGTTTCGAGCCTAGTAGTTTGTTCATCATTAATTGTTTCGCCGCCTTGGATTAGTTCGAAGCGAATAAATCTTCTGCTTTTCCGTCAAACACAACACTTTCATAGAGCACAGTCCAGGTTTTGCGGTGATTGGCGCGCACATGCTTTTTTTTTAAGTTCTTTTTTGGTAAACATTATTGTATAGAGTTAATTTTACATCACCTGTTAATGTTCGACTGCAAAAAGCTCTTTTTCATTATGTGAAGGGAAATAAATGACAGCATTTGTCCAGTTTAACTCTCTCAGTAATTAGTCAACATCAAATTAAGCAGTTAAATTATCTTTTTTCATTCTATTGGTAATCTTCCTATTTCTAATGTTGTATTGTCTATCAAGAAGGTACGCTTAACCGCTAATGCTCGAAAGCCGTCCAGAGCTGAGTTCATTCCGTGAGATTAAATCACCACGGCGAAATCTGCACATCCACTTTCCAGCACTCCGGCAAATAGTAGATATCTGAAGTTTTTATGCAGTTTTAACACTCACATCTATCCGAAATTACATACACCTAAAGTGTGTTTCCATTATTCTGCCTGTTTTTGATGGAAAATATGTTTACTTGCAATACTATCATCTATGCATAGCATACAATGCAGTGAAATTTATAGACTTATATGATAATTGGGCTAGAAGTAATGCAACTATCCTAGGCAGTGAGGATGTTTATTGTTAATTATTGCAATTGAGCACAGTCCCCTAGAGGAGTAGTTAAATGTCCTTAAAAATCATATGAAAGTGGTGAAGTTTCGAAGAGGCTCGAATTATAAGACGAAAGGAAAGTCGCTCATATCGATGACATTTCTTACCTGTCTATAGACCACAATTTGCAAACGATCAATAACGCAGTATCGGTAATATCAAAATCACCGGCATCGCATACATCTTAAACTGACTTTGAACCTAATGCCACTCGTCAAGTCTCCTCATGCACATGTATCATTTACATTAATTGCACATAAAACTTCAACTGTTAAGTATTTACACTGTAATGGTATACAATTTCAAGTTGATACAATATCTTTAATTAATATGACGCAAACATATTGTAGTGCTCGTGTGCTCGCTGTAAACTTATAAACAATTATAAGTGAACATATAACTGGTGTTGATATAACATGCACGCAGTAAGATTTTTCATAAAAGCATTGTTGTGTATGTTGATCATTGCCAATAGCTACATTACTTGCATTATTCAAACCAGACAAATTGGCAGCCCACCAGACATGTTCTAAAAATCATTATTGCTTAACCCACAGCTTCGAAATATTCAGACTTTGATTCAAACGTGAATATTTATTTCGTACAATTTTGTTCAATTTCGTTCGTAGAATACAACTTATTGGAAAAGAGTGTATTTTTTATTGTACAAAATATGATTCTATGGTAATAGGTTGAACAGTTTAGTGTTCTTTTAATAATCACTGCTGTTGTTATACAACTGTAATGTCAGCTAGTTTCATAAGTTATTCTGTTTGGGAGTTTGGTACTGAAATACAAGTGCTGACCTTCGAGTTAGGCAGCACTCTAGGTCAACTAATACAAAGAGTGATAAAGTGCCTCCAGTCATTAAGCCTGATTCTGGAACTTCCTTGTGGTGCTGAACAGATTTTCCACAACTATTCTAAGAAGGGCTTCGTTAGTTTTTGATATTATTGCATGCACGCCAAACGAACCGTATGACGCTGTGGCGGCGCCAAAAAAAGCTAGAAACGGCGAGGAAATACTCGAAATACATCTCATACATGTATTTCATACATGTATTCAAACAACGAAAACAGTCTATGGATAAAACGTAAAATAATCCTCTAGAAGCCAGTTTGAGAATCTTCGAGAAATATATGTCTGATACATGTATCTCGTACATGCAATTTGTAAACAAGACGCAGACAGAGTCCTCTAGAAAGCAAAACCGGAACATTTCAGAACACAAACCATGACTCAGATCTCACATGGTAACGGACGTTCACAATAATTTTCCAGAAACCAGATCAGGAGGCTTCGAGAACCCAAGACACACACGCGACACGACTATAAATAACGCCGCGAGAGGAGCTGGCAATCAGTTAGCAGTGAGTTTTGGTACAATGCGATAGATTGTACAGAGTTAAACGAAAAGTCTGTTACTGTGAAAAGCGATACAGCGAATTTAGTGTATCCGGGCGCGGTTAATTAAAAGCGATAAAGTGTTAAATCGGAACGCGAAATTATAATAGCGCGATCGTAAAGTGTAAACGGTTTAGTGTTATAATTATTTGTGTCAAAAAAAGAATTAGTATTGATAAAGAAAACTGTTTTATTTCACGAATGTGAAGAATATCGAATCCACGGAAAGGTGTTTAACGGTAAAACACAACAATATGTTAAAACTAGACTTGCAATTTGAGTTTAGACTAGTAGTTATTCCACCTCGCAAAAACCTCAATAGCCCTTAAAGTGCAACAAAAGAAATGAACTGGAACATCGGTAACAAAATCAGCATAGAAGAATACACGATTTGCATACTATTTCATACTATCGCACTCCCAGTATAGGTCAAGTGCTACAAGTCAGCTGATCATTACTTTTTCCAAACATCACAATGACATGATATACCAACAAGAAATATGAAAAACCTTAGCGCACAGGAACTGCTAGAAATGCTAATATTCGAAGAAAAGTAGAGGAATCGTGCAGATTTAGAGTGCATACCGCACGTGCAATTTCCAGAACTTGGAAAATTTAAACATTGGTTACTTATTTGTATTGTAGATGTTTTCTATATGAATATCTAATGGTAGCATCTGGTGGTACGGAAATAGCAAAAATGGCCGGTGCTGACAGCCCTTAGCTAGCGCCAAAGCCAAAAGTTTACGAAAACTGCTTCACATTAAGGCCGACCCATCCTGTGAATGTTGTTTCGATCTGATAAATGCATCCAATGCAGTCATCGGATCATTATAGGGAGTTATAGGGGTAAAAATAACTTTAGGGTTACCATCTGCAAAACTTTTCATACTTTCGAAATATTAGTAATTGTTGTTAGTTTACCCTATAAGATCATTTGAAAATTTAATGATAAAATCGCTTACTAAAGATATGACAAAAAATACAAAAGCTTACATAACTGCCAAGCCTAACATGGTTTTTCAACCAGATTTCTACTAAATTTATCTTACAGCAAGGCGCATTTAATATACTAATTTCTTTTTGATTTCATGACTGTACTGGAGGTTACAAGTCAAAAAGCGCTATTTTCATGATTTAAGACACAAAAATTACCATAGCTGGCAGCTATGAATATAGATAGCTTTAAACAACATCCATCATCAAAAACTTATAGATGGCGCATATAGGTTTTCTCTGTCAACTGTTCTTGTAAAAATGCACTTACCACGTCCATTTGATGTACGAAGATTTAAAATTTAGCTGCTATCATCAGCAAGAAACGAATGGATGCGTAGCGGTCCACGGGTGAATATATTCCATCGTAATCAATTCCTTTGACTTTACAGTAGCCCTTGATCAGAAGTTGACCCTTGGGCCTCATGATGGCACCAGCGCCATCTAGCTTCACCTTATAAAACCACTTGCTAGCTATCGCTTTTCGTTCTCCAGGCAGTTTGCGCAAATCCCACATTTCATTGATCTTCAACCAAGTCAATTCTAAAAATTCAACAGAGATGCTCCAGTGACGCACCTTCAATATCCTTTAGTTGCCCAATAGGCTTTAGCCTCCACCTTCTATTGGACTTAGTTGTACCTACAGCACAGCTGTTTTCAGGTATAATGTGGTCTATCATTAGGACTAAAATTTTAATATTAAAACAGGGTGGTTTGAACGCTATTTATAAAAAAACATTCCCGGCTCCAACGTGAATTTATTTTTAGAAAATTTAAAAATCGATCTAAGGCCACATAGGTATGGGACAAAATTCGCTTTTCCATTCCTTCAACCGGTCTTACTTGCTCATCTATCGATACTCACTTCAGAAACTAACACTAATAGGGCTTTGTGACTTCGTATGTCACTCTGGTGTCATCATGTTTAGAAGCTATATTACTATATAGGCTGACATTATGGTACGAGGTTGCTCTTAAGACAGGGCCCCTCCGCCCCGCACCACCTCTGCTACTGTGTGTTGATCCATTAGTTACCGAAAAATCTGCTAATTTTACAGCAAGCTGTTTTTGCTGTAGTGAAACTGCATTGCATTTCGGCATGGAATAGAACAGCGTTTGTCCAGGCTAGAATTTCATATAAGGGAGTTCTCCGTCCAGCCGATGCTGTAATTCGCATTGCTGGTAGAGATGAATAGAATATTGGTGGCAATCTCAAGAGTGGGTTCATTTCTGTGTATGCCAACGACTCAATTCCGAGCAATAAAATTGACAGCGGTATACACTTGGATGAACTAATACTAAGGCAATCCACACACAGGTCGTCGAGCTATCGTCGTGGATGCGATATTTCTACGCTTGGTCGTCACAACCTAGGTAAATCAATGGGTGACCGCTAACGGAGCATTACCCAATCGTGAAGAGTGATTTTCGTGATTTTACGAAGCATACTGACGTTTTCTTGCCGACCCGTGTATGGACATGAAACGAGGATGACGACAATAGTTTTCTGGCAAGCTTCACAAGTGTCAAACGTCTCTCTCACATATCACATGGCTAACGACCCGTGTGCGGAGTGCCTAAGACTACCCCACCAAAATCCGGACAGTTTTCAAATTGAATTACCCGCTACATTGTGTTTGTGTCAGAGGTCGCCGTTGGCAAAAATGAGTCAGGAGTATAACCGAAGAGCCGCGATAATCGAAAGTCTTCGCGCTGGACGGTCAGCACGAGAGATTATTCAATTTTTCCGATATCCGAAATCAACTGTATATGAGATTGTTACTAAGTACAAAGCTCAAGAACAGTTAAGTGAAGGTTCAAGTACAGCGGCAAGAAAGCGGCACTCAAAAGAACACACCGTGAGAGCCCCTGAAGTCACCAAAAGGACTGAAGAGTTGATTCTGGAAGACCCGGGGTTATCGTTACGAAAACTGGCGTCTATTGTGAATGTGAGCGAGCCTACCATGCGGATAATCGTTGAGGAGGACGATTGATATTATTCTTACACGATCAAGGTTAGACAAATGCTTTCTGAAGCTGCAAGAACGAAGCGAGTGGCTCGCTGCAATTTGGTCATTTCTTCTAAGGTGCAATTTGATCATTTCTAAGGATTTTTTAATGAAAACTATTCGAAAGTAAGTGACTCCATTAATTTACACGTACGATGCACTGAATACCCAAAACAATCATCTTTTATTCTCCTAGAGCGATATTTCGAGCGATAAGTAATTTTTGCATATCTTCAATCATTAATGTTAGTTTATCTGGAAGCTATTTTCATTCAATTGTCTTAGCCTGTTGCATGTTATAGCTAATTAATTGAATAATCAGTCCTACCATGTGAAAAAAAAAAATTGAGTTCGATTTATACGTCCTTTTTTATCTCTACATCGGTGTGCTTGACCAACTTGGCAAAGATTATGCATAAACATATGATAAGGTTGCTTATGTCTAACAAAAATCAAGACCCTAAAGTGTCCAGATTAGCATTGTTACATACTAGCATTGTTATTTGGGAAATGAGAGAAAAATGTATCTTTATTAAGTTAAAATAGATATTACGTACGCCTTAAAAATTTCCAATGATTTTATTTATAATGGAATAAATTAAAATATCTCTTCTTTCTAACCAATTAACGCTTATATCAAATATTTAGCCTTAAATTCGCATTAGTCGCATTAAAATTGAACAGGCAACAAATTAAACTTTAAAGCTAATTTCATAACATCTATCAAATAAATACATGCAGTAAGCTGAACACAATCATTGAAAATAGCAAGTTCATGATTTCTTGATAACGATAGTATGAAAATACACCAAATTGCCAAATTCAAGGTCCTGGCCGCAGAGAAAACAATCACAATTTCCTCGTATGGTTTGTGATACCAGCTTTTAGCGTGCGTAGATTACGGCATTTTTATCATTGCGTACAAAAAGACTAAAACTACCTCAACAAGTGGTTTGGCACATGAATGATAAATATTGCGTGTAGAGAATATCAAAATTTTCCCATTGATTTCTAACGCGACAAATTTTTGTGTAGATTATAATCTTTTCCTTGACAAAGTGTTTAATCTTCATCTTGAAGAAGATCGAATAAGAAAGTAAATCATAATTTATTATCTATGCCACTTTTTATTGAATTTATTTTCTATTTATTTTGCAGATATCATTGACATGTTATTTCATATTGTCAAAAACAATATCTTATATGTATACAATATAATACAAGGGCAGGATTTTGAAGGTATTCACAGATGCCTGCACCTTACAATACGCAAACATTCAAAACGAATCGATCTAAAAATGTTAACAGGTGCGTATAAGTAAAAGAATATTGTCCTTTTAAGTAATTATAAATCACAAAGAAACTTTTTACTTTTTTCAATAAATTTCTTTTTTCGCTCACCGGAGCAGATATTTCCATCTCCCGCACATATCAAATCCACTCATGACAAATGTGTCTCCTTACTTATTGTTTTAGCAATGCTTATAAAACCAAATGTAGCATGCATGAGCTAGATTAAATTTACATTGGCCAAGCAAATGATAAATAGAACACTGATTGTAGTAAATGTAATTGTGCGTTGACAAATATCACATTAACTGCAATTTACATGCATTTTATTTTAATTAGGACAATATAACAAGTAATTTAATAGTTACTTCTTTTTATAACGCAAAAAAAGAGCCAAAGTGTGACCACCTTTTCTTGGATAATGCAATTATAGTTAATGAAAATGCGAACTCATAATAAGTGTCATGTTTTAATTTTACTGTTTTTCAATATTAATTAGTTGAATTGAATTTATGTAAGTACATGATATACATTTAGTTACAGTAAATTCATTTATGATCAGACAGTGTCTTTAGTGCATTGTTGGTTATACTTATTACATACTTGATTGGTAACATTTTAGTCCGTCTAGGGAAAATTAGCACAATGAAAAATGAAAAATGTAATTTAATAGAATCAAATTTAAATCAAAAGTTGAAATAACTTTGAAATAAAAAGCGAATCCTATATGAATTCCACTTTATTATAAAAATTTTCTTTTCAAATCAAAATTTTTTATCATTGAATTAAAAAGAAAACGTATATGGCGCCAAATCATATTTGAACATTTTTGATAAGTTGGTACGCTGATTAGGAACTAACTTCTTACGCTCTGGAAAATAGTCTCTTTGGCAAAGCACATGTATATTGCCTAGTGGGAATGAGAAACGTATCTAATTATCTTGGCGGGGTAATTTCTGTCTTTTTTCTCTACTTCTCGCAATCAGTGGGGAAATATCGCAAATTGTATCGCAATTCACGTACTTTCCGAGCTATGTATAGTACTTAAACTATGACTGTGGCATCATCGGATGAAATTATCTCTCCCGTGAGTTGAACTTTATATAAATCGTTAATATAAATTTGTAAATGTGTATAACTGTATAAAGACAGAATTTTAATCGATAAATCAAACATCAATCGATAACCTGGAAGCGACCATCTTCATCGATGCCGAAGAAAATTAAGGTATAGAGTTCGGCAGGGAAGGTTATGCATCAGTTTTTTTATATACTGTAGTAATTATTATGGTGGAATATTTGGAAAAGGAAGCTACTATATTAGGCTCTTACTGTGCAGACCAAATAAAAAGATTGCGGGAGGCTATTGAAGAAAAAAGACGCGGCAAACTGCGAGCCGGAGTGCTGTTTCATCAAAACAACGCACCGGTTCCCAAGGTAGCAGTTACGATGGCTGCAAGAAACAGGATTCGAGCTGCTTGAACATCCACCCTATTCGCGAGATCTAGCTCCCAGTGGCTTCTAACTTTTTCGTCGGCTCAAGGAACACCTTCGGAGCAAGAACACCTTCGGGGCTGTTGGGGCGTTTTGGGAGAGTAAAGACAAAAAAAATGCTCTAAGGGTATCCTGGGTTTGGAAAAAAGGACTAAATGTATTGACTTGTTAGGAGACTATGTTGAAAAATAAATATTTTTTTCCAATTTACCTCGGTTTATATTAATTACCAATACTTTTGGATCAATCCTCGTAATGCAGAACGCAGACATAATATTTATGCAGTACAATCACTTGCTTGATCACAAGGCTCGAAAAGCGAACAAGGTCGACTTGGATGAGGGTCACAATGTGATGAAAATGTGTGAAAAGGCTGCGTCTGTGCAGGTCAAATTATCAGACGCTGCGCTTTGTCTTGATGGTAATTCACATGTAATGGATGCCTTATCGACGAGCGCAGAGCTAGACGATGGTTCCGTAGTTCCAAAGGATTTCACAGTGGGCGACTTATCTTTGTTCAAGAAAATCATTTTAGATTTGAAGAAAGTCATTGTACTCGTATTTAAGATTAAACAGGATAATTGGGCGAAGCCAAGCCGCTTCTTAGAGTCCCTCATTATTCACGACTGCCGTTCCACATAGCAATTCGTAGTTTTGGAATGGTGCGGGATTAACAGTTTTAGCTGACCTAAATACGGAAAAAAAATTTCATACGGAAACAAAAGTCAAAACTGCAAATGCTATATCGACATCCAAACGAATATAAGGTAGCCTACGATAAAGACTTGGAAAATCAGAATTGCAATTTGATGCTCGTTTGGAAACTATCGGCTTTCTGAATATGGTTGACTATGTTTTATTGTTAGTATTTTTAAGTTAATAAACGTATCTTGTTGAGCAATTATAGGAAGACTTTTTGCTTTCATACAACATTATAAATGTTATGTTTAGTTAGTACGTAAACGTACGAGGTTGATTCGCTGAAATGACACTGAAACAACAAAGTTCCCGCTCTAATGGTTAAGTGCATATTACTGCAGCGAAAAAGACAGAAGAAACAATACAAACAAGTCAATGTTTTTGTTTATACTTGATAAACATCTCCAAGAGGCCGGCTTCGGCTTATGTCCTTACTGTAAAAGCTGGCATTATCGAATACGCAATAGGATATTCATTGTCTAGATCAATGAGAAAATTTTATATCCAATAGTGGCTAGCATTCCCCAATTTTCACAGATATGATTATTCGCAGCTTTGATTTTATAGTCTTAGTCTAGTCACGTAAAGGCTATATCAGGAAGAAGTCTACTAATACATTTAGAACTATTAGCACTAAACTTAAGGTTTTTAAAGCATGTTTTGTTCCTAAAAACCAGATGTGTTACCAGCCAAGGGTATCTTGAAAAATTAGTGTTTTTACTATGGAAGTCTATTTGCCAAGTTTCTAATATATCATCAAAGATTAGTTCTGAAACTTCTTCAAAATTTAATTCTACAGATATTGGTATATCCTCAACTATAGCTCTTATGTGTCACGCTATTTGGCATCTATAATCGTCAACTACTTCAAGGAAAGAACATTACGCTACGACTCAGACGAAGGACCAAAACTCTACCTAGTAACGGCGGGAGTACCACAGGGATCTGTTCTTGGCCCCCTACTCTGGAACGTAATGTACGACGGGATACTAAGGCTTCGAGTACCCAGAAACGTGGTGTTGGTAGGCTTCGCCGACGATATTGGCATCGTGATTCCAACCCGTCACCTTGAAGAGGTCGAAATTTACGCAACCGAAGCAATCTGGGCTGTTAAATCATGGCTTAGTTGCGCTGGGCTCAAACTAGCCGACCATAAGACGGAAATGGTACTAATCACGAAGCGGAGGAAACTACCAGTAGTACGAATAAAGGTTGGTGACTGTATAATTACCTCGCAGCCTGCTATTAAATACCTAGGCGTAACTATCGACAGCAGACTGAGCTTCAAACCTCATCTGGAGAAAGCTGGTAAGAAGGCATCCGTTGTCGGTTCAGCACTCGCTAGAATGCTACCCAATATTGGCGGCCCGAAGCAAACCCGAAGGCTTTTGATTTCAAGAGTGGTGACCTCTATTCTAATGTACGCAGCACCAGTGTGGGCACCAGCGCTACACATAAAATCGAATCGCCGAAAAATGCAAGCAGCCTACCGACTGATTGCACTTCGAACTTGCTGTGCCTTTAGAACAACGTCCTATGAGGCAACGTGTGTTATAGCCAGTATGCTGCCCATCGAAATTGTTGCGGATGAAGCGCTTCGACTCTATAAAAACGAAGCACGGACAGCGAGCACGCGAGAGATTCAAAGGCTAGTGTCAATGCGCTTATGGCAGAGTAACTGGGAAGAGGCGCAAAACGGACGTTGGACGTACAAATTAATCCCCAACGTTGCGCAATGGGTTTCAAGAAGCCACGGAGAAACAAGCTATGACCTAACCCAATTCTTGAGCGGACATGGCGGTTATCGGTATTATCTGCATCGCTTTGGACTCGACACCTCACCGGACTGTCCAGCCTGCAAAAATGTACCCGAGGATGCGGAACACGTTATGTTCACCTGTCCCCGCTTTGATGTATGTAGAAGTAGCCTAGAGACGGAACTAGGCACAAGGATATCAGCGGTAAATATCGTGAGCTGCATGCTGAAATCCCAAACTGCGTGGAATGCCGTCGAAAAAACGCTAAAAAATATTCACCGCAAACTGCGTGACGCAGAAAGGGACAGAAAGAAGGAAGAAGAAAGGATGCGTAGAAGCAGCTAATGGCTGATCCACCCCCACGAAGTAATGCTGAATAAGTAGTCCCGTGGGGGAGTGCGGAAGAAGAAGGAGGTGGTTTTAGTCGGTAAAAATCCGGCATGTTCCAGGGCAGGAGCCCTGAAGCATCTTCTGGAAGATTTCCACCTTCCAACGACGGAAAAAAAAAAAAAAAAAAAAAAGCTCTTATGACCATAGGGTGAACTGTAATGTATGACCAGTGTAATACCCGTTCATTGCCATTTTCTAAAGGAAGCAAGCAATAGTGCTATATTGATAATTAACGTGTAGTTAATATTTTCGTTAATCGCAGTTGAGATAGTATACTTAATAGTGACTAGCTTCAGATTCAATACTGTTATAGACGCTGGAAGAGACTTGAGCTAGACTGTTATTAAGCTCCTCAAGAATGGTGTATTTCACATCCAAAGAAGATTTGGCACCATCTGTCGCTATTATATAGACTTTATCATTTTTCTCAGCTACTAAAAGTCTATTAAAATTATTAATGCTGGATGTCTAATATGGTTATTAATGGGCCAATATGGTTGGTTACTAAGCACTAACAGATTTGAAAGTGGAGGGATGAAAGGAGTTAGATTAAATAGAATAAACAAGTTTTCGAACCGATCTAAAGTCACACCGTAACAAGATGTCAAGAGACCCTGAAGTGCAGCTTGACATAACAGGTAATTATTTCTTTTAAGTTTAAGAATCTTTATGGCAGTTAATCATAGCGCTCTAAAGAAAGATTGGATTTCATGTACAATTGCAAGCATCTTAATACAAAGCCTTAATGCTTACATCGCTTAAACATTCGGCATTTTAAAACATCTATGAGGCAAATTGTTGGTGCAGGTCTATCCTGACGTTGGAATTTCGTAAAAGACCGTGAGCAACATGAAAGTACTAGACATTTTAATCTATTGGAGACTTGTCAAAATTTATCTTCACGCTGAAGCCAATAGCAGCCTTTACACATAAACAGAATCAAACATGAGTATTGTAATATCAAAGGCGGTGAAATTCATTCATACAAAATTTCAGTACTGAAGAAAATTAATTTCACCCTTAATTAGACATGATAAATTCTTCGCAATATTACTCATTTCAAATTACATCTGCAAGCTAAAAAAAAAAAATTGATTTCAATACTAATTTTATTCGAAAATCAGCAATAATCGAATTTACTTCGTTTATCGAGTAAAAGTTAGTGCAGATTTGAATATAATCGTTTTTGAAACAAAGGACTGGAGCTTAAAAGCTTTGATACGGAGAAGAGCTAGAGGCGCAAGTGACTCTAGAATAAAGCGAGAAGCAAACCGTCTTAGCGACTAGATACGTGGTCAGATATCCCAACACCAGAATGAGCAGTGGGAGAATTCGATGCAAACCATCGAGCCTGGAGATAACACCCTATGGCGACTGTCTCGATACTTTAACACCAAAAGCAAACTTTTAATGCCACCAATCTGCGGCACTCAACGCCTGAAATACAACAGTGCAGATAATGCTAATGCCTTTGCAGAATCCTTGGAGACACAATTCCGAGGGAGCATCTCATCCGAGGAGGACCTAGAATGCCAAAAATACTTCGAACAAGCAATCTTCTCAGTTTTGAACCTCGGGAAGCAGAACCGTTAAAGTTTGCTGGCTTTGGGGAAGTGAACATATTGGTCAATGGACTGAAACGACGAAAATCACCTAGTATAGACAGCGTTACCAACATTTGCTTGACCCACCTACCAGACAACATACTACAAAACAAACAGACGTAATTAACGCCATACTCCGTCTGAGGAACTACCCAGATGCGTGGAAAGCAGCGATCATTAGCGTTCTACCGAAACCTGGTAGAAACTTAACATTTCCCCAGAACTGGAGACCAATCAGCCTCCTGCCATCAATAGCTAAATTGGGCGAATGCATTTTTTTTCTCGCCACACTGAAAAAGTCTCCAAGAACGACATTCTCCCTGAGGAGCAGTTTGGCTTCACTTCACTCTACAGAACTCCAGCTAGCAAAGGTGGCTCAGCACATCCGAACAGCGCTCAACCACACAGAATCGACCGGGTTAATATTGTCCGGCATAGATAAGGCCTTCGACAAAGTGTGGCATGCAGGACTAATTTTCAAAATGCATGAGTTTCAAATGCCTCTCCCTCTTTTCCAGATTATTGGATCTTTTTCAAGGGCAGACAATTCTATGTGAGAATTAACAAACACTTCTCATCGAAAGGCAAATTGTAGCTGGAGTTCCGCAAAGATCCGCATTATCTCTCCTATTGTATAATATACACTGCAGACATCCCTAAACTCCCGATAGCTAAACTATCATTATTGGCGGACGATACGTGCATCTTCCACACGTCCGGGCAAGTAGAAGCCGTATCTAGGGTACTTTCACAAATGGAAGATTAAGATCAACTCAGACAAAACCCAGACAATTTTCATCACGCGAATTGAAGCTTTGGTCGGCGGCCGATCTTACTTCTGCATGACCCGGAATGTGTGAATATTGCATGCTGAGTGATTGTGACGCCCATTGGAAATTCCAATATCCTATTTTCGCAGCTACTAGGGGGAATTGGTGCTCTTGTTTTAAACATTTTAATTGCCCATGATTTAAAATGCCCTGAAATTTTCATCTTTCAGTTTTTTATAGCACACTCCCCATAGCCGATGTATGCTCGCAAGTTATTTTCCCCTTATTTTAGCGAATGATGTTCATAGGTGAATCATGAACTTTTTGGGAAACCGCTTTCAAGCAGCTTACCTGTGCATTGCTAAGAATGTTTGCTTCGTAAATTCTGCTAGAATGCATTACAGTGATTCCCGTTGGGAATAGACCGACATACTAATAGCACCATGGATATTCTCAGATTCCCGACTAAGCCACACGAAATATACCCACACCTCAGAAAAATCACTAGCTAGTGCAAACCATTTGCACACTGACTAAATCCAGTACCCAATGTAACCAAGATTCATAGCTATGCGCAAGACCGCTCACAGAGAATAGTGGAGTGAGGGTGAATCACTTCACTAGCTTCAAACGAATCCACTTCCTCGTCGTCGTCGTTAAAAGCTTTGATACCAATAATGTGCAAATAAATCTACACAGTTCAACCGTTTAGATCAATCAATTACGTTTAGCCAAAAATCAAAAATATAAGTAGCATAAAACTTTTTTACAGCAAGAAGAAAGTTAAATTTTCATTTACACCAAAATAGTTTAAGGTTCTTGCTTTAGCGCGACTTCAGTTATTGCGTCATTATAAAAAGCGATTTATTGCCGTTTTGCAATTTAAGAAAATGGTTGATTTCTGGTATCCTCCTCATTTTTCTGTAGGAATTATCCAAGAAGCAGTGAAGATATGGTGAACGTTATTTAGTTCATAGCCCCTAATATATCCCGGAATGTTTTTTTAAACAGGAATATTTCTAGTGAAAGCCTTTATAAAACATTTAATATAAACATTTAATATGAGTTTTTTCGGAGCATAAGGTCATTTTTTTTGAGCCAACATGTATGAAAACTAGAATTTGGTTCAAATGGAAAATGGTTCAAAATGGAATTTTTCCTACTTGCGGTCATACAAAAATACAAAACTGGCCTGACGATGCGTTAGTATTTTTGTTAGTAGTTGGTTAATCCTGACTATGCGGTAGCGTGATAGCATTGCAAATCAAATGGTGTTAAAGTGGAAAATCATTCATACAAACTCAGATCAGTTTACCGTATATACTCGTTATATGGGCGATGATGTCTGCATGGATTGACTGTGCAATACTTTAAAATAAAAGAAAAAAATGTATTTGTTCATCTTGTATCATGTTAAGAGCCGACGTTTGGGTATAATACTAACTAAAAAGATGCAAAAAAAGATGCATGAAACTCATTTTTCGACAAAATTGAGATTGCCACTTTTGATATTAAACTTTTAACATATGATAATACAAAACAAATGGGAAATATTATGCACTCTTTCGTAACTACCGAATTTGTTAAGAAATGAAAATTGTTGGCTAAATTAATATAATTTTTTCATTCATTTTATATGCCTTTAGATGTTTATGAATTAGTAAAGATCTAAAATTCTGGGTGGTCGCCATTTGGAATTTTAGATTCCGAATAAAAGATGAATTTAATGGTTTTTAGCGCTTGAATATTGACGACTTGATGCCATACAGGAAAGCGAACACGCGCTTAAAGCAGCTTTGTTGTGTATAAAAGTTTTGTTTAATGAGCTGCTCTGGTTGAGCTAGGTTGAGATATCTCAGCAAAATTTGTTTCATGAGCGATTCGGTTGATCTAACTTGTCCAAAGTTGCTCCGATTTGTGTTTCATGACTCTGCTCTGTTGAAACAGAACAATTTATAGCACGATTTTCTGCTCCAGCTTTTTTGGTGGAGCGACTCCGGGCAAGCAATCAGATGTCTGTCAGTTGTCGCAAAACCGACTAATAACATAAAAATTGTAACTAGAGTAGAGTTTTTTTAATAGTGAAGTTTCTGAACTTATGACAAGCAATCAACTTTGAGAATTGTTACCTGAAAAGTGTTCCAGAAGATTTCGTGCTCTCAATTGTTTTGATCTGCTCTATTTTTTAGGCAGCTGCTCTACTCTAACTTGCCTTGAGATGCTCTGCTCTTTCTTTGGGGTCATCAAGTCTAGCCTCTAGTATAACCTAATGAAATGAACTTTCGAATTTTGTGTCTTTTTATGTTTTGATGTGCTCGTTGGAGGCGAAGTTGGTTCGTGAAGTCTACCTCGCATATTCGCGGGAACATTTTCATTTTTTCGCCTGTCGATTTTTTTTTTGTCATAGTGGATGAAGTCCATTTCGCTACAGTGCGGCAGATTTGCATAAAATAAATATATAATAATATAATATATAATAATTTTTTTTAGGGCGATAGAAAACTGTATATTGGATTGATTATCGCGTTTGATACGTCTCGCTCATTAATTACAGTGCAATATGAAGTTTCTGAAGTGGCAGCTGCTTCGTTGCTGCAATTCATGCCCACAATGGATGAATTTCGCTCGAATATTTGGCAATTGTTGTTGATGTCGGCTCACGAATATTTGTGATGCACATATCCACAAATACTTCGGTTAAGACTAGCTCCGACCTTATATTTGAGACTCAATTTAAGCTTCGAAATTATCAAGTTAAACATGCAGTGATACATACATACAATAAGATAAAATACAATTCAACTACGGTCAAATGGGTAATCCATGTCATATTTTCTTCATCACAGCAATTGAATTCAGAAAGTTCAATCATGAAAGTAATAACCCATTGCAAATTTCACTGTATCCTTCACTCTACAAACAAATGATGACTATTCATTTAAGATTCAAATTAAAGTAGACACAGCTTAGACACCAGAAGCCACATATGAAAGAAAGTAGGTGTTTGATTTGTCACGAAAATGCATTACCTTCTTGAATGGGATATTTATTTGCGCCATTAGTTCAGAGTTTGTTTGAATGACAAATATCGCTTTTTTGTGCAATCATGTACTTACCATACTTTTTTCCGTGTTATCGTAATACGGATTCCATCCTATGCTCATGACCATTTTATAACTTGGCCCATTATCAACAGAAGCGAATCCAAAATATATGCCTCGATTTATCACATCAGGCAATGATTTGACAACTTCCAATGGATAATTTGCTGAAAAGAGTGTTGAAATTCGCAAATCAACAAAAACAGTTCATAGTTCGAATAGTATTGCGACAGCGAAGGTGAATTACATAAGTACGACTCTTTATTTAAAAAGCTCATTGTACATTCACTAAATATTCGATATCGCAACTAATATTCCAATTAAGCCACTGTCAGATAGCCTACCAGTAGGTATCCCCAACTCTCGTGATCCACGGCCGAATCCCTTGACTATCTCACCACGAGTAAAGTAGGGTAAAACTTTGGCTAATTCTGGACTTGGTAGTATTTTCATAATTTACTTATTATCTTATCAATATCTACACTTTGTACAATAATCACAATCACTTCACTGCACTAAGCGCAACCAACGGTCTTAGGTTTACTACGAGACGTGCAGATATTAACTAAAATTGAAGAGTATTTTCTCAAAAGTATACGTACAACTTTATTATCTTCGTCGTCTTTTATGAAAGCTTATAGTGACGTATTAGTTGACGTACCCGAATGTCATCGGTGCTTTCGAGCTTTTGACATTTCGCTTCAAATAACCATTGTGCCGGTTTACACCAGTCGGACCAAAAGTGACCTGACCTAAAGCGCGGACTAAATGAACTTAGTCCTCAGATGTTTACAACGAACCCGACCTAAAATTTGCTTAAGTGGAATTTAGTCCTCGTTCGTATATGACAGCTGTCATTTAGTTTAATTTTCCTTCATGCACTGTTTTTATCATTTCATTTGTCTCTCAAACATGTTTATTTCAATGATTTTGTGTCAAAGGGGAATGTTATGAGCTTATATTCAACATACATACATTATTAATAGTCGCGCAAAAATCAATGTTTAGGTCGCGTGTGTTTACAACGATTATAGTCCACGACCTATATTTAGGTCAGGTCGCTTGAAATCGTGGACCGACCTAAATTTAGGTCGGTCCACGAGTGTATACAGCACGTGGACTAAAAAATTTAGGTGAAATTTGGTGTTTAGTCCGCGGACTAAACGTCCGCTGTATACAGTACTATTGAAATAACCAGTGAGATAGTAGAAATGGAGTGGACATGCCCATAAGATTTACATTGAAGGGGATGGTAGTAATTTTTTGTCTACTCATTGTCAAATCGACAATGAGTAGACAAAAATTACTACCATCCCCTTCAATGTAAATCTTATGGGCATGTCCACTCCATTTCTACTATCTCACTGGTAGAAATGGAGTGGACACGGACAATAAAACTTTCTACCATTAGCCCCTCGCGCACAAAGCATGTTAAAGCTGCCTTTCCGCCATTTCTCGCTAAATGTCAAATTGGAGGGAAACAACTTGGTTTTGACCAGCCCCTGGACACGGACGGTATAACTTTCCACCATTAGCCCCTTCAATCCTTAATGTTAAAGTTTCCTTTCCGCCATTTCGACCTAATTGTCAAATTGGAGAGGAACTACTTGGATTTGATCAGATTTGACAAGAGTAGCTAAAAAATTACTACCATCCCCTTTAATGTAAATCTTATGGGCATGTCCACTCCATTTCTACTACCTCACTGGTTTTGACCAGATTTGACGTTTAGTGGATGCAAATAGGCATGTCCACTCCATTTCTACTACCTCACTGATTTTAACCGCTTTAAAACATCGTGAATTATGTTTGTTTTTTCTCGCGTTGCTTACGTCTGTCAAAAATAATAGATCTGATTTTAGTTGGTTGAAAAGAATATTCGAAGCTCACATAATAAAGAAACATAATATGTGGTGATGCCATTACCTGAGGGGTTGGCATTATCTAGGCATTATTCAACAGTGTTCGATTTTGATTTCATCAAAAATCATACAAATGTCCACGGGAAAGTTGTAGACCGTATTCAATCTCTACATTCTGATTTAGATTTAGACTCTGTGAGTTTAATTGCGGATCAATATATTCGCGAAAAGCTGAGAACGGATCCTGTATCGTTAATGAGGAAGGCAAGACTGAAATCCGAGGCGTCTAAAGGCGAGACAGGTAATTTATTAGTTTGTTAGTTTCGATTTGGACCACATTTCAAATATTCTAAGCGGATTACACTCCTTGTAATCCTAGGTAGCTGAACAGTTAGGCCTCGCATATAAATTATGACCAGTCTTAAATATTTTACACTTACTGAACTTAGCGATATTTACATAAGGCATTTGACTTTAATATCCGATAAATGTTATAAGATGGTAAAGTGTTGTTCCGCTACTACAGTTCTAGTAAATCGGCTTATTTTTTTTTAGCTAAAAAATATCTGCTACGCTAACATGTGATTCTGCTACCATTCGAAATTATATTATTTTGCTTTGGTACGAGCTTGCCAGTTGATTTATTCTATGCAAACGACACAGACATGCAATGCACAAAGACGATAATTTTGTTTCGGCACGAAAATTCAGAATCCTACTCTTGTTGTTTTTGATACAAATCTGCTACAAAGTTTTTTGGGAGAGGAACAACACTGGGCATAAGAAACCATATTATCGCAATGACTTCTTTTAGATTCGTCAACTCAACTCAAGGTTATTGAAGGTGGAGGCAAAGTGAAGTGGGCATAAGGTGAGACCACATATTTGCACCGACCACTGCAACTTAAACGACCCACTGACAACGAGATCTGGTCCGCGACTTGATCTAAAAAATCCGATCTCTGCGACGAAATTAGCTGTCTGTGCTCTAGTCTCAGGTTGAATTTTGAGTCTCCGCAACGGTTGCAGTTAATACGCGTGTTTTTTACTCCCCTATCCATAACAGAGCAATGCTCTCCAGAACAGACTCATTGTAAACAATAACAACTCATATCGCAGTGAATTCACTGGGACAATAATTGTTGTTGTTATAATATCAAACTTTTTTGATATTTAGTGGGCGGAGCTAGTGCAGGGCTGCCAAGCTATTTCTTGGCAAATTTCCCAAAAGAATTTCAAAATACTCCAATAGATACTGCATTGCTTGAAAAATCCCCCAAATGATTATCTCTGGATATGCATACTTATATATATAAACGTTAAGCTAGATCCTGTGAACTCGATTCTGAAAATGCTATTTTTCTATCTATCAACTTTAAAAGTTCGTCAGAGGAAGAAGAATAAAAACGCGATGAAAATGTAAAACTTCAACCAATAATGTAAATACACCCCTGAAATTTAAATGAAATCAGCAGTTAATATTCCAGCAAATTGTGTTCCTTGGTTTCAGGAGCGTAAAGGGTTTCATTAAAATCATTTAACATTTTTCCGTAGAAATTAAATTTGTAAAGCATCCAATCAAACGTAGACAGAATTTTAACTAAATAATGGCTCAATGTTAATCAAGATCTGCCTGTTTCTCGATTTGTATTTCACAAAATTAAGCATTGTGTGTTCAAAATGATCGCTGCTCTGCAGCATTTGATGTTGAAAGTAGATCTGTTCGCGTACTGCAGCCAACTGCAGCAGTAACAGAATTTGGCAGGGATTATTTATGTGGTGCGGGAGCATTTGGGAAAAGTACAAAAACACACTGCTGCAATTTGCTGCAAGAAGACTCCAGAAGTGTCAATTGTCGGCGGTTAAACTTTGAAAAATACTGTAATGGACAGTTTGTAGATGAAATAGAACTCTAAAGGGAAGACGCGTTTTGTTTAATTTTATATTTGCTGGTGATGGCGCATCATGAAGTGATGATGTTGTTCTGCCTTAAATACCTGAAAATTTCCCGTAAATGTTCTAATCAGTCACCCCTATTATGAATGTCGAGTCGATGTCGATTATATCGACATCGACTGCATATCGACAGATATGCTATTGTGAGTGTCGAGTCGATGTCGATAATATCGACAGTTTTGTCGATTGCAATTTGCTTCGCGACGTTACATCGACAGGTAGTTGGATATATGCAAAATGTAAGTTATTTTCTTGCAATATTCAGTCGCTTATAAAATAATTATTAAAGGGTGAAAATAACAAACGCCCAACAATTTGAACGTTAGGTATCTCTACTTGAGAATAACGAAGAACTTACAAGAGGATTCGCTAAAGCTGATGGGTACAATGGCGAAGTGAAGGATGGATGGAAGTTTTGCAGAAGAGCTTAAAAGCATGGGTCTACCAGTAAGAGATATAAGTGGCTGGCAGAAGGTTTGTTATGAAGATATCAAAGTTCTTAAACTCGTATGACCTCCTCAGGTGTGGATTGATTTCAAATTTAAAATTCACAAAAAGATCATAAGAAACTATTGTGAATAACACAAACTGGTGGTGGACCGAACAAACAGGTTTATTTATCTCCTCTTGAAGAGTGAGTGGTTAACTTACTGAATTTAAATGTTGCGCTTAATCCCACTGGCTGTGAATTCGGAACACCGCGCGATACGAGTGTGGAGCCTGCATCGTCGATTTTACCTTGTTCCACAAGTGATCAGGCAACCTGAGTTGTAAGCGCTGTACCACCAGCTGCCATAGATGCAACTTCTTCAATGAAAAGAACACCTCGAGAAAGTACATCTTCCAACGCCGACCAAGAGGAAACTAGACTCCGACTACTCGAAAAGCAAACTGAGCTACAGGAAAACATAAATAAAAATGTCGCAAAAACTCTGCATTTAACCAAAAAAATGTATTACCTCAAAAAACACAAGTTAAAATTGCGAGAAAAGTCTTTACAAATAAAGCAAAAAACGCTGCCAATTTATGAAGATGATGCGAGAGATAAAAAAATACATCGTATTAGTATAGCAATATATTTTTTTTCCTCCTTCCTTCCACTCTCTCCATCACTGAATCAGTATACACGGTCCGTGTGCATCAACGTATCATCAAACATATCGTCCTAGTACTTCCCAGACAATTGAAAATTGGTATAAGGGAAGATTTTTTAGTTACAATAAATATGAAGTTCAAAGGGCAAGTCAGCTTTGTACTCACTAAAACCAAACCTTCACCCCAAGCCCACCAATATATTCAAATAATGGTAATTGGTGCTTTTCGACTGCCAAGTGCACAGTATGCACAGAATATCCACCATTGGATATTTTCGTTAACAGGAAAAAAAAGTTTTGGGAGAAATATATTCTCTTTTCATTGTAATACTGCACAGTAAATATTTCCCTTCGCGCGCTCATTTGAATATATATGCATTTGAAAACCTCGCGCCAAGCCCATCGTACTCGATTTGACAAACTGCAGCAAAATGCCTAAGCTCAGTCCGACTGTAATTTTCTACAAATGGTTGCAAGAGGGCAAGCGATGACGTCAGCAATATTCTGCATACAGCAAAAGTACAAAAACGACTTGCCGCAAATCTATTATAATAGATTCAGGTACGTGAACAGACCTAGTGAAAGAAGTGAAAGTTTGGAATCTGTTTATAAAAAAATGATCCAAATGAGATCAGTTACATGTATTTCATTTTCTTAATTATTCTGTAAAGACGTCCAATTTCTACGCGCGGTAAAACTGGACTTGATGCCCCACACAGCTGTTACATGAATTTCGCCGATAGATGTCGGGCTAATATGTTTGGGTTTTTGTGGTTGTGCGTTTGCTTTTGGGGCTTCTTTTCTTTCTTTTTTTTTCGTTTTCTTAATTGTTTTATCTTCTTTTTTATTTATTTTTTGTATAATTTTGTCGGTTTTTCTTCATTTTTTCAGCCCTTCTACCACCTTTTCGCCCTCTGGTGTTGGGATTTCCCGGGTTTGGGGCATCAAGTCCAGTTTACCCCTACGCGCTGCTAATTTCGTTATTTTGGGTTTGTTATTAAGCGTTGACTAGTTGCATTGTCCGATTCAATTTATACCTTGTTAGGAACTTACTATAGTCTAATATTCTATATGCTAAGAGTAAATGAAATATTGCCTTTGAACCCTGATAATACAGGTTGTGGTCCCAATACCACTGTGTTCAGCCATATTAGTCATTACGACCACTTTCCCACCAAAAATTAGAAAACAACAGCATGAAAAGTCAAAATATTGCTGCAAAAAACAGATCATACTCTCATAAATGCTTTAAAACTACAGAAAAAAAATTAAAATCATTCATTTTCATGCCCATCAGTAACAAATGGTGAGACTTTTCATCCTATATGAAGCTGTACGGCGGTGGGTAAAAACCACACAAACAGTGCTGCTAATAGGATAAACAAGCTTCAAATGATGGCCTGCCTGCTGATTACAGAAGAAATGAGCAGCAATTGCAAGCGAGACCCTTCTAAAGCTAGAACCGCCACACTTCAAAATGCGGGAGGAAGCAGCGAAACAGGCTATCAGCCTAGTATAAATCAGGAGACCTAAAAGGCCACCTTCAAATCCTGGAGGACATCTGGCCGATAATGGAAATTTTGAAATTTAGTGAACGAATAAGACCAAAGCAGCTTTTGGGAATGGGTTCAAGGTTGCGATTCCATTAAGGTACATATAGGAGGATGATCCTACCCCTTCGTACAAAGGAGCGCAAATGTAGTATACGGGTGATTCAAAGATGGATTGTGGAGTAGGAGCAGGGATCGTAGGACCCAAGTGCAAAATGCATTGCTCCCTCTCCCAAAAGAGGCCACCATTTTCAAGCCAAACTATCTGCTATAATCGGATCCCGCGCGTGACGAATGAAGTGACTCTCTTGATTTCGTATTCTGAGAGTCACGTGAGGTGACTTCATCTCACCTCAAGTGACATTTTCGATCTGTCGACTATTCCGAGAGTCACATGAAGTGACGAGAGTCACATGAAGTGACGAGAGTCACGTGAAGTGACGAGAGTCACGTGAAGTGACGAGAGTCACGTGAAGTGACGAGAGTCACGTGAAGTGACGAGAGTCACGTGAAGTGACGAGAGTCACGTGAAGTGACGAGAGTCACGTGAAGTGAGATTTTTAGTCACTCCACACTATCCAGTGACTGTGGACAGAAGTGATATAAATTGATATTTTGAATAAAACGAAAAAGGATTTTGACGAAGTTTGGATCGTGAATCATGAAAAAAAGTAAACAAATCTTATTTTGAAGATAATTATATATTTTTATTTGAATAATGTGGCTAAATTCGACTACGTGTTTGCCATATATGAGAATAATGCGGCTAAACTCGACTACGTGTTCGCCATTTATGTTTGATTGGTTGTTTTTCTTTAGTATGTCCTCTAGTGTCTACTCGTTATGTTGTTTTTTTTTTGAATTTTTGATTTTTATTAGGTAAAAACTAACTAACAAGCGACAATTAGAATGTCTTGTTGAACTGATGGAGAGTCATCCACAAAGCCTGAAACAGCACACCGAACCCATAAAAACACCTTTTGATATTCACCAATACTTTTTCCTAATCACTATATTTTAAATCTTGTATAGAAAGTTTAAGTATACCTGCGCCACTTGTAAATACCGCCCCCTATTTTATTTCACTAATCATTTGCTTATCCCTGGGAATTTCCTGTTTGCGTTCAATTTTCCTTATTTCATCTACTTTCTTCAAAGTAAGCCGCACTTGTGATATAAAGGGAGAGAAAGTTTTGGTGTTCCCGAGCTGTCCCCATCTAAGTACTGGCCGCGCCCAACACTGCTTAACTTCGGTGATCGAAAAAGAACCGGTCGATGTCAGTGTGCTATGGACTTGGCAAATTTCAAACGTCAATTCATTCATTCATTTATTAAATTCGTCTAATCCAGACTATACACATACAATAAAAATTAATTATTCTTATGCAGAAATCGTTTAAGTGATGCTGTAGATAAATGAAAATGAAACTTATAATAAGCTTCGTTAAAGCATCTACTTATTGCAGTGACTGGTGCATTGCAACCATAATTGGTCCGATGTTGAGGGATCGACAAAAAGTTAACCCGCCTGAAACGTTTATTATTAGTGTTAAAACTAATTTGGCTTAATAAGTAGTTTGAGTCAACGGTGCCTTCTAAAATTTTCGCGGCAAATAAGATTTTGGAATTTAAGCGGTCTTGATAAGGAGGTAGATGTAAAAGGTCATACCACGGAAGACCGCGGAGGCAGAAACGTAAGAACCTCTTTTGAATGGACTCAATTTGGTCTATGTAGACATTTTGATATGGTGCCCATACAATATTTGCATATTCGACAATAGGTCGGACTAAGCTGCAAAAGAGGGTCTTAGTTAGAAAAATGTCGTTAAATTCCCTCGAACCTAAGGCATTGCTAGCTTTCACAACGATTGAATTGATGTGATCATCAAATGTGAAGGATTGATTCAGCAATACTCCTAAATCGAGTACTTTCGCTGATCTATTTAAAGATGTACTCAAAAGTGAGTATTCATAGATTACAGGATTATTTTTGCATGTGTAAGATATAATCGTCCACTTGTCAGGATTAAGGAGATTGTTATCGGAAAACCAACTGGCAAATCTGTTTAGATCCTGCTGCAAATCATTGCAATCGTTAAGGTTTCTCACAACTTGAAAATTTCAGCGTCATCGGCATAAAGAAGAACAGAAGATGACTGCAGAATGGAACCTACGTCATTAATAAATAAGTCGAACAGTAAAGGGCCTAGATGACTACCTTGTGGAACACCAGACGTGGTTTTAATTTCGACAAGGTACCGCGAAAGGATACACGTTGGGTTCGATTCGTCAAGTAAGAGTCAACCCAATTTAAAAACAAGTAAGGGAATTGTAAGGAATGAAGCTTAGCTAAAAGTACAAACACGAACACAAATTCATAGTCACCTCACCTAGAGTCACTTCACGTGACTCTCAGAATACCGGTTCGTAGGTGACGTGACTTTCGAATTGCCAAGAGATCTCAAGTAAGGTGACTCTCAGAATAGAGCCGATAAATTTCTAAAAAGTTTAGAACTAAGATCCTATCACATAGCCAACGATTCTCAAGGCTATCAATCTCGAGGATATAAATTCAGTATACTCTTAAGCTTAGTACTGTGTTCGATTTCACGCAAAGTTTTCGTTAAAAATATCACGTTTTTTTAGTATGAAAAGTTACTTTGAAGATTCCTTCGCTTTGAAAATATAGATGGCGTTGACACATGTCTCCAATCATTTCACACCAATTTAATTTGTGCAGTTCATTCTTTTGAGCTAAAAAGTGACATTTGGTGTTTGAATTTGAAAGTTAAATAGTGCAAATGTCTTCCCAATAAGAAAATCGATCGAAAATTGAAATTCTTGATATTTTATCCGTCAGGAATGAGCAGTGTCTCTGCTTTTCTCCATTGCGAAAATTTCCGCTCGAAAGAATGGCCAGATAATGGAGACATGTCAAAATTTAGCTTCACGATTAACTCAGTACCAGCCTTTAGAGGTGAGAGAGGCCCTAAATAAAACATAGGTACAGGGCAGTCTCAAGTTGATACGGATCTCCAGCCATAAGGGGCTATCACGTAGGCCAAAGAAGAAGTAAGAATGCCCTTCACAGGTCCAACTCCGTACTGGGGTTTTACAAAGACAAAAACGGACAGGAAATTAAAACATGGAACAAGAAGATCGAAAGTTGCTGACTTAATCTTGAGTGTTTGAAACGCTCCAAAAAATACCTTGGTTCGATAACAAAAGAGCAAATGAAGCAGTGGCTCCCTGGCAAAGTGACATAAGATCCTCATATTTAGCATTCACAGGTCCACCTTTCTTGGAAAAAGTGCACCCACAGATACTGTGGATGCTACAGATAATGTGGAAAAATGGCAGAGTATGTAGAACAATTCACACATTATCCAGCACTAGCGCGACGAAGATTAGAGCTCCTTGGCTCTGCTCTTCGCTCCACCAGGGGCATTACAAATGTCCCGTTAAGGAACATATCCAGGTTCGTAAGAAGACTACATAGCCTATAAGCGATAACGCAGAGGAGGCACAATAGACCCAGGACGTCGCGGCCTTCTTAACCCACTCCATGCAATCACTCCATTAATTAACGAATGTGCAAAATAACTTGCTCAATATGTGCAAGTCGTGATTAAATATATATTTTTTAGAAGAAGGTGGCACGGAGGGAATTTAACGATCTTTTGAATAATATCTGTATCAAAAGTATGTTAACAGTTATTTACTAAAAAATAAGTGTCAAGTAAATTTGTTTGAAAGCTATAGATATCTACAGTAGTTCGCCATTTAAAAGCTTTCGAAGTCTTGAGTTTTTTTGCTAAGTTGAATTTTAGACCTATCAATGTAAAGCTGTTATAAACTAAGTTATTACTCGACACTCCTTTCAAATTTCCTCGATAAATTCAATGGTAGCCTTTATTTTGCAAAGGATAAGAAATTAATAATGAATAAAAGTAAATTGAAAATAAATTTCATCCATCTTTTTGTCAACTCACTAAAATTTTATAAAAAAAAGTTGCCAAAAATTGTGATTGTTTGGTTTAGAAAACCGCAATAGAAGCCCAAAAACTATAACTAAGTTTGGTCTCCTCCATTTTCACTCTCAAACAGTAAAAAGTTCCCAATTTCGGAGGAAAAATACACCAACGTGACAATCGTGAGCTGTGAAGCGCTCTGCGTGCTGTCCACTCACGGGTTTGTTAATGGCAACTGCAGCCTCTCTTGGTGTTGTCTGCGGTTTGGTGGTCATGAGGCGCTCCATAGCTCGAGCATCTCTATAGCAATCGTGGTCGCGATTTATTAATTTCAAGGGCACTAACATTGCGTCTCTTTCTTACTTGAAGCACGGTTCGGTGGCAAATACCCAGCGATTTAGCTATTTTACGTGCTGACTCATTGTTTTTCGTCATTTCCACAATTTGATTTTCTAAGTGTTCCGGTATTTTCTTCATTTTTGCTTCAAAGTTGAAATACTCACAGAAAAGGTAAAAACGCGTGACTGTTGTAATTGAACTTATATGCTTTGCCGCGTAAAACATTATTTCGCACAACGTTAACACCCTAATTGCTGTGAATCCCGTTATTTACGTTTTGTTTCGATTCACAGATCAGTGTTGCAACATAGAAGAAACGAAACGTGCAAAAGTGGATACATTGCCCATTTCGATTATTTGTTTTAAAACCTAGACTGAGCTTATAAGCTATAATTTTGTTTATTATTTTTTTCACATAAATATTAATATAGATTCAACTGCAAAAATTTCAAATCGATTAATGTATTTTGAAGGATTTTACAAGTATGTTTAGTCAAATTTGATTAACATGTATCCACATGTGCTCGCCACTGTATATTAAAATTCCGAAGGGATGATTTCGGGAGTTAATTCCCGTAGTGAATCTCGTGCCGGATTGATTTCGATACATCACGTATCGAAATTAATAAGCCAGCAATTTTCGTGTAGAAATCTACAGGGTGTTACACATTCATTAGAGGGATAGGTTTGTAGATAGACTGTTCCTTTTGGTTTTTACTGGTTTTATTAATTCGAGAGATTCTAATTTTCAGAAGCTCTGGTAGCATAATAATTGAGTTAAATATTTCATTCAAGACGTTTAGTAAGGGCATTTAACTGTATGATGATGATGATGGCCTGGAGTGGGTCCAGAGGGACCCTAGCACTGCGACCTCCTGGGTCTATTGTGCCTCCTTTGCGTTATGTCCTATAGGATGTCCAGGCTTCTAATGAACCTGGATATGTTCCTTGACGGGACATTTGTGATGTCCCTGGTGGAAGGAAGAGCAGAGCCAAGTAGCTCGAATCTTCTTCTCGCTAGTGCTGGACAGACTGTGAGCAGATGTTCTACACACTCTGTCGTTTCCCCACAGTATCTGCAGCGGTCATCGTGCTCCTCACCTATCCTGTGGAGGTACTTTTTGCATGGAAGGTGTCCTGTCAATGCTCCGCATAGGGCTCTTATGCCACTTTTGCAGAGAGCCACTGCTTCTTTTGCTCTTTTATTATCGAAGCCAAGGTATTTTTTTGAGTGTTTTAAACCCTCGATATTAAGCCAGTAGTCTTCGATCTTCTTTTTGCTCCATGCTTTAATTTCCTTTTCCGTATCTGCTTTTGTAAAGCCCCAGTACGGAGAAGGACCTATGAAGGGCATTTCTGCTCCTTTTTTGGCTCTGGTATCAGCTTCCTCGTTTCCTCGGTGCCCCTCATGGCCGGGGATCCATATCAACTCGAGGCTGTTCTGTGCCCCTATTTCATTAAGGGCCTCTCTCACCTCTAGGAGAATAGCCGAATTTATTTGATCGCGATTGATAGCCATAAGAGCCGCTTGACTATCCGATAGGATTTTTATTCTGACCCTTTTTGTATTCCTTATTTTTATTGTTTGTGAGGCTCTTAATATGGCAGATAGTTCCGCTTGATAGATCGTGGCTTCTTTTGGGAGAGGGAAATGCATTTTGCACTTGGGACCTACGATCCCTGCTCCTACTCCACAATCCATCTTTGAACCATCCGTATACCACATTTGCGCTCCTTTGTACGAGGGAGGTGGTCCATCCTTCCATTTGTCCCTTGATGGAATTGTGACCTTGAACCTCTTCTCGAATGCTGTCTCAGTTTTTATTTGGTCGCTGAGGTTTAACATTTCCATTATGGGCCTGACGTCCTCCAGGATTTTTAGGTGGCCTTTGAGGTCCCCTGATTTATACCTGTAGGCTTGTTGTAGGCTAATGGCTTGTCTCGCTGCTTCCTCCTGAATTTTGAGGTGCAGCGGTTCAAGGTTTAGAAGGGCCTCCATTCCTGCTGTTGGAGTGGAGCTCATTGCTCCTGTAATCAGCAGGCAGGCCATCCTTTGAAGCTTGTTGAGCCTATTTATAGCGGTTTTTTGTATGGTTTTCTTCCACCACACTGCTGCTCCATATAGGAGGATAGGTCTCACCATTTGTTTGTATGCCCATAGGGTCTGCTTTGGAGATAGTCCCCAATTGCGCCCAAGCATTTGTTTTGTCGCCCAGAGTGCCTTAGTGGCCTTCATTGTCGTTTTGTTTAGATGATTGTCCCAGGTGAGTTTCCTATCTAGGTGTATTCCTAGATATTTTACCTCTTCCTGCAGACATACGACTGTGCCCCTAATATTTAGGGCTCCTATTTCGATTTTTCTTTTCCTGGTGAATGGTATTATGCTAGTTTTCTGAGGATTGATGGATAGACCCTCTCTTTCGCACCATTGGGTTGTTTCATTTAAGGCTTTTTGCATTCTGGACCTCACGGTGTCCATGTGTGAGCCTCTTATTATTACCGTAATGTCGTCCGCGTAGCCGAGAGCAGTTAAGCCCTTACTATTGAGGGTCACGAGAAGGTCATCAACTAGTAGGGACCATAACAGGGGGGATAATACTCCTCCCTGTGGACATCCCCTCCTAGTATCCACCCTTAGCTTCGCTTCCCCCAGCTCCGCAACCACACTTCGATTCCTTAGTATTTTGCTCGCCCATTTCACTACTTCTTGAGGAGTATCCCTCCTCTGGAGAGCGACGTGTAGCGAGTCATGTCTTACATTGTCAAAGGCTCCCTCTATGTCCATGAAAGCACATAGTGCGACTTCCTTGCATTCCAATGCCTTTTCTATTATTTGTGTCAGCTTATGTGTAGCTGATATAGTTGATTTGCCTTTTTGGTAAGCAAATTGCAATTTGTGAAGTGGCATCTTTGTCAAAAGATCATTCCTTATGTATAGGTCAATCAGTTTTTCCATGGTCTTCAATATAAAAGATGTGAGGCTAATTGGCCTGTATGATTTTGGCAGGTCGGCCGGTTTGTTGCCCCCTTTAGGGATGAACACAACCCGCGCCAGTCTCCACAATTTTGGTATATAGCTGAGTTGCAAGCTCGCTCTAAATATGTGTACCAGAATGGTTTTTAGTTTCCCTGTTGCTCTTTGTAGCAGAGCTGGGTAAATTCCGTCTGGTCCTGGTGATTTAAAGGGTTTGAAGGAGTTTATCGCATATTCAACCTTTTCATACGTGATGATTTGTTTGAGCAGAGGAGGTGAGTGACGTATCCGATCAGGATTGTCCTCTTCTTCCTCAGCCTCATTGCTTATCTCACACCCTGGAAAGTGTGTTCTAAGCAGCACTTCCAGTGTGTCGTCAAAGGTGGTCGTCATCCCTCCATCTGGAGTTCTTAGTAGTCCTATATGGCCTTGATAGCCTTTGGATAGAGCTTTCTGGATCCTGGCAGTCTCTGGGATACTATTGAGACTTTCACAGAAGGCACTCCAGGCCTTCCTTTTGGATTTCCTTAGCTCTTTGTTGTATTCTGAGAGTTTCTTTTTATAGGCCTCCCAGCTTGATGTATTTTTAGCTCGGTTGAACTCCGTTCTTGCGGCTCTTCTGAGTTTTTCTAACTCCCTATTCCACCATGGCACCCTTGTCTTGGAAGCACTGGTTTTCTCAGGGCAGTTATCGTGGTATGACTCGAGGATTATTCTGGTGACCTTGTCCACAGTGTCCTCCAGTTCTGTCCTCGTACTGAAACTCGGGTGCAGGCCGTAAAGTCCCGCTGTAAGGCTGTTTTGATAGCCTTCCCAGTTCGTACACTTTGGTTGCCTGTACTTTACCCCTTTTACAGTATCTTTTCCTAGCTCGAAGTTTATATGCCTATGATCAGAGAAAGAAGCGACTTCTAGGACATTCCACTTCTTCACTAAATGCGCTGCATTGTTTGACACTAACGTAAGGTCTAGTACCTCTTGCCTGTTGGCTGTCACGAAAGTTGGCGTTTTGCCCTTATTTGCTACAGACAAATTGCTGTTCAGGAGGAAGTCTAAAAGTAACTCACCTCTAGTATTGACGTCACTACTCCCCCATGCTGTATGGTGAGCGTTGGCGTCGCATCCAATAATTAGCATTTTGTTCTTCCTTCTGCAGTGGCTAACGAGTCCTTTGATATTATTACTTGGGACTTGGTCCTCATCCCCTGGGAAGTATGCTGAGGCAAATATCGCCTCCACTAATCCTCCTTCGATGGGGACCTGAACTTGGACCGCCACTGTGTCCCTATTTGTGTATTCTGGAATCAGAAGAAAGTTAATATTTGTGTTAATTATTATCGCCGCCCTAGGGTTTTCTTCCCCTGCGGCCCAAATTAACTTACTATTTTTTGTGTTTAGGCCATTTATTCTGCCTTTATTTACCCAGGGCTCTTGTATTAGCCCCAATTTATAGGTGCCCAAGGCAAACCTGCTGCTTACTTCCGCCGAGGCAGCTTTGGCATGATGCAGGTTCACCTGTAGACACCTCATTCCCTTTTTGCGCTTAGCTGGGAACCGCTGGGACCTGATGTTGCCTCCATGCCGGTTCCACTGCCCTCCGTACTGGTGGTTGGAGTGACCACAGGCTCCGGTGTTTTCCCGCCTGACTTTTTGACGTTCAACTTAACTTGCCCAAAGCGAAAGCTAATGTTGCCGTCTCCGTCTGCTATTTTGGTAGCAGAGGCCTGGTCCGCCGCTACTACAAGCATGGCGCACTTGCCCTTATTTTCCCTGAAGAGGGCTCTCCAGGACTTGACATTGAGGTCCTCATTCTGGCGTTCTACGAAGGCCAGGATCCTCTCCGTAGGCAAATCCGCTGCATTTGGGAAATAGCCAACAAGGGTCTTAGGATTAGGAATCAGGGATTCCTCCGTGGCCCATAGGTTGGCTCCTTCCCACGGCTTTATATTCTGGGCTTCCGCCCTTATCCACTCCGCCGTTGGTTTGTCCTTACAGTGGAGGGACACGTAACCTACTTTGTAGGTGATGCTGAGGAAGTGAGGGGCAACGCCTCTTCCTATCTCGGCAAGTATCCGCTCCTCCAGGGCATTTTGTATTTGGTCCATTTGGTCGGTCGTGAGAAGTCCCTGGGGAAAGTCTTTCATCATGACCGCCATTTTTACACCCTGCAAGGCTCCGCTGTAGGTTACTTGTCGTTGCCTTTTGCTGGGTTCACAGTGTTTTGGGGCCACGTCGGTGCCCCTAATTTTCTTTGGGTGGTTGTCTTCAGGAGTGCCATCCTTGGGTCTAGGCCTTTTCCTATTGGTCTCTGGGGCCTTTGTTAGGAGGGCCTTTTCCCTAGCCTCTTCTGTAGACATACCTTTTCGTATGAAGAACTTCATGCGCTTTCTAGCCGCACCGCTCATGTTCTTCTTTTTTGGAGTATCTTTCGATGCCTCCTGCGAAGTCATGTTAAGTGCTTCCATACTGCGCGAGAGCTCCTGCACGATTTGCATCGAGGATCCACCGTCAGACGTAGAGGGGGAGGCTGCGGGAGCCTCTGCTGCCTTTACTTCTTCCGGTTTGCCTCTCCCTTTTTGTGAAGCTGGCTGGGATGTTTGATCCCCGCCTGGTCCACCTTTGTTTTTTGGTGTGGAGCTATATTCGACTCTCCTCTTGCTTTTGCCCTTCTTGTGCCTTTGTTGCTTGGAATCCTCTTGGGCTTTGGGCTTCATATGTTCCTTTAATTCCTTTGAGGATTCACTGGGGAGCACTGCAGCTCCACTGATGTAAGGCTCTGGGGCCTTTAGATTTGGGGCACTTAAGGCAGCCCCCTCCTTTTTGTTTTCTTTAGTACCTTCAATTTTGGTCCCACGAGTAAGAGGAATATAAAAGACCAGCCGTATTATCCTCTGTATCCCGGCCTAGGCATCAAATTAGACGGGCTCTTGCCATCCGACACCCGAATTCGCATATTATCGACTGCTTCACCCAGCAGCCATTCAGCCCTCGGCATATGCTGTTCCACCACTGGCTTGGGGTTTTTTCCTTAGGGGTTGACTCCCCAAAGCGTGAATAATATTAGCCAATCTTTCTTTTACGGAAGATTGTTACCGGCAGCACCGCGAGGAGGTTAAGATCACACTTCCATCAGCCTGAATAGTTACGGCACGTGAAAATTGCTTCTCCGTGTTATTCCCCCTATTCATCTGATGACTGCTACCCATTTAACTGTATACGCTCATAGCATTACCGTATTTCATTGGTTGTTATTTTATGTTGTTTAAACCCAGTCTGTCTTTTAGTTCTTACATTCTCAAGATAATGTTTTGGTTTCGAGATTGATTCGAAGCCTAATACGCTTAGGCCTCTCTTGTTTCTGATGAAAGCTAAATATTCTAAATTATTCTTTTGATCCCGTACATATAACACATTTTTTTTTGTTAAGTTTCAGGACTCATCTATGTTTCTTTTTAAAGCAATATCTATGATTTTTCTAACCCAACTATTTCTTCCTGATTATTTAACTTTCGTTTCACAAACCTCTTTGACACTTAAGATTCTCGAACCTTTAACAGCCTAAGAATACACTTATTTGTGTTCTATAGCACTTTGAGATTCTTACTTTGAGGTTACATCAGCTTTCAAGGACTGTACTGAAAACGTTCATCATAAAAATCATCAATACCACCACTTACATTATTACGAAGTTTCATCATCGGTATTATTGTGGTTATTTATGTTAGCCAATTTATATGATCATAGTTAATTTTTTTGGACCCTTGTAGATTGTTCTTTGAAAAAGTCGGTAGACCTTCTGTCTGAGGCGCCAACAGAATTTGCTGTAATTAAAAGTAAAAGCTTGCGACTGCGTATAAGACCACGGCAGATACACGGCTTGTAATAACTCCGTTATGAAAATTACTTGTCTCCCTCTATAAAGGTATGTATCCATATGTATCATTTTCGCGTATCGTATCACCGTTGCGTATCAGTGGATACGACAAACGTATCTTCGTTGCGTATCAAAATTTGATACAAAGAAACGCAACGAGCTCGATCGGTCATTTGGCGGTTTCTTGCCGTCGCATCAAAGAGATGATACGATACGAAGTGGAGTCATGTGTGGACACGTTGCGTTGTACACTATAGATTAGTGAATAAAAGCGTTGCAGCTGCGTATCGAGCTTTCTGCAACAGATCGTATTGATGATACATGGAGTATTGAATAGTGTGGACACCGTATCCGTTTAGTGAATGATACGCAACAGGGATACGATACGGAAGAAATGCAACATATGGATACCTACCTTAAGCTTTAGCATTATCATTCGAAAAAATTGTATTTAAGGCTCCTTATATTCACACAAAACTGCTTAAACAAAAATAACTTGGTCGAACATCAGAAGTTTTGTCGAAGCCGGACTACATGGCAGGACGCCAGGAAGAAGCTCTTGGTAACACGTGAACATTTAACCTGGAAAAATGAATGGAGATTTAGCCTTTGGAGCGACGAAACAAAAATATATCGCATAGGCCCAGATGGCAGAATATTTAGACCATCGCTACACTTTGCTAAGCACGTAGGTGGCTCCATCAATGTTTGGGGCTGTTTCTTGTAGTTTGAAACAAATACACCGTATGGAAGGAATATTAACCAAGGAAAAGTAGGTCGAAATTTTATTTAAAAAAAAAAAAAGTTTATGAGTTCAAGAGAATCTTCCTATACTATGAAAGTCCCATCACGAAAACCATCTCAAATATGAAAAAGACACACGAAAAAGTTTCTGGAGGACAACAGTCACCATTTTAGAGTGACCATCAACGAGTAGGACTTAAATCCAATCGAGCGCTAGTGGAGGTCATAAAACAAGCTATAGCAGTAAGAAATTTCACAAACTTGGACACAACGATGAAAGAAGTATGGGCATCCATACCTGTGGAGAGACACAGGAGACTTATAGCGACAATCTCGAATCGCCTACAAGAGATTGTGAAGCAAAAAAGTTTTCCGTCATGTTACTCATACTTTTTTTGTAATTGTTTTTGTTTGGTAAAATATTTGCTTAAATAAACGAGTATTAAAATATTTTTTATATGCTTCTTATCATGTGCCCGTTCAAAATCTTGGATTTTCCAGGACTTTATTGTACTGTCGTTCTTTTAGAGGTATCATCAGCTTACCCTGTATCTCCCTCAATTGCCACTGAATCGGGTTATAAACTAACCTAAAGACCATGAGTTATACGAAGGATTCATTGGCAAGATGTAATTTTACTTAAATGGGCCTGACTGTCTCTAAAGAATACTGTGGTGCTTTTTGTTTGGTAACTATACCTTTATTGAAAGCTTGTTCTGACTTCTGAAGATAGTGGAAGCTGCTAAGACTCCAGCACACGATGGCAAATATGTTGCAAGATAATGTCTCATGAAAATTTATTTTTCTTCTGCGTAATTTTCAAATTATTGCAGAACTCTGTAGTAATTAAACGAATATTTAACTATTTATCCAATACACCTGACCTTTCGATGTCAAAGGAAACCAGTTCAAATCAATTCTTTGAAATTTCTTACATTTGACTTTATTGGAATAACAAAGAATATTTAAGATATTTTTTATATTGTCAGGATTTAAAAGTTCGTTTTTTCACTATTGTACATTAAAAATGCAATTGTTGCTATGAGCTGTCCATATGTAAAGTGGTGATGAGATACGACTTGACATACGTTCGCTTATGCCCTGTATGGGCACTTATGTTCACTCGTGTTTGCTGATGTAAAAAAGTGGCATTTTTGCTCAGAAACCGGTCGGTTTTGACATTTGCTTATGTTCGCAGACTTATGTTTGGTTAGGGCTTAAGATTAGTTACGTTGTTTCTAATGGCCTTTGGACACATATTTCCGTATCAAAGTTAAACATACATGTTTAGAATCATGTCTTTCAAAACAAAACTGGAGCCCGTATTGAAAATATTCACAGATGTTCATTTGTAACATCTGATCTTATTTGTTACTTTAAGATCATTCACTGAGAAATTTCGTATACACTACTGACGCTAAATAAAAAAACCGATAATACATATTATTTTAATTTCAGCTTTATCATCAATGGGGATCGATATATGCCCAAAGGATATTCAATTAGAAGATTTTCGAATGTACACTAATGCGAAAGAATACATCCGAAAGAAAAACTTACCGAATTCCGATCTAACCGAAGGCGTAACTGATGAAGTTGTTGCAAAGTATTACGATACAGAATTTATTATGTTGAAAAAATGGCCGAAAGATATTGTTTTTGTGGATAAAACCATACGCACTATAGACGACTTAAAGCGTTTTAAAATTGATACCGAAAAGAAAAGGAATGTAAGGACATTGTTAATATAAAAGTAATATTTATAATTAGTGTTTATCTTCGATTGTTAAAATTTTGCAGACATGCGAAGCTAAACTATCTAAGCACACTCGCGGAAATTCGGCAATTGATGTTTCGGTGATTACATGAATTTTTGTAACTAGTCACATGTAAACATTAAATTATTTTTCAGACTATATCACGAAATACTGCTGGAAGTAAATCGCATCTATATGAGGCAACTCATTCTGTAGTTAGTTACAACACTCGGCCAGATAAAATAGTTCTCACTACCTCAGCAAAAGAGACAATCCATTCTTCGAAATCAAAAAAAAATCGAGTTAACATATTGCCAAAAGAAATTAGCTTTGAAGATTTTCGACAACTGACGAATGTAGAAAATCTCATCAGATCAGATATACTTTGTAAATTTCCAAATGAATCTGATAAATATTTGGAGCAAATCGATAAGCATATCCAAAAATATTACAAAGACCAATTTGTTAAACTATCTGCATGGCCTAGGAAAATTGTATTCAACGATAGCTCTATTCAAACTTTGCAGGATGTCAAGCGTCTGAAATGCCAAAAATCTCAAGTTGGAAAAGAAAAGGTATGTTGGAAACAATTGGCATCATTGTCTAGTGATAGCACGTTTATTAAATCATGTTTGAATTTGTCAATTATTGCAAACGGTTTCTTAGTATATATTTCCGTCTCAGGCTGCGATTTTGATCGAACGAATTCGCATCACGCGACGCGATACAGTTTCGCTACCAACGATCAAAAGTTCTAATAATTAATGACAAATGACAAATCTTACAACTGCAGCGTTTTCGTTCGACTAGAGACTGAGATCATTTTTTTTTTTTGATTCAGTGAAGCAAATCACTGTAGTTTTAAAGGAACATCTTAAAGTTTTCAGTATCAAATCAATGTTTTAATATCCGGCAACTGTTGTCTTAGTGTTGCATCAATCCCATATTCTGCCTATGTCAGTAGTCTTTTGTTTTTTTTTTTGCATATGCAAGAATATTATCTACAAGATATATGCGAACATTGTTGAGCTCATCTGGTAGTATTCATTGAACTTATTGAAAACTTGACTGAATTGGGAATGCGAATGATGAAATCGATATATCTTATTTAAGAATCTTCTTCTCAATAAATTATTACTTCCTATTAGCAAAAAAAATGTCTTATTTTAACGCACATGTTTATTATTACTACGTTGAAACTAAAAAAAACTGGAAGCGAGATCGCTACATTATGGACACAAAATTTAGGATTTCGCTAGCAGCGATATAGCGAAACTAGTCTTCGTCGTGCTACGTGATTTCGCTCATTCATGAAAGCAGTCTTACTAACGTGTATAAATGTTACTGCATGCTGGTGTTTTTTTTTTTTAAATTTCATATTAGAAATTATAACAAGATTGCTGTAAATGATACAGGCGGTTGTTCAACACTTACAATATAACCAATGTACTCACTTTCTTAAAAAAGTTGTATAAACAGTTTAGAAGAGATAGCTTTAAACTGTATTACAATTTTAACTGAACGTTAGTAATGGTAGATGTAATAGGTTGGATAGGAGGGAAGATCGATTAAAATAGGATATTCTCATAATCCGATTAATGGTTCTACAATTTTGAAGTTATTTCATCTAAATTATTTTTGTGTTGAGTCTAACAAGATCTTTCTGTTCTGCTGAAAAATGGTCGTGGTCTTCATCTCGTCTAGTGCAAACGTTAGGCCTCTCATACAAACTAATTTTGTTTTTCGTTCATTCACCGGGTTTTTTCGCCGTTCAAAATATTTTCAGTACATTTGCATCCTGTCGAGATCGCCTTCGTTGACCTTTTCTAACACAAATAATCTTCTGAATCTGTAAGCTCACTCTTTTGCAGGAAACGTATCCGGTATATACTCCATGCTTTGAGACCTCGTGCAACCTAACAACAAAAAGAGCCTATGTAGATAATAAAACAGTTTCATCTTATTCAATTGTCAACAACCGCGGCAAAAAGCAAAAAGAATTTAATTCTATGACTTCACCCAATAAATGCAGCTATCAAGATTTTCGTAATTTCACCAATATTGAGCAACTTGTTCGTGATGACCTAAAAAAACGCTTCAGTGATCATAGTGCGTATTTGAAAGGCGTTGAAAAATATATCAGAAAATATTACAACAGCCATTTAATTAAATTGAAAAAATGGCCAAAACAAATTCATTTTTGTAATGAGAACATACTGAAAAATGCCAATTCGGATTGTATCGAAGGACAAATCATAAACGATCACTTAACTGAAGAGGTATGTAACTAATGTTTTTACTACGAATTTTTCACAGTTAATACATAAGTGATGATACTTTTTTAATGTATATGTGCATTCAATTAACGCTATATCATATTTCGATCAAATTGGGAAAATTAAAGCTACCTTCGTACGGCGAATGCTACAGTAGGAAAAAAAAAATCTTTAAGAAAGAACGTAGAGATATTCCATACTCCATATTACGAGAATTCGAAAGAAAGTGTTCGTTTATGATGTTGTGAATTCTTTAATGTTCGAAATATGTGAGCCTAATCTATATACATAAAACAAAGTTGGGTTAGTTACACCATTTATAACTGAAGAACGGCTGGACCGATTTTTATAATCTTTGGTTTTTTGGATTTGCCTCTGCCCCGAATAACAGAATAGCTATTAAAGCATCGGGAAAATTCAAAACAAAAAATGTGTGTAGAAAATTCATTTTCTCATACATTTTGTATTAGAAAATTCAATGGCGTGTGCAACACCATTGAGCTAGCTGTGCAGACGTGCGCTGCGATTCTCCAGTGTTATTAGCCAGAAGATCTAATCTTTCACCGCGAAGTCGTAGTGTAATTAACTTCGGAATTTTGCGAAGAGCGCGGCGTTAGTACCAAACAGGACAAGTAATCCGGAAACATACTCTCAGTAAGCATTCCGTATAATGCATGGAAGCATTACAGATCCATACCCGGTTCATTTCCTTTTAACATTGGATGTCTTAGGTTGAGCTTTCAGTTTTATAGATTTATAAAAAAAACTTTTTTGAAAGACCGACATTGTATTCTTGCATTCCCGTCATCTATGGGGAATGCATATTGAAGCTTGGACCGGCGGCCGATCATACCTCTGTATGACTTGGAATATGTAGATAATGCTTGCTGAGTGATTGCGACGCTCATTGGAAATTCAAACAGCGTATTCTCGCATTACACGTTATTAGGGGGAATTCATACTGGTGCTTGGACCGGCGGCTAAGTTTGCTCCCTGCATGACTCTTAATAAATAGTATCCTATACATTTTACTTACCTGCGATGATTTGAAATGCTCTGAATTTTTCATTTTTTTTTTTTTTGAATTTGTGATATCCGCTTTATGTAGAAAAAATTACCCAAGCCGACGTATGCTCGAAAGTTCTTTTCTTTTTATTTTTGCTAGTAATGTTCATACGTAAATGGTGGATTTTTAGCGTTACTCTGCATTGCTGAGAATGCTTACTTCATGCATGCTGCTAGAATGCATTACAGCGATTCCCGTTGAGTGTAGCCCGACTTCGTGCTTCACAAACACAAAAGCAAAGAGATACAGTTCGTCAAGCGGCTCAATTAGCAATGAGAAATCTTCGAGCTTATTGTACAGATCAAAAACGTGATAATCTTCGTCACGCAAGAAGAAATGCTTTTTTCTATCACAAGTGCTTCAATGAAGTCGTTCGACCCGAGTGCAATCCATCCAGTAAATAAATTAACAGAAATTAGTCAACGGTGCTGCGCGAATCATTTCGATTCGTTTCAATAAAACACCACGTGAATTCTAATCATTTCAATGTAATTAATTTTTTTTTCATTTTGATTTTTTTTTTACATTTATTGAACTTAATTCATTTTTATCTTAATAAAAAACTGAATTTAATTCAGCTTATAAATTAAAACAACATTTATTGATTCTGAGGCGGTACGAAGTTCGCCGTGTCAGCTAGTATCAAATAAAATCTTCTACTTCTTATAGTTCTTAACATACAATGCGTTAGTCTTCTGGCTTTTAAAACTCTTATGGGAAAAATCCAACAACCAACACTTTGGGTAATTACGACTTGCATACAAGTACTCGTCGCGGCCCATCGCTTGTTTGATGCAGTGCCTATTTTGAAAAGCGATTGGCAAAAAACTAAAAACTAAACAGAATATCAACAAAGTGCGAATTACGTATGGAATTATTGTACTTCGTTCGAATTCCGTATGGAAAAATTGAAATTTAATTATGTGATTTCGAAAGTATGCAGCGTTATGCACCAAACAATTCTATATGATAATGCTTTCGGAGGCTTTATCCGCAAAATGATCTATATTCTCGGATCAAATATTCTTCGCTTAAAAAGCTTTGTAGCGGATATACGCTGTCTATGGAGGGAAAAGCTGATCACAATTTAATACTTCTATTCGAATACCAATTTATAGTTTAGTAAATGCAGTTAAAACAAGAAACTTTGTTTACTTCAATAAATTGTATTGTAATGCCATAAAAAGTAAAAAAAATGAAATGCTACAGCTGATGCGGTTCAATTTGCGACAAAAATTTTTATGAACTATTGGTTGTTGTAATTCATTTTAATGTTTGGTTTGATTGACTCGACTAGTTTCTGTGTAATGTCAATCAAGCGCAAACGCCTTTTTAAGTCATCTTTGTTGGATATAATTATCCTAACGTAACTTTCCAACAAAACCACATTTTCAATGACGTTCATATTTACGGACTGCGCAGGTGGACTCATCAAGTGGGGACAGTTTCATATAAGCCAAAACTTTTCGTTGTTTTGATAAAACTGGAAGAATACGCGAATCCAGCTTTTCGGCACTTTTCAGTAAATTTGAGTATATTGAGCATTTTCAGTGTTCAGAACAAACTAGAATCATCGAGCGACGATCAGGTTGTATAGCTCTTAAAAATAGAGCCTAAGTCTCTCTTAAATCCAAACCGAACCTGAAGGGCTTATGGGTGATGAAAAACCATAAAAGAAGACAAATAAATTGTCTAGGAACAGAGTGGCCTGAATTCTCGAAAATTCTTCGCTACAGACTCATAGTATTCATGATCTTTCATAAAACATAAAAGAGGCATAAGTCCTCAAGACTGAGAACCTCTTTCTATCTGGCCGATCTAGGAAACGGCTAGCTCTAGGACTAACACATGACACAAATGCGGTAAAATTAAATTGTTCCCCATTTCGAAGACGCAGACATCGCCGAGGTAGTATATAGAAAAATTAATGTGATCTCCATTGTGAACACGTAGACCTTGCTGAGGAGATCCGAGATGTGATAGGTCATGTTTGTGCACTTGGCTCAAATAGAGCGATTTTTTCATTTCAATATTTTATATTTTATTCAACAATTTGATTGAATCTTAAAGGTTTTAAGACTAAAGGCTGTGTATTGGAGGTGCTGTAATAACTCTGTCATGTTTGACTGCTACTGTATGCAAGGTCAACAAAATTATAACACAAAACCGTAAGTCAGAGAGGAGGATTAATATGTAGTATATGCATGTGCAATATCTATTGCGACTGGTAGATGTCTGATCTTAACCTCCTCGTGGTGGCTGCGGGGAATAATATTTCTTTCAGGAAATATTGGCTAATATTATCAGGCTGGTCCCTTCCAAGTAAGGTTAACGAGAGACCAATAACGTCTCCCGTAAAAGCTATCCGAAGCGCTCATCACGAATTCAACATGCCTCAGAACTGGATTTATACACAACGACGATTAAACGATTTGAAAATTTTCTCATGGAATATTAAATCGCTCTACAAACTCTGCCTGTATATAAGGCTAAATAACAGAGCAATACAAGACAGGGAATGGAGTTTTACAAAAGAACGAATATGCCATATTATGAGCAGGTCGAATGAATCCTCAATGGCGGCTTTAATAATGTAAAAATCATCCTTCGAGATCAACGCTAAAATAGGTCGAAAACCGGTATTATAGCATTACGCAGGCACTCATAGTGTGCATGAAAACACTAATGACAATAGACTTCGAGTCATAGACCTAGCAGCATCGAAGAACTTGATCGTTGCAAGTACCAGGCTCCCGCGCAAAGATATCCATAAGGCGAACTGAGTATTATCTGATGGAGCCACTTGTAATCAGATAGATCACGTGCTGATAGATCGTTGTCACTACTCGAGCCTAATGAAGGCATGAACATAGACTCGAACCACTATCTTTTCCGAGGGCGGATTGCTTTGTATAGAAACATCACATCCGTGAATCAGGATCGAATCAACATGGCTGCCTTACGCAATGAGAATACCAATAACATCCATCGAAGAGAAGGAGGATAAGTCCCTGACAGTAGTCCCTGGCCAAAATGCCGATCGTAGATGAGAAGTGGACACGCCTTAAGAATACTGTCATTAGTCTGTCTAACGCCATCTTAGGCAGTAGTCGCAAATATCAGAACGACTGGTTTGATAATGTATGTAGCGAAATGAAAGATGGGATGGGCCTTAGCACAACCTAGAACCAGACCGAAGTCCAGAACCAAGAGTGCTAAGGTCAAAAGGTGGAATGGCTAATGCCATTCAAGAGGCAAAACAAAAAAAAAGAATTGCCCCGAGAGCAGGGTGCCCTAGAAATGGCCGTGAAGGCCCCTCGTCCGCATTAGCGGAGCACCCTTTAACCAACCCCGACGGATGCTGGGGTGCCGCTTTGCTAGCTCGCTGCGGCTGGGGTGGGTTCTTTAAACAAATGGGGTTGGTTTGCTCTCAAAGAAAACGGGATGCTACGTATATTCATCCGTCATGAATTGTAGCCGCAAACTGGTATATAAAATACCCAGGGACCAAAAGGGGGCATCGTTCCGTAAAGGAAACCACCCAGGCTCTGCAACATGGGCTGACTAAGCAGACCCAGTGCTCGTGACAACGCACGGAGCCAAAATTTGAAAAATCTAAAAACGGGAAAATAGGAAAAAAAGGCTACCTCTCTTTACAAGGAACCCGGGTGAGGCAGACAGCCCCGGGCCCCCGATGTTAGTGGAGCCCTGACCCCGATGGTCTGGGGTCCTCCACCCTCTGACACTGGCCATAAAACTTCAAAAAAAATTCAAAAATCTAACAAAATTCCGGAAACTACTCGTTTGGCCAGTGTCCCTCCCTCACTTGCATTTATCATCTTCTATTCACTTGAATATATAAATGTGCTCAAAATCTAGGACTTTGTTCCTAAACTTAAATTCGTATTCAACGATTTAAATATTAAACTTCAGTGGAAAAATGTCTTTACAAGGTTACCAAATACTTTTCTCCTTTTTTTTTCATTATTTTGCTTCTGTACTTATTTAATTTCTATACTGATTGCTAGAAGAGCCATATCAGAATTATAATCACGCACTCTCCAGCGGAAAGCTTTACTCCGAAAGTACTCCGTCTCATACGGATGATAATAACCGCAAGCATTTAAATTCGAAGACGTACTTAGTAATCACAAAAATATAGATAAAAACATATTCGGTTAACTAAAAACAACACTAAATTTGCACCCGATTCACACTGTTGACAGAATAGCAAAATTGCAATTGGGTAACTCTCCATTGTTTTTCAGGCAATTAGTGAATTCGAACATGTCCATTGAAAACATGAACCTTTCATAGGGTAGGTATGTAGATCTGACTGGACAATGCACTTTCCTTGCTTAGATACGGACAATCATCAAGGTCATCTAAGGTCACCGTAATCCAACGTCGTCATCGCCATTGTTAGCAACTGCAAACAGGTTGTTAATGCGTTGACCCCCTTTTCAGTTATTTTGTTTTTTTCAAATAACTCAGTAAATAAATTTAAAAACTGGGGGAGCATATTTGAAAGCAGCCCAAACCATTCCGACAATATATCTTTTTAACATATTGCTTTGAATTTGATAATTCGATTATACATACGCAAAAATTCGTCTGTCTTGCATACAACTCGCACTACCTAGCACTCACACCCACGAGTCAGATCTCTTTTCTTTTCTAAGATTTTATCGCAGAATCACAATTCTTTCCAACCACAAGTTAATTACTTTTCCGCACTCTTAAAAATGAAAACACCTTCAAATATTTTTCACTAAATGCAACGGCAATACTTGAAGTTATTATTTATGGAGTTCGTCTTTGACACAAATGATAAGAAACATGGAAGCCTTCCGCGCGACCAAGTACGTTCGTCCCATGACACGATTCCCCACAGCTCAGGGCCCGGCCTCTCGCCACCGCGGCTGAACAAAGACCGTCTCGAATTTCCAGTTCAATTTCAAGACGAGCGCAGAAAATCCCGTTAGATTTTTGCTCGCCTTGAGATTGAAACAACAAAGCGGGATTATATTTTTCCAAATCGAACGATGTTTAAACCCGTTCCGATTTGGGAACAATTGTATCGATTTCGAGCACGGGACAGTGTGCGTCGAAAAAAGGGTCCAGTAAGTTCACTTGAAATTACTGGATGCTACAACACAGATCTTTCCACAAGGGCAAGTGCGTGGAAAGAGCTGAAGGATGGATGTAATATGGGAATGGGCAATGACGTGAACGAGTGATCATGCCTTTTACGATCCAATCCTTTCTGAAAAAAAACGTGAACTAGATGAACTGGGTAATTTGAAATGAACAATAATAGGAAATTTAATGAACGACGTGTACGGAAATAATTAATTGAAATATATTGAAATAAAATGTAGTGAACTAAGTGGACATGTTTCAAGATATGTATCGAGAAGGGCAAGAAGAAGTATTTAGGGAATTGAGGTGCGTGAACTAGTGGACTAGATCACCTCGGAGCTTCTTCTTGTGCTGCAACCTCCTCAGGAGCTCCTCAATGGCCCAAAAGGTGCTTTCCACCTTATGAAACCTATTCCACAGATCAGGGAATTTCACCGGGAATAGGCTGAAGTTGCGGGACGTAGAATTAATTGTTGGAGGAGGTGCTTTTGAAGGGATTTTAGGGGTAGTGCTCTTCCGGAGCGTAATCTGCAGTCCCTTCAAAGCAGATTTATGCTGATTGGAACGCCGTCCGTGTAGGACCTTCTTCCAGAAGAGCCGCAGCCGAAGAGTGGATCGCTTAGGTTTTTGAGCGTTTGGGAGGGGAGGTTTGACGACCTTTTTCGTCCTTTCCGCCGGTAGTATTGGGGCCGGTGTATGTGAAAACTCCAACTTTTGGTCAGAAGGGTGAGTAACAGTAGTCGGGCGGGTATATGCACGATGCCATGGATCCATTGATGGCGTCTCAACAACACTAACCTCAAGTTCTGCAGCTCCATGATATCCGTCCTGGTGCATTTCCCTCTCAAAATCCTCCTCTCGAAGAACGGCTTGCCGAAGTAGTCGTACCGAAGGCAGATCAAGGAAGAGAATGCGGCGTTGCACTTCAGGCAGCAGGTTGCGGCGAAGGATTCCCACCAGCTCGCCATCCTCCATTGGTCGGACCATGCGGTCGACTAGCCGAAGCACCTCGGAGTGGAAGGTGTCGAATGGCTCGCCAGGTTTCTGGTAGCGATCTCTTACCATCTCCGCGAGCTCGAAGTCGCTGAAGCGATCTCCAAAATGACCCCGCAAAGCATCGCAGAGATGGTGCCATTCGACACCTCCATTGTCACGATGATACCTCCAGAACAAGTCGGCCGCCGGCCCGACAAACAGAAGATGTGCGTGTCGGCAGAGAAGGAGAAAATCTCCCTCGAGAGTCCGGCGCGTAAGACTTTCTACGCGGAACAAAAAGGATTCCAGGGGCAACGAATCCTCGAGGCCGGAAAATGAGATATCCCAGCTGTGGATCACATCTGGGACCCAGTCATTGAGTGGTGCCGTTGAATAAGATAAAGAGCTGGTCGAATACTTATCACGATTCCTGCTGGGGTACATGATGGTTAGAAGTTATTAATTATAGCCTAAAAGGTGGGATGATTATAGGTTTTCCGACAAGAGAAATGGTTTTCTTAATTTAACTTGAATGATTATATACGAAAGAAGAGATGATATGTAACAAGAAAGGACGCAACAATTGTACTATACGCGATCAGATATGATAATGATCAAAAAAAGTTAATATTCGAGCAAATTAATGAGTGTTAGGCCCTCTTATTGCGCGAAACCCGGTCAGTCTCCCCATTTCAGGTCCGCAGGCTGGCTGGCTGATTTAAAAGAGATGAATTTATAAAATAAGTTACGTTAAAGGAATTAAAGTTTGCATTATGAAAATTAAGTTTAAGTTAGGTCGCATCCAAAATGGAAGCGCCCAAGGAGGTCTGTCCGCCTCCTCCGAAATTCCTAAGAAAAGAGAGGAGCTGGGAGATAAAAACAAAAGTTGCAGTTGTCCAACACATGACAATCCTCCAAAGGACTAGTCGAACTGACGGGACGTGATAGTGGCACCACGCCAACCACACGTAATCCGAACATCAGTTCGAACCAAACCCGGAAAAATTGCCCTATGCCAGACAACTCCAAGACAAAAGATGGCGTAGCTTCTAACAGAAAGAGGGGCAGGGGCCCTTTGGAAAATTCGGACTGGAGAATGACGTAAAATGACCAAACCCAGTAAAATCCAGAGTAGTCCTCCAGGTTGCACCCAGAGCCTAAAGCCCAAAAAGACAACACATAAGAAGCTAACGTCAAAGGTATACTACAGGATTGATTCTAAAAGGATAGGATTGGGAAGGATGTTTGCGGCTAGTAAGGAAGAGCGAGCAAGGCAGGTCTTAATAAAAGGGTTTTGTTCTCTCGAACGAAATGAATTGAATCGCAAAGGAGGCGATTCTAAGACCTGCGAGTGAGAATGGAATTTTAAGGTTTGAAGACGTAAAGTCTTAAGGGGAGTATGAGTCGAAACTCATAAGTATTTTCTCACTGTGGTGTGGGTTGCCCAAAACAAGTTTCGGGCCCCACGTTGGGCGCCATTTGTAGCGGAAAGGTGGTTGAAATGGCCTTAGCACTACCTAGAACCAGACCGAAGTCCAGAACCAAGAGTGCTAAGGTCAACAGTGGAATAGCTGCTGCCATTCAAGAGGCAAAACAAAAAAAAAGAATTGCCCCGAGAGCAGGGTGCCCTAGAAATGGCCGTGAAGGCCCCTCGTCCGCATTAGCGGAGCACCCTTTAACCAACCCCGACGGATGCTGGGGTGCCGCTTTGCTAGCTCGCTGCGGCTGGGGTGGGTTCTTTAAACAAATGGGGTTGGTTTGCTCTCAAAGAAAACGGGATGCTACGTATATTCATCCGTCATGAATTGTAGCCGCAAACTGGTATATAAAATACCCAGGGACCAAAAGGGGGCATCGTTCCGTAAAGGAAACCACCCAGGCTCTGCAACATGGGCTGACTAAGCAGACCCAGTGCTCGTGACAACGCACGGAGCCAAAATTTGAAAAATCTAAAAACGGGAAAATAGGAAAAAAAGGCTACCTCTCTTTACAAGGAACCCGGGTGAGGCAGACAGCCCCGGGCCCCCGATGTTAGTGGAGCCCTGACCCCGATGGTCTGGGGTCCTCCACCCTCTGACACTGGCCATAAAACTTCAAAAAAAATTCAAAAATCTAACAAAATTCCGGAAACTACTCGTTTGGCCAGTGTCCCTCCCTCACTTGCATTTATCATCTTCTATTCACTTGAATATATAAATGTGCTCAAAATCTAGGACTTTGTTCCTAAACTTAAATTCGTATTCAACGATTTAAATATTAAACTTCAGTGGAAAAATGTCTTTACAAGGTTACCAAATACTTTTCTCCTTTTTTTTTCATTATTTTGCTTCTGTACTTATTTAATTTCTATACTGATTGCTAGAAGAGCCATATCAGAATTATAATCACGCACTCTCCAGCGGAAAGCTTTACTCCGAAAGTACTCCGTCTCATACGGATGATAATAACCGCAAGCATTTAAATTCGAAGACGTACTTAGTAATCACAAAAATATAGATAAAAACATATTCGGTTAACTAAAAACAACACTAAATTTGCACCCGATTCACACTGTTGACAGAATAGCAAAATTGCAATTGGGTAACTCTCCATTGTTTTTCAGGCAATTAGTGAATTCGAACATGTCCATTGAAAACATGAACCTTTCATAGGGTAGGTATGTAGATCTGACTGGACAATGCACTTTCCTTGCTTAGATACGGACAATCATCAAGGTCATCTAAGGTCACCGTAATCCAACGTCGTCATCGCCATTGTTAGCAACTGCAAACAGGTTGTTAATGCGTTGACCCCCTTTTCAGTTATTTTGTTTTTTTCAAATAACTCAGTAAATAAATTTAAAAACTGGGGGAGCATATTTGAAAGCAGCCCAAACCATTCCGACAATATATCTTTTTAACATATTGCTTTGAATTTGATAATTCGATTATACATACGCAAAAATTCGTCTGTCTTGCATACAACTCGCACTACCTAGCACTCACACCCACGAGTCAGATCTCTTTTCTTTTCTAAGATTTTATCGCAGAATCACAATTCTTTCCAACCACAAGTTAATTACTTTTCCGCACTCTTAAAAATGAAAACACCTTCAAATATTTTTCACTAAATGCAACGGCAATACTTGAAGTTATTATTTATGGAGTTCGTCTTTGACACAAATGATAAGAAACATGGAAGCCTTCCGCGCGACCAAGTACGTTCGTCCCATGACACGATTCCCCACAGCTCAGGGCCCGGCCTCTCGCCACCGCGGCTGAACAAAGACCGTCTCGAATTTCCAGTTCAATTTCAAGACGAGCGCAGAAAATCCCGTTAGATTTTTGCTCGCCTTGAGATTGAAACAACAAAGCGGGATTATATTTTTCCAAATCGAACGATGTTTAAACCCGTTCCGATTTGGGAACAATTGTATCGATTTCGAGCACGGGACAGTGTGCGTCGAAAAAAGGGTCCAGTAAGTTCACTTGAAATTACTGGATGCTACATGTATGCAAATTAGCGACTGAACTGAAGAATGTTGCATACCGAGCAATGCAGCAATCTCATAAAACGCGGGCACGCGAGGATGAATACAAAGCGCTCAGAAGAACAGAAAAGATACTTCACAGACCGAAGAAAGCAGCCTGCGAGAACGTTCTGGTCTGTGAAATAGAAAGCGAGCTCCACATCACTCGCGGAAGCTCTAGCAAATTGTCCGAAATATAACGCAGCGCACCCCACGATGCACGTACTGTAAAAACAAATAGGGTAATCTGATCACCGATTCTGAAGGTACAGAGCCATAAGGAGAATTTAATAAATCCTTTAGAGCTACCAGTTCTTTAATTTCACGCATCGCTCCAAGCGATGCGTAAAATTAAAGAGCACGTATGCTGCCCTACTAAGCACAAACGTTCTATCTGTATTTTTCTCATTTTTGAGTTAGCACCGGATTCGGAATCTACATACTCTATTACATTATTCTACATAATTTAAAAAACCTATCTTTTGTGGAACCATGCTAATATCAATATTGAAGAATGCACTATCCATATACCTCCGGTACAAATCAAAACAGAATTCATTGAATATCTCGAAAGTACTCAAATGTAGATAGAACGTTTATGCTTAGTAGGGCAGTATGGGAGCATGAAAAAATGTCAGAAGACTGGCGGAAAGTTTTAATGCCCATACATAAAAAAGGAGATGTAACACCGTGCAGACACTATAGGAGTATAACATTGTTGAGTACTTCCTGTAAGAGACTCTTTATTCTGAGCGTACATTTGGCTTACGCTGAAGACATCCTCGGACAATATCAATGTGGCTTCATCCCAGACAAATCAACAATTGATGCGATTTTTACTCTTAGGCAAGCGATGAAAAAATGTCTGGAATTCGTTCAACTTCGTCCAGTTCCTTTCCATCCGTCGTGAGCACAGATATAAGAGAGAATGGATTAGAAATTGCAGCTGAGAAATAATCCAATTTTCGACCTTCTGCTTATTAGTGTGAGAATGAGATACGAATATGTAAGACAAGCCAAACTGGCGATAGGGGAGCATCATCGGCATGGAAAAACCTTGGACTATTGTATGAACTTATTGAATCTTGCTTTCATTTAATGTATGTGCATGCACATGAATGCTTAATGTTAAAATATTTCTATCACAAATGAATCATCTCTTATGAGATTATTGATATCAGATACCTGTGAACAATCATATAAAAATTTGGTTACAAATGGAATAATCAAATTGCTGTAATGTTTATATGCATATATGCACATATATAAACATTGTGCATGTATACAAAATATAAAACAAGCGCCTTTCATGGAATCTTGCCCTACGATCAGAAAAGTTACATGTGAATTTGTCTCTGCTTTTCTAACGACGCGAAAATTTACTGTTCCTTTTTGTCTTGCGTCGCTAGCGTTCCTACTCCGATCTGCACATCATGGCATTTCTCGTAAATAAGGGGGTGAATTGGGGCTTTTCGGTGATAGGTGCGGTCGAGAGGGGTATATTGAGTGGATTTTTTGTGAGAGAAAACAGCTGTTCGTATATCAGAAAAGGGTGACTCACATATGGGTACACGGATTGCCATTTCTTATCTATTTTCTTTTATATCTGTGGTCGAGAGGTTCCTCCATAAGCACTCGGTGCTGTCTTCTTTGTCAAGCTTATAGCCCCCTATTGTTAAATGTTGTCTTCCTGGCGCAAATGTTTTGTGGTCATTAATTTAAAGACCATCCTAGACGGTTTTGTCCATGGCAATTTTGAATTAACGTGACAATATTGATGTCATCAGCGTAGGCTACTAGCTGAATCGACTTAAATAGTAGAGTTTTCTTAGTGTCAACGGATGTTTAACAATCTGTTCGAAGAAAACAAGTTTGCTACGTCATTCTGAATTAGCACTTGTGATGTTGATTCGGCCATGTTCATTTTCACTAGTCGTACCAACTTTGCTGTTACTCCGAATCGCAGCGTAATATAATACAGTGCGGCAATTTGATATAATGCGGTTTATGCTTGTTTGAAGTGGACGAAAGTCTAATGAACATCGGTATTGAATTTCCAGCACTAGTATAAAATTCATTTGCTTGTAAATGTTTGATCTTTCGTCGATCGTCCGCGGCTAAACGAAGTTAAATAAAAATAGGCTGAATAATAAAATAATATTTTCAAAAAAAGTCTAAAACCTATTTTGAAAATTAAGCCTTTTTTCTTTGGATTTTAAAATCCGTTTTTAAAGTCTGTTTTGGTTGTACGATTTTTTTATTGTTTTCATTTGAGTTAAAGCTGAAATTATCTTTTTCCAGTGGCTCTATTGGACGGCTTGTAGTTATACGTAAAAAAATTCTTTAGACATGCTTGCTCTGATCCCATCCGTAATATGTAATTTCCGATATGACAGGCAAATTCCATAAAGCCATTAAAACTCTTGCTTGAAAGTGCTGCAGTAATCTCCGTCGAGAACTGATAATTTCTCCAATTCAGTTTCTTGCTAGCATTGAGAAATGCTTTTCATAAAATTATAATGGGGACATTTTTTGCAACGGAAATCGGTAGAGGATTTGATTAATTCTGCAATGCTAATCGTTCTTCACTAGAATCAAATGTTTTCTGATTTTGACGGCAAATTATTCAAAATGGTTTCTTTGGTTTCTCTAAACTTAACTAGATTCATCTATATAATTTTAGAATGAAATTTCACAATATATTTGAGCGAAACGCTTAATCTTTATAGTAAAGAAAGTTTAGTATGCATGATAATAATTTGTTTGAGGGAAGTAGCAAATTTTATCAGTCACTTTTCTTAATTTTCTGTATAGAATAGTGAAGATACTTGTCGCAAACGAACCCAACTACACCTGCTAATTAGCTCACTGTACGTATTTAATAAATCATATATATTTTCATTTGAAAAATGGAGCGAAAAATATTACGGAGCATATAAGAATGTGTGGAATAAATTACTAAGTACGATAAATCGACGTTGGAATTATAAGTAAAAAACAAACGACTGTCAATTAAACTAAATATGATGACTTTTGAATGCATGCGGAGTACAAAATTTCAAAGTTTGTTGGAAAAATGAAGTACTGGGTCAAAGGGGACTACAAATATTCAACAGATGCTATACAATAGAAGCCGCCGTGCGCTCTGATAAAGGAGCAGTGACTCCTCTTTGCCCGTTGTGTCATCAGTAGTGATGGGCGAAACGACTTTTTTAAGTGAGCCAAGCTAGTTACACACACTTTTTATTGAGCCCTTCTTTCAGAGTTATTTAAAAGAGCTATTAGTACCTAGGACTGCTGCCGTTTAGTAAGCTGGCTGTATGTAGCTGTTTTACTTCAATCCATCAAATTTAAGAACCGAACAATAAATATATTTGCGGAAGTGTGGGAGAATAGTCTATCAATGATTGTTTATCCAACCCACCCAATCCAAGCTATATATTTCACACCATTATTAGAGCACAATCAATTGACCTGAAGTCCATTCAATATTCCTCTGCGCTTCATCATTCAAAAACGCTCTCCGCTCAGCAGAAGCTCACCTGCGCGTGTATATAGATTCAGCCCAATGTAGTCAAAAGTCTGTGCTTACATGCAATAACATGCCAGATTAGCATAACTGCGCCGAAGACACTGCGCAGACTAATCTAATGCAACGACAATAGCATGGCATCCATTTCCTTTCAATAGAACATAAGAGCTTACAGTCGTGCTGCTGTTCACAAACTCACAGTACGATTTGCAGAGTTGTGAACATTTTATAAATAGACATTGTGGCAGTGGTGTCATGAAGAGCCAGCTCAGAACTGATCTAAGTTGTATCATCATCGGCGCTACAATCGGGGTTCGGTGCTGGCCTCCGTCCACAATTTTTTTTCCATCGGACTTGATCGCGAGCCGATGTCATCCAATTAGTCACCCCTAAACTCCGAGCGTCCTGGTCAACGCCATCCCTCCAGCGCAACCAAGGTCTCCCGTGCTATCTTCTGCCGTAAAATCTGCCGCCAAGGATTTTCCCAGCAGGATCCTCTTCGCTCATTCGAGCTAGGTGCCCTGGCCGCCGGAGCCTACCGAGCTTTATCTTCGTAATTATATTTGCTTCTATGTAGATAGCGTACAACTCATAGTTGTAGCGTTTTCGGAATCGCCCTTCACGTATGGGGCCAACGATTCTCCGCAAGACGTTTCTCTCGAACGCGGTAAGAGCACCCAAGTCTCGGTTCCATACGTAAGTATTGGCAGGACCATGGTCTTGTACAGCAGGAGCTTTGATGTTCGGGTGAGACTTCGAGATTTGAAGAGCCTTGACAGACTGCAGTAGGCTTTGTTGGATTTGAACAACCACTCGCAGTAATAGTGTTTAGTTAGATATTGTATGGCAACATCTAAGTCAGCAGTAGCATGAATCCCATAACTCTACCAGCAGCAAAATGTTTGGCGCATAGATTTACATACAATTCTTCTAGACGGCGTTGATAGTTGGCGAAAATTTTCGGTGTCAAGTCAGGAGCCAAATAGCTGCCACTTGCTCTCGGGTCAATCAATCCACTCATTTGGTCGTCGCCGAATAGGGCGACGTTTGCATCTGGACGTAAATAACCTGTGAGCTGGTCAACGACTGTAGATGAGCAGTACTCTAGCCTAAGCTTCATAATACACAACCAAAAGTAACGGAGGCAATAAGTCGATCGTTTGGTTTTCCATACTTAAGAAAATTTATCGCATTCAAAAAGGTGACAGCGCGCCTGCTCATACTCAACATGATAAAGTCCGACATGATAAAGTTTTAGATCCTGGCTACGGACATAGAATTGGATTAGAGTAGGATACTGTCAAAGTTGCTGGTGTAGGGGAATTCGCAAGAGTGGTTATAGCAATATCCGAACCGAAGTAGAATAAAACGAAGTCGGGTTTTCTGAAAAAGAGGATTTTAATGTCTGGAATTTTGTCGGATCCATTGGTTGTTTCTTGAGGGCTTCTGGATAGCGTGAGATCCTCTAGTCGGCCGGGTTTTTGTTGCCAAACACTATAATGAGGTTAGTATGCATTCTCAGCTCGACAACAAAATATTCAACAGTTCTCCAGATAACCCATTTAGAGATATCCTGACTTGCAACCGTTTCAGAAGATGGCAATTCGTGCTAGCTCTGAAACCTCCTGCGACAAATATTCTTCCCTGAACCTTTAAGGATCCCGCAGAGGCGCCAAATGACGGCGAGTGCCAAACAGTTTTTCAGATTGGTCTAGAAGTTGGTCTAGTGGTGGTCTTCCAACTGTCACTGCAACTCTGGCAACATGTTTCCTTGCACAATAGCCAACAGTTCATGGTCCGATAATAAAAAAGGTAATTTAGTGAATATTCAACATAAGCCCGTATACAAATCACCAAAGGACTCACCAGCTTTCTGGATCCTATTGGTGATTTCTTACTATTGGCTATTGGTGATATCCACTCCCTGCATGCTAATGGTATTGGCTGCTGGATGTCTGCAATCACACTGTTTGAATGCTTTACGAATTTTGCTACAGTGAAGCGAATCACCAAGCTCAGAAAAGGAATAATGACTACTCTCTGGAAAAATTTATTTCACCTCCAAAAAGCATTGGCAGAGCAAATACGTCTGTCATAAGTTACAAGTAGTCTCCAGGGGCGGCTCGTCGGTGTAGGCAAAGGAAGCAGTGCTTCCCTTGCTAAACCACTTTACATAAGCAAAACAATGATCAATGTATAACAATTAAAAGATTTTATTTTTAAGCAACCAAAAACAATAACATTTTTTTCTTAGAAAAGACAAAAAAAAGCTCCATTACTGCTAAGCATGAAGATAATTTATTTTGTAACAATCCAAATACAGAGCTTCGAAGGTAAATTAACAGCGACGCAACGAAAACTCAAGCGTTTTGGTCAAAACCTCAAGCATCCCGTACCGTTCTAATTCAGAGCATACAGCACCGCGTACCATTCTTATTGAGAACATACATACAGCTCATTACAGTGAATTGCAATATTTCCCCTAGTGTTGATGACCAAAAAAATTTGCTATCCAGATCCCCGGGTGACCTACCACCACGGGGTATGTGAAGTTTGACTCACTAAAAAAAGATCACTTACAAGCCTAGAAAGTTCTGAGTCGGGAGGTGCCTAAGTACTGCTTCGATCCGGTCGTGTTGACTCACCTATCGGTGACCTATAACTTCAGGAACTACCCCAGCTCGTGCGTCGGTAAGGTAACCCCCTCCCGCTTTATGCGCAGCACTTTTTCAACATATTTTGAGGCTGTGCGCCAGTTCTCTTAGTTTCGCAGCATTTCATTCACGATCGTTTCAGGCGTTGGCAGCCCGAGCGTGAACTCAATGATGCGCCTCAAACTTGCGAAGCGACTGCACATAAAGAATGTATGCGGAGCATCATCGAGCTGAGTCACATAGTACTCGCAGTATGGTGTGTCCACCTTGCCCATTCTGTTCAGGTATTTCCCGAAGTAACCAGGCCCTGTCAAGAATTGACAAAGGTAAAAGTTTACCTCTCCGTGACTCCGGTTAAGCTAAGGCTCAATAAGACCAATTAGCTGAGCCGTCCAGCGTCCTTTATCACTTTCACTCCAAACGTTTTTGCCAAAGTTGGAGGGTAAGCGTACGCGCGTGCGTTAGAGCCTCAGTTCTACCCAGCTCTGTGCGAAAGAGATACTCTTATACGAAAGAAATACTATATTGAGGTATACTACACAGAACACTGAGGTGATCTTGCTTCAATGCACAAACTCGTGATTTTCGCTTTGATCTACTTAGACGCTCTACCTAAACGATACCCAGAAAAACTCGCAATGAATGTACCCAAAATGCGTCGCGGACGCTGCTCAGTTCACAGCGTCTCGGTGTATAGAAAAATTTAGAAAACCCTTGCCCATCCACCCGCTAAACGGCCCGAAAATCTTTGTGAATGAATAAAATCAGCGTCACTGTTATGCTTCTGCTTTCATTCATGATTTTCGCTACAGAATTCGTCGATTCTCTTCTGCTCCTCTTCCTACGAGCCGTTTCCCTTATAAATTGTTGTATTTGCTGCTTTGTTTGCATCGTGTATGTACGGTGCAAGCTATTGTGATGTTCATGTGGATAATAGAATGTGTAGGCGTTACATTGTTTCATGCGCAATTTTCCCCAGATCGGTTTTTAGTATCTACTTTGGGTTGACTTTCACAAAAAATGTACTTGCGGTTCTGGTGTTTTGGGTAATTTGACCACTAGATTGCTTTGAACGCCTATGTTGATAATGTTATTTCTAGGTTGAATTTCTCTAATGCTTTTTGTTTAGCATTTATTGTTTACATTCTAATTCTTTTGATTTGAACGTTTTGTGCTGTCAGTATTAATACGTATTTGCCAGGTAATGTGCATAAGTTATTTAAAGAAAAATTGCTGGTCGGTTAAACAAAGATATAAGGTAGTTTTTAAAGTAAATTTTAGCATAAAATTCGTTTAAGTGAAAGTATATTGAATTGATTCTGCTTCGAAAAGTTAATATTTTCGTTTTTAATATGGATGTTAAAGTGGAAAGTCAAAACTGCTGTGATTGTGCGGTAGAGAATTTACTGCGGCAGTCTTTTTCATCTAGATCGTTTGAGCGGAAAAAGGACCTTATTGATTCGGGGCAACCAAGACCACTAGTTTCGCTCAGTTAACCGTTCGCGAAACGTAACTATATTAGGCACTCTTTTTGCAAATTATACGAGGAAGTTGAATGGCTTTGTGGCTCTAAAAAATTGAATAGACTATTTTGTATGGAGAACTTCATGATTTGTAGACCTTAGCAATTTGAATAAGGCTATAAAACGTCTCTCAAAATCTTTCCAGGGCCATTTGCGTAGCATTTTAGTTTCCAAAAGGTTTGGAAATTTTCCAAGGATTGAATCTTTGATCGATAACCAACGATCACTGAATCGTCAAGCACAGTGAATAGGTGAGAAGAAACTGAGAAGTTTCAAAAACACTAATTGGCGTTGTATCTTTTCTTGGTTGCGAAGAACTAGCCTTTCATTCCCACGATAAAAGCAGTTCTTCTTCTAATAGAGACAATTACATTGAAGCTGTGGCTTTACTAGCAAAATAGAATCAGTTGTGAAAAAGTAATTTGGGAGATCCGAAGTTATGTTCAGGACTTTCAAAAGAAGTCCAAAATAATTTAATTAGCTCAATATCTCATGTCGTTTCTGATTCCATCCGTAAGAATATTGAATAAGCTCATTTTGTATCAATTATTTCAAATGAAACAACTGATATTTCCACTAGGTCTCAACTTTCCAAAATAATAGCGTATGTAAACGAAGAGGGTATTATACATGAGCGAGATCTTGGGTTTCGAGATCTCAGAAGATAAAACTGCTTTATTTTTGTATCATCACGCTTGTGACATCTTATCTAAATTCAAATGTGAAGATACATTAATTTCACAGAGTTACGATGGCGCACCGGTTATGTCTGGCAAAATTGATGGCCTACAAAAAAGTGTGAGAGATAGATTTCCTGATGCTGCTTTCGTTCACTGTTTCGCTCAAAGACTAAATTTAATTTATGTAGGACCAAAGAATGCCGCATATTTTTTTTTAAACTTTTCATATGTTTTTAGCCACTTTACAAACCTACCGCTTTCAATGAAGTTGCAAAAAGGAAACGACCTAAGGTTTAACTATTGAAACGCATGGTTTCAACTGTTTAAGAAAATAAGTCTGATTTAAAGAATTTTTTCTCCAACATAGTCCATTGCGGAACAACCTTCAATTCAAATACTCTTGCTCAAAGCAAGTGAAATCACAGAAAAATTGAATTGGCTGATTAGAGCGGGGTTTTTTCAAACATACTTCATACATACGAGTAGCAAGCATAAATTCTAAAAAATACTTTAAAATTAACGAAGTTGGATATGCACTGCGACATGAGAAAACTAAAAATGCTAAATTCATTTTTGCAGATCGATGCGCACCTATCTAATTTAATTTGCTAAAAGATGCATTAAATCTTCAACTTGGAATTACTGAAAAACTTTGATCACTTATTTAGTTTTAATCTTAAAAATATTTTTTCCTCTTAGGTTTTTTTTTATAATTGAAACAAAAATTTAAGATATACGAAGTTTAGGTATAATAACTACCCTAACCTCTCGCCAAGGTGACGGAACATACCCCAAGGAAAGGCATGCCCAGAAGATTTCTCTCAGGTCTGCCCCCAAGTGGTCAGTTCCCTCCCTAAGCATAACCGGATAGATACCATCCAGGCCCGGCGATTTGAAATTTTCAAAAGACATGATTGCATCCCTGACCTTTTCACTAGTGACCACAGATCTAGTTGTGTACCAGCACTTCCTACTGCTGCGAAGAGCAGAGATTTCGGTCACAGGCGTATTTGCCTTCTGCGACTCAATCACCGGAGCTCCCGGGAAGTGAGTCCCAAGTAAAGTCTGCAAAGACTCTTTTTTGGACTTGGTAAAATCACCATCCGAGCGTTTTAGAGAGTCTAGCTTAGCTGATTGATCCTTCTCTAGGACTTTGCAAAGCCTAGACGTCTCCCGTGCGCCTTCCAGTCTCTCACAGTAAGATCTAAATGATTCCCTCTTAGAGGTCCTCACCAGCTTCTTATACGATCTCTGCAAAGTTCTGTAGGCGATCCAGTCATCCTCATTGTTGCTCTTACAAGCTCTGTTGAGAATTTTCCTGGTACTTTTCCTTAGCTTCTGTAGTTCCCAATTCCACCAGGGAACCGTCTTGCCACATCTGCTCTTACTGATCGGGCAGGCCTCTTCATAGCTACTTATTAGGTTAATTCAGAGTGCTTATTTGGTTAATTCAGAGTGCTCAACCGGGATTCTATTGACTTTGGCGATTTTATCCTACCACTAGGACGCGCTCTGTCTGCAAGAAGCCGATTGAACTTAGGCCAATCAGTGTTTCTTGGGTTTTTTCTTTCCACCACGGGTGTTAGATCCGTGGCTAAAGAGAACACCAAGTAGCGATGATCAGAGAGTGAATCCTCATCTGATACATTCCATCCAGTCATTGATCCAACTATTCCAGATGAACATAGCGATACATCAATGACCGCCCTTCTGTTTGGGGTGACAAATGTGAGAGTAGTCCCAGTGTTTAAAATCATCAACCCGGCAGAAGTTATAAAATCAAAGAGACTGTTACCCCTGGCGTTACATTTGTTGCTACCCTAGCTGGTATGCTGGGAGTTGGCATCGCAGCCCACCACAAGTTCAAGTCTCTCCGATTCAGCGTACAAGACCAGGTCCTTTAACTCCTGTATCGGCGGCGGGAGTAAGGAGTCAAAGGGAAAGTAAGCTGAGGCGACTATCGTGCGCTTAAGCCTACCATTTTCTCGGTATTGTACGACGACCGCTGACAGGTCCGGGCTTGAAATCTGTCTGAGCATGGTGGCGTCAAGCAGATTGGAAGCCAGAACACAAGTCCTTGGCCGTATTGATCTTTCATCATAAAAGATCTTGGCCCCCGTGGTTGGACTGAGTCCATAGATCCTACCGCCTCGAACCCATGGTTCCTGTACAAGTGCAATGTAGGGGGAGGCTTGCAGTTTTGTCAATTTTTCGCTCAAAAGATAGGACGAAGCCTTGGCACGCCGCAATTTGATCTGGACAAATCTTATACCTTCAGACACAGAAACGTCCGGAGTTTAAATCTTTGGATCCCTTTGCAGGGACCCTTATACAATGTCCGCGTGACCTCAGTGAAAGAAACTCTATAGGACAGAATTTCCACTGGATCTCTGCGTTTTGCTCTGGAGATCTGTCCATAGACAGTCACAAAAGTTCGTGCCTCACCACTTCCTGATTTGGTTAAATTTAACCGCATACAAGAAGTAGCTCAGCACTATCCGGTACCTGTCTCTTAGCATCGTGGAACTTCTCTGGTCAAGCACGATCACCAGGTTGAAACCATCTTCACCTGTGGTGGGATTCTTCCTGGGATTCATGTACTTGATGATCCAGTGTTTCGCATCGATGCCCGGATTCAGTTTTCGAAACATGCCAGTGATGTCACCTGCACTCTTGCGAGGACCAAGGATCTAACAACTGACATAATAGGGTTTGGCCAGGTCGGAGTCCAAAATGGTAAATTTGGGCCGACTGCCAGTACCCAATTTAAGAACGATCTGTGTGAGCCACTCCTTAGATGTTTGATTGGACCAGACGACTTGGAGGTGACCGTCCACAAACCTCGCTTGCGTGAAGTTGTAAACTGGTCCCGACTCCGCTATCTCTCGCCACAGTTAGTTCTTAAGGATAGCGCACTGACCTTCGGTCAGTTTGCCACCCTTGCCAGACACACCTATCACAACAACTAGCGAAGAAGACGCAGCTTCTGCATACGTTCTCTTCTCTATCCTTGCGGAAGATGTGTTTGTGCCAGAAGGGCCAGCCTCTGCGAGATCTCTCTCACAGATTTTGACACCTTTTGGCACCTTGCGCTCAGAGATGCAGGCATCCGCTTTCGCCTCAACCTTGCGTCTCTTTCATGCGCCACCGCTGGCAGATTTGGCATCTGAACTGGCCGGCTGGGAGGTCTTCGGTGTAACCGGTCCCTCCTTACCTTTCAGCGTCGTCGCTGAATCCCGATTTGCATCAGGAATCATCGATTTCTTGAACAGAGTCCTCTTCTGTCGACGGCTGAGAGCTATCCCTGGTTCACAAAGTCCATTCGGCTTGGCTTTGCATCCAGCCACCGGTCCAGAACATTTCTGCTCCGAACATGCGACCTTAGCATCACCAGCCAACCTTTCTTTTGCTACCCCAAGTCGGCTCAGAGGTTTCGCTGCCTGACATCCAGTCTCCAGGGAAACACCTACAGTTAATACGGCATTTACACCTACAGTTAATACTGCTATTTAAGTGAAACAAAATTCAATCTTGTTTAGTTATTTGAAGCTTAATGATGCTATATGCAGAAAAATATGGTGTGAAGATGCAAAAATTATTTAATATACTATCTGCATAATTGATTAAGATACTATCTGCAGAGTCTCATAATTAGTACACAAAGTAAAGAATATATATGTTACACTAGATTTTCCTTTTTTGATTCAGGTGCAGCTAGAAATCGAAACAAGTAAGACAAATAACATTGATAAGCAGAACATTGTCGACAAATCGACGGAATTGGTTTGAGTGAAATTCAATTTTTTTTTGGATCAATTAAGTTTTACTAATATTCCGCAGGCTTTAAATTCGCAGTCTCAGCACAATAGTCTCATTAGTGCAGGCAACGAGAAATCAATTGCAGAACCGCTGGTTTTAAAGTCTCAGCCTCAGCATAATAGTCACACTAGTGCAGACAAAGAGAAATTAATTGCAGATCCAGTTCAAACGGTATGTGTTGAATATGATTTCATAATAACTTTCGTTATTGACTGACACCAACATTTTTCAGGGAGACGATACTGTAAATCTATCGCCAGATTTGTTTTCATCGGGCAATGAAAGTGATAACGGAAAAAGTAGTGCAACATTAACTTCTGAGTTGAATAAAACATTGATTTTCTGTGATGTTGGTAATATCTCAAAAGCGCACGGTACAACACTTATTCAACGCCAGAACTGCGATCCAATGTCTTCAGGATTCATCAATTCAGATTATGTAGAGTCCGACTTAACGAGAATGAATGTGTCAGATCTTACGGACGATTTAAATTTTCCTGGCGAATGTGAAACGATAATACCAGATGAAGCGGACGAAAATTCAAGCGTTTCAACAGCTACTGAAATCTTTCAATACGGAAACGTCAAACGTAAAGTAAATCATGTGTCGTTGAATTCATCAGAAAATCCAATTGATACAATGTCCATCAAAGTTGAGAGAGAATATGAAAATATTTTAAATGAACCTGAGCCAGTTCCTGTGACGAATACTGAGCTGCAAGTTCTTCACACCCTTCTAGAATTAGTGAAATCCGAAGTCAAAGAGGAGGAGGTTGACATTGAGATGATAGATGTAGCTAAGCTTGCTAATGTCGCTGTGTTATCAGAAATGCAAAACAATAGCACGACCTCAGGTGATCACAAAGATCACGATCAACGTTTATTAGATGTTGAATCGAAAGAAGTTGAAAATTTGGAATCTCTAGTATTAAACCTGTCTCCTAAAAAGGAAATACATGCTGATGTTCAAAATTCAGATAAAACTTTATTGCCTGATGAAGAGGGCAGGAAAAAAAATACGTTTGCTGAGTCCGCAGAAAAAGATGGAGAACAAGATCACGAACGTATTGCATGTAACCAAACAAAGTTGCAAGATAAACCCACGAATACTGAGAATGAAATTAATCCGACTAAAAAAGATAAAAAGATTAAAGGGAATACTAACCACAACCGAAATCGCCCACAAAACCATGCGAATTGTGATAAAATACTTGGGATCACGGAAACCGTGATTATTCCACCATCTAGAACTATTCGTATCAATTATTTACATAAAGCTGACGGAGCAAGTGCTGGAAAAGAAACAGAGAAAGTTGTCGTGCAGACCAAATCTAATTCGCATGCAACTATTGATCGTGTTATGACTACAGACCCGAATTCTGAACGTATTCCTAGTTCGATACATTTTTCGGCACGCGAGGCCCCGAAAAGTGAATGCATGCATATACCAAAAGTATTTTCACGTGAAGAAATATCAAAAAAAGTTACTAAAAAAGCACCAACAGATAAATTTGATTCTGATAAACTAGCACGTATTGCAAAAATATGCATTAGTAAATTCGGGAAAAATAAAACAGTTTCGAAGAAAAGTTTCGAAGAAAGACTTCTTGCAGAATTTTCTGCCGCAAACATATGTACGAAGATATCTAAAAAAGTGAAACAAAATAATGATTTAGGAGAAATAATCGTTGCTCAAGCCAAGCATCATTTTCAGCCACTGGCATTGGTTTCAAAATTCAAAAATGGAAAGTGTATTACAAATGAAACCGTGAAACGAAAGGCAATTGAACCACCAAGCACTCAAAATAAAAAGCGAAAATCATCTTACACTGATCCGGATTATTTCATTAAAGATGCTAGTCAAGTTAATCTTGATCTTTCTCAAATGCCAATCGGGAAGAAGAAAAAGAATCCCGCTAAGAAAGCGAGTTCACCTTCATTAAAAATGGCAAATACTAAATCGTGTAATGCCGTCATAAATGTAAGATCCAGGGAGTCTTTACAAGACGACACAAAATTTAATAATTACACTAAATTTAACAATTACATTATGGAACCATGTTGTAAGGATCTCAAGCCACATCTCTCGTATATCACCACAATAAAAATAGATTCGATACCTAATACACTAATCTTAAGTATAAATTACACTAGTACGTTTCCTTTATTAAATTTTCCTGCAAATATGCAATTTCAAGCAAAAACAGTCCTCATTCGTGACTATTCGTACAATTTTGAAATATACCAGTCTAGTTTACGATTTAATGTAAATATAAATGCAAGCAAGGAGAAGGACCTGCTTGATTTTCTCGTAGCCATAAAATCACCTAGGCCAATAAGTTGCTGTGTATCTCCTACACAAGCTGTATCGATTTGTGCTCTACAAGATATACTAAGCCGATTTAGATATTTTACATTGATTAACATTCAAGAAAAAATGAATTTTGGCGTTATAGCTTCAGTGTCTGTGACGTCAAATAGTAAAAGTAAAAGTACAAATTCAGCAGGCAATTTTCTAATGCACAAAATATTTGCATATTTGAATAGCTGAAACAGCTTGTTTTGAAAAAATGAGATCGAAATTAAATATTTGTATATTTGCTTTATGTACTACTTTCAAATGTATAAAGTTGAAAACTAGAATTACAATATAATTTTCTTATGGAACAGTTTATAATCGTTGCATTTCATTTATTTTCATCATTGAAATGGGGAGCGAAAGTATGACAAAGCTAACAGTAAAAGTTGCAACACTATGAAATGTAAGGCTTCACAGAACTGTTGCGGCTCAAACAACCTTAATCAACTTAGCAGTACATATGAACTATGTTGATCGGAACGCCCAATTTAGATACCTCAATATGTGCCAAATGTACATTTCAGTATTGGCTCCACAACCGATGCAGCACTGTCTTTTGGTTTACAGTGGCACTCGAGAGTCTTCACAAGCTTCGCCCAAGTGCCTGTAGTTAGGATTTTACGGTATTGTGATGTAGATAATGCAAGAAAATGAAAACTCATAGAAATGAGTCGCAGCTGCATAAAAATCACCCAGATTTCATTTAAGTGTTATTGCAAGTACTGTCATTTTATTGCGATTGCAACATATCCGTTGTGATTTAAGTTAGATTTTAGCATTAGATGCGTTTTTACCACTTCAAATCAGGTTTAACTGGTTAGTAAAATAGTAAAAAGTACGGTCTAGACCAAGTAGCTTGCTTTGTTGCGATCACTTAGGTGCTCCAATTAATGTTCCAAACACGTTATCATGACTTGTAACGCTGATTCAGCAGGTAGTTGTCCTGCGATGTGACTGATTTGATAATTTATGCTTAAATTTCACCAAACTGACAGTCTTTAAATCATCTTTGCACTTCAGACAATTTTCCTCAATTTAACACTATTGTTAACCCGTGGGGTTCTATTCAAACGATTTTGCTGTTCGGAGAATCTGCCTCAGTGATGTCACTGAAGCAGAATTTCTTTGTTGTTTTCAATACTACTCATCTAGCCAGAACTCGAAAGAGATGCAAAAAAACGCGACTATTGTATTTTAGTGCTATTTATTGTAAATAAGCAAATTTGCTGTATGTTTCATCTAAAGAGCACATTTAGTAAGTTTTTCCCACCTAGTCTAGTTCTATATATTATTGCCAGTCATTTCGTTGCAGGAATCTGTAAAATAACATTAAACGTCTTCATAGTGCCGCCATACTCACATTTGTATCTATTAGCATTATTATTATTGAAACTACTATTATTAGCGTTACTTTTTTCCTAGTGGAAATGGGCAAAAAAATCTGCTTACCAGATCCCCGGGTGACCTGTCACCACGGGGTGTGTGAGGTTTGAGGCACTAAAAAAAGACCACCTACAAGCCCACGAAGTACTGAGTCGGAACCCGCTTAAGCACCCTTCCAACCCGGTCGTGCTGACTCACCTATCAGTAACCACGGACTTCAGAAACTACCACAGGCAACCGTCCTCCCGCTTTATGCGCACCACTTTCTCAATGTATGTTGGGAATGCGCGCCAGTTCTCTTCGTTTCGCAGCATTGCATCCACGATCGTCTCAGGCGTTGGCTGGCTGATCGTGGACTCAATAGTGTGCCTCAAACTTACGAAGCGGCTGCACATAAAGAATGTGTGGTGACCTGGCCGTCCTATAGAAGGCCGGTCGCAAAAGCAATTAACGTACCAAGATGGCGGGCTTAATATACCTTTTTTCGACCAGCCGACGTATATTTCTCGACCAATAAAAGATTGCAAGTCGCGACCGGCCTTCTATATGACGGCCAGAGTGCTGAGCATAATCGAGCTCAGTCACACTGTACCGGCAGTACGTTGTGACCACCTTAGCCATTCTGTTCAGGTATATCCTGAAGCAACCGTGCCCTGTTAACAATTGACAAAGGTAAAAGTTTACCTCTCCGTGGCTTCAATAAGCTTAGCCATCCGGCGTCCTTTATCACTTTCACTCCAACGTTTTTGCCAAAGTTGGAGGGTAAGCGTACGCGTGGGCGTCAGAGCCTCAGTTCTACCCAGCTCTGAGCGAAAGAGATACTCTTTCTTGCGTTTATGAATTATACAAATCCAATAATAGACGTGATTGACTCTTTTTCTTTGAATCTTTAAGTGCCTCGACCGGCACCCCATCAGGCCCCGGAGCCTCCTGGTTCTTAATCCTGGGATCATCAGTCCTTGGCGGATGCGCCGGGAACAGGAATCCAACGATATGTTCCATGGATATCGCATCCATAAAAGTGCATCTACTGCTGCACGAGTCACTTGGGCCCCAGATGTTAGGGGCTCATGTTGCAAGCTCGAAACAAGCGATGTGGTCATCTCGCCCCTGTCAAGTTTAGTGGCATTTCAGCCTAGCCACTTACAGGGAAAGCGGTGGAGTATTTGCCTGCTCTCATCGATTTGGAAGGTGATCTAATTGTAATCACTTGCAGGGTAATCTTCTATCACACTCCAACCGCTGACGAGTGCCGCAAGTCTCTCCGAAGCCATGGTGACATCGGGAATGGATTCGCCAAATCTGGGCCTTCGGAATGTAGGTATCGAACTCGTATTCAACACCAACAAACTCAACTTCAATGTCATCTCGACCCTGCACCGTCCGCGAGTGCGCATGCCTCACTCCAATGCCCTTGCATAGAAGTCATCCCCTACGATGATATTGCCGGCGATGCCACGGAGAGAGCTTGTCTCCGAATTCCTGCATTGAGTCATTCGGGGACAGGACATGTTATCCACACGTGACCGTTACCTGAGTCGTTACCCCGTAGCATCTGCCTCATCCAACTCAACCACAGCTCTCCTTTGTTCTCTTGTATTAGGGAGAAGATTGTGGTATTCACCTCACCGGCTGCTTCCTCTCCAGCCTCGCATTGAGTGGCGGATGTCACCTCCTCGCTGACTATGAGACAATCGAGTTCGGGAAACTCGATCTTGACTCTAGGAATCAGTAGCTTCACGTCCCCCTGGCCAACTACGGCGGCCCGGATCGAGTCCTGTAATTTCGCGCGGTCATCGTAGCGCGCGATTTCCAAAAGGACCCTGTAGTATTCGTTCAGTGCATTCAAACACGAGGTGAGTCTTCAACTGGCATTGGCCAACTTTATTGATAACTGGCTTACTTACAACTGGCTTATTTACAACTACATTTACAATAATTTGAACTTAGTTTACAATATGCTACATCTCCCCTTTTCAGAAATTGTAATTCATAAGGATTGATAATATAACCAAAATACATATAATTCAACATAAGGTTTTTTTTTTTCTTTTCATCCATCTCCCTTTTTCAGGTGATCTAAGTAACAATTCATGTCGAAACGTTTGTATGTGTATATTACATTAATTCATTTTCTGAGCATTCATTAATTTCTCCTTAAACCTTAAATAACTAATAATCGAACACATTACGATTTTCTTATTCGCAAAAAACGTGAATTTCTTCTCAGTAACGTACCATTTTCTAATAAAACTAAATATGACCTAGGAGTTTTAAATGTCTTTTGTATTCGAGCTTTTATCCAAATTTTATTTTCTTTTAGCCATACTTTATCATTTTCCTTGAAAATATTTCTAATTTTTGCTGATTTATCATAATGAATTTTATTTCTTCGGTTATTTTGATGGATTTTGTTCAAAATTTTATTATTGAATAAATTCGTATACAGACTTTCTTTTCCTGGTACCAAAGTACGTTGTTTATGACCAAACAAAATTTCTGCTGGTGATTTATTACACAATTTTATTGGCGTGTTATTGTATTCTAGAATAGTAATCCACAATTCAATACCGTCATCCTTTGATTTCTTCAATAAATTTTTTGCAGTTTTAACTGAAACCTCTGCTAAACCATTTGATTGGGCATATCTAGGACTTGTTGTTATTAAATCAATATCATACATTTCACAAAATTTTCTAAATTGAAATGAATTAAATGGCATATTATCTGCTATGCAAATTTTAGGTAAGCCAAATCTAGAAAATATATCTTTAAGTTTGCTTATTACTTCCATAGCTGTTTTATTTCTAACCTTCACTATTTCTAAGTACTTGGAAAAATAATCTGCTACTACCAAATACGACTTCCCTGATAATTCAAAAATGTCCAAACCAATTTTATTATACGGAATGCTGGGTACTTCGTGATTTATCAATGGTTCCTTAACATTACTACTTCGATATTTTTGACATATTTCACACGCTTGAATTTTGTTTTCAATCATCGAGTTCATATTGGGCCAATACAACAACTGTCTGGCTTTTGATTTTGTCTTTTCAATTCCTAAATGAACTTGATGTAATACTTCTAACATAGAATTCCTCATTGATTCAGGAACAATAATACGATCATTTATGAATATAAGACCGTCAAAAGTATAAAGACTATCTCTTTTAGACCAATAAACTTTGAGGTGATCTGAGAGTTTCTTTTTATTTTCTGGCCACCCATTCAATATACAGTTCTTAAGATCTTTAAGAACTGAATCTTTTTCTGTTTCTCGAACGAATTCTTCTTTTCGCTTAGTACTCACATTCAAAGCATGCACAACACAATCTATGTCTGATATTTCATTTCCTACTTCATCTTGTGCATAATATCTTGATAGCACATCTGCAATGTACAAAAGTGATCCTTGGCAATATTCTAACTTGATATCATATTTTAATAGATTTATTCTCATTCTCTGTAAACGGGGGTTTGGTATTTTGTGAATGTCTTTCATAAAAATTCCTAATAGTGGCTTATGATCTGATAACACCGTGATATTTTTCCCATATATAAATTGATGAAACTTCTTGCAAGCAAACACAATCGCTAACATTTCCTTATCTATTTGCCCGTAATTTTGTTCCACCGCACTTAACATTCTGGAAGCAAAAAATACTGGCTTGCTATCTTGTAGCATACATGCACCCAAACCTGACTTTGATGCATCGGCTTGAATAACTATTGGCTTGTTATCATCAAAAGGTTTCAAAGTAACCGAATTGATCAAAGCTTTCTTAATATCATTGAAGCATTTTGTGTGGTACTCTTCCCATAAAAATACACTATTTTTTCTTGTGAGCTGTCTTAATGGATGTTCCAGTTGTGCTAAATTTGGGATGTATTCCCTACAGTAGTTAATCATTCCTAATATTTTTAAGAGATCTTTTTTACTTTTTGGATTATCCATTTTCTCAATTGCTTTACTTCTTTCTTCATCAACTGAGATACCTTCTTCCGAGACAATGTGGCCTAAGAATTTTAACTTTTTAACTTTAAATTGTAGCTTACTCTTATTAAATTTCACATTTCTTTCTCTTGCTCTTCTCATTACTTCTTCTATTATTTTATCATGTTCTTCTTCACTATCCGCCGCTATCAGAATGTCATCAATGTATATACTAACTCCCCTGATATTTTGAAAGTTTTCTTCATTTTTGCTTTGAAAAATTTCTGGAGCTGTCTTAATGCCGAATGGAAGTCTTTTAAAGCGATAACACCCAAATGGCGTACTGACTGTACACAATTTACTTGACTCTGTATCAAGCGATATTTGATAATATCCTTCTGATAGGTCTAACACGGAAAAAATCTTTTTATTAGCCAACTTTTGAGATATTTCCTCAAACGTAGGAATGGGATATCGATTTAACTTTAAACACTGGTTTAATTCTTTCGGGTCCATACATATTCTCAACTTTTTATTTGGCTTTTCTACTACAATAATATTTGATATCCAGTCGACAGCTTCATTTACTTTCGTTATTATTCCTAAATTTTCAAGTCTATCAAGTTCAGACTTAAGAGAATTTTTTAAAGATAATGCCACTCTTCTCGGAGCTTTACAAACAGGCTGGCTGTCGGATTTCAATTCCAACTTCACATTCTTCGCGAAATGCCCTAACCCAGAGAAAACATCACTATATTTCTCCAAGACACTCTCTTTACTTTTCATCATACCTATTGAGAGTACTCTTTTCACCAATTCAAATTTAACACACGTTTTTAAGCCTAATATCGGTATTGAGTTGTGATTTACTACTACAAATTCAATAGGTTGCATTTCATTTTTAATGCAGCATTCAATGGTTGTTATACCTATCACATTAATAGCTGTCCCTCCATAAGCATATACTCTGGCATCAGTTTGTATACATGAAACATTACTTATACTATTAAAAATTTTTGATGGCAAAATATTTATGTCGGCTCCCGTATCAACTTTGAACTTAACAAGTTTATCACCAACTCTTACACGCTCAAACCAGTCTGAGTCCGAACAAAACTTGTTTCGAATCCCGAACACATATAAATCATCAGTTTTATCATTTGTTTCATTATGTATTTCTTTACGAACGTAATTTAGATAAGCTTTTCTATCATTTTTGCACGCAATTGCAAAGTGGTTACGTTTTCCACATTTATTACATGTTTTATTGTATGCGGGACATTGTAGAATTTTATGATTTTTAAAACAATATTTGCAGTCTTTTATCATTGAATCATTATGTTTTTTGCTGTATTCATATTTTTTGTTAGTATTTGGTTTTCGAATATTACGTTTGGCATATTCGTAAGAAGTAGAGAAATTTGATAAATTAGATTTTTGAACTGTATTACAACTGTTAAAGCTAGTTTGCAACTTACACATACTTTCGCATTGAGTTTTTGTTGTTTCTGATGCTCTCACAATAGAAATTGCCTTGGCAGAATTCAAATTTTCTATTTCTAATAATTTTTTCTGGATGTTTTTATCCCATACTCCAATAACAATTTGATCCCTCAGCATCCTATCTTCTTGGTCCTTGTATTCACATGGTCGTATCAATTTCTTTAATTCCAGCAAAAAATTGTCGAATGGTTCCCCATTTTCCTGCTTCCGACTTCGAAAGATGAAAGAATCATACGTCTGATTCTTTTTCGGCTCACAGAAATCCATGAACGCTTTGATCACTTCATCATAACTGGCCTTTTGTTCTGCACTCAAGTTAAATGAATTGAAGACTTCTAGTGCCTCTGGTCCAATTGCGTTTAAAAAAACTGCAATTTTTATAGCATCCGCTTTCTTATTTAATTCACCTGCGACCAGGAAAATGTCGAAGTTTTGTTTGAATTTTTTCCAATTTTCACTTATGTTATGCCCGTCTAAAGATAACGGATCCACTCTTCTTAGATACTCCATACTGCGGATTTCCACTGGCACTTCCACAAATCTCGTTCTTTTCGGCGGTCGACCACGCGGCTTTTTTTTCAAAATTTCCACTTTTCCCATGCAATAATCTTAACTTTTTTTACTTTAATGAAACCGCAGTTGCACTTGTCGCTCTCGTCCGCAGCGCCATGTAGTATTCGTTCAGTGCATTCAAACACGAGGTGAGTCTTCAACTGGCATTGGCCAACTTTATTGATAACTGGCTTACTTACAACTGGCTTATTTACAACTACATTTACAATAATTTGAACTTAGTTTACAATATGCTACAGACCCCTCCTTCTGCTGTCTTCCTGATTCGCTTTACTAGCGGACCAGTTTCATCCGGGGGAATACTTTGGCGGATGGCCGCCAGGACCTCCGCATAAGTCTTTCCCGGGGCTGGTTTCACGATGGCAGCATCTATTTTATCCCGTCGCTATCTTCGTCTGCCGTTATTATTATTGAAAGCGTTACTAGTAGCATTTTTATTATTGAAAACGTTAATTTAGTAAACAGCAAAATAGATAAGGAGATTAATACATATGCTATAAAAGTATACTCTTTTCATTACGCCTGAGCTAGTGTTAATGCGTTTATGTATCATGGTTTCTGCAATCTAACTGCAAATAAATAAATGAATATCTTACAAATATGTATACAGGCATTATAAACAAGCAATCTCTTCAAAAAAAAACAAGCAACCAAAAAAACTCGAACCTATAGGCCACAACTGATCGATCCATCGGTCCAGAAGGCCTATCAGTCACGCCGTCCATGGGTATTTGTTATTTATTGCACATACGTGCGCTAGAGCTCCTGTTCCATCTGACAAAGTGCATGTGAGGTACTCGTTTCTGTGTTCTTGTGCAAGAAGATGTGTCAGAAATATTCATAATACCTCTAAAACGGCATCTTTCGACGACGTGCGATAGCTACTGGCGATACACTGTAAGCTCGCGCTCTAAGCTTCTTAGTTTAGAGTGAACTATATTCTGGCGCTGTCGTATGCCTCCTCCGCTCTTGCTACTGCTCCAATCACTGCTGAGATGATAACTTGTTCATGTTTGTACCTTTATTTAAGAGTCGTTACAACGAAAGGAATCAACTAGATGTGTGGCCCTAAGCTAAAAAAAAGATTTCGCCTTTTTCTGGCATACAAACTAAACAAGTGTGGATTTACCATGCTCGTAACCGAAATTATTGCTTTCACGTGTACCTTCGTTGTTAAAATTAGAAACTCAAAATCATCTAAACACCCAATTTCATCTGGTATCCTACAAGGTCCTTGCCGAACCCTGTTTAATGATTTCCTGTCGGTCATACCTGAAGAAAAAAAAAATTGCAGATATAGGTAGAGACCTAAACTACCAAACCGAAATATATACTTCACTACCCACACCATCGAGTGGATCGACATGATTTCTTACCTGCGTGTAATTCTCAATAAAAAAACGCTCCTTCAGAAACCATACTGGTTGTGCTACAAATAAAGCCACATATACACTCTACTTATTAACATTCATTTTATAAAAATTTGCTCATATTCAAATTGATTATTATACCAATTATCAAATAAGGACGACTTGTCTGGAAGGACAGTGCAATTTCTCATATAAGAAAGCTTTAAGTTGTTCAGAACAATGTTCTTAAAATGGCATTAAATAAACCCTTTTAATACTCTACTAAGCAGCTACACAAACTTGCCTCTGTTCTCATTGCAATAGAGCAGGTAAAAAAGATATTTCTTTATTTGTTCAAATGTATAGATTAGAAAATAATGAAAAGAAATAGAAATGAAAAAAAATATTCAGATGTGCGAAGAACGTCAATTGAAGAGGACCGAGTTTCAGATCGTTGTGCTGTTTAAATATACGTAACAACGGCGAATAAAAGTAATTTTGCGCGAAAGAAACGTTAAACACAAAATAAGATCTCTTACATCAACTAGATTCCGGAGCAGAAACCCGGCTACATGGATCAGATAAACCAAGACGGTAATGCAATTTGAAAAGGAGACACTCGTCTCGTCTTGCAAAAATCTGCGTGATTCAAAGAAAGTAGCATGTACAGTAGAACGCCGATTATCCGAATTAATTGGGACCCGGGTCGATTCGGATAATCGAAAATTCGGATAATCGGACATAGATAGGTAATAAAGAAAAACGAACTGTTACACATAGAATAAACTTTATTAAGTTTAACAAACACAGTTCTACAATATCTTGTCACTTGAACATCTCGATCAGAGTAAGTTGCCTCGACATTGGAGCTCGTTTCCGTGCGGCAAGGTCACGCAGGCGCCTGACGGTAAGAAGCTGTACACCGTCGCATTCGGGTTGCTGTTCCATCCATTTGAGGGCGTTATCGAAACACATAAACGCCTCGCTGTGAGATGGTACACTTTGGTCTTGTGCCTCTTTTCCTTCGGTCTCATTGTCGTCCGCTTCATTATCCTGTTCGTCCATGGCACTCGCTGCGATTTCATCATCTGTCTGTATATGGAACCCTTGATCATTCTTATCACAGTGCAACTACTCTTCCATATCAGCGACATCACACGCCGAACATCCCGCGATTTCATTAGCCATGTTTACAAACTCTTCCACTCGTTCTCTTCAGCCAGAAGCAATTTACGAAGCAACTGTTGTCTGTAAAAACGTTTCGTGCACTCAATAACACCCTGGTCCATGGGCTGCAGCAGACTTGTGACGTTGGGTGGTAAAGAGACATGTAAATTTCCCTTCTTCTCTCACGAGAAGCTCAAGTGATGGATGCATTGGTGCATTGTCAATAATTAGTAAAACTTTTCCCTTTTTTCCTGTATCCTTTTTAAACTTTTTTGTTTCAGGAATAAAGGTTTTATCATACCACTCCAAAAAAATACTGCTGTCCATCCATGCACTCTTCTGATTAGTGTAGGTCACTAGTAACTTGGTACGTTCTTAAAAGCCCTCGGCTTCTTTGCTTTGCCAATCAATAATAGAGGAAGGCGATAGGTACCAGTAGAGTTAGCGCAGACTATTATGGTGACGCGATCTTTACTGATTTTGTGGCCGGGAGCACTCTGTTCTCTTTTAGATGCTAGGGTTTTTCTCGGCAAAGCTTTCCAATTCAAACCAGTCTCATCAGCATTGTAAACAAGATCAGGGTTGTAGTTTTCAGTTTCTTTTTTAAAGGTGTTCAAAAATTTATTAGCAGCTTCACTATCAGCAGAAAGTTTTTCACCAACAATATCCAGTTCCCGAATGCCGTGCCTATTTTTGAAATTGCGGATCCATCCAGTGCTTGCCTTGAAACCAGCTACACCAATTTTTTCACTGGACATTCGCGCCTTTTGACATAAAATCGGTCCTGAAATCGATTGTCCAATAAATCGTTGCTGCAGCAACCACGTAAAGACAGCATTCTCAAACTGTTCATCCTTTGCCTTTTTCATTACTTTTCGTGACGAACATCCATCATCAGTTTCCAACGCAGTCATAAAACTTAAAATGTTTTCACTGTTATTTTTAATATTAGTTATTGTAGCCACTCCGACACCAAATCTATCTGCCAGTACCTTTCCCGCCACACCTTTTTTTAACTGATTGATTATTTCCACTTTGTCCTTTAGTGAGAGGACGACACGTTTCCGCTTTGCACTCATTTTGGTTAGGAGAGAGAGGAGCTCACTGACAGTAATTCAGTGTTATTGAGTTGAAAAAAAACAAACGTTCCAACGTTCCGTTTCACGGAAGCCGCACGACGCAAAACATGTATGTACATAGTGTCTTGCCTCTAGCTTTCAACTATAACAGTTGAAATATATCTGGACTCCAGCGAGTTCCAACTTGTTACAACAAAACAAAAGAAAAATTACTTGGTTTTATACGCTTAGGACCGATTCGGATAATTGGCGATTCGGTTAATCGGCGTTCGGATAATCGGCGTTCTACTGTAATATCAAAATTCGACGATTATAATCATAAAGGGAATTTGTAAAACACTGAGCAGGAAACCTACGTTGCATGGATTCTAAGATATGCACAGGGTATTGGTAATACCGAACACTACACTTGACAACAGTATTTTAGAACACTATGAACAAGTGAAAGAAAAGATGCAAACAGGTGGAGAGTTTAACAAAAGTTTTGAAGGATCTAAACCCTGAACTATAATGGGATTAACTGAGCCTAAATTGACTAAGTAAATGTTTGAATACATAGAAACAAGGCCCTTGCAGATATGTACATATGTTAATCGAAAATGAGTTTCAAGTCAAACATCTCACCAGAGTCCTTAAAATTGATACCAGCATTAAGAGAGGAATTTAAAACAGAGTAAGAGAAGATAATAGCTGGCTGCTCTGGAGCTAGAAGAGATGGGACGGAGTGTAGACTCTACTGTAAATCACTTTTTCAAGCAGCTAGTAAGCAAGAAAGGAGGGAAGTGGGCGATAATTTGAGATACAAACAGGATCACCAATTTTGTGTACGGGAAAAACTTAACGTTAAAGAGGATAATGTAGGACAGTGTTGAGGAAAGGAAGAAAGATAAACAGGATAATGTAGGAGTGCGCTGAGGAGAAGAAAAATTTGCTTCGAAAAGAAGGAAGAGAAGTAGTGAACAAGTAGCTCATAAGCATCTTGTGACGTGGAAGCTTTTATATCGTTTTGCTTCATACAGTTGGGAATAACAGGGGAGCTTTTTAGACCAAAAGGATTTAGTTAGGTCAATTTGGATAGATGCTTCAATGTAACTGGTGTAAGAACGCATTGCGATCATGCACATTTTTCGCTTCAGAACGTGGCCTCTTATACTCACCGGAACCTGTAATTTTGTATTTACTACGTGCAACAACTTTTGATTCAAGATTGGTAGCACTGCCAATGTTAAATCAGGCAGCATCATTTATTTTATACGAGCGGTAGATTGGGATAAATTGCGAAATCAAGTTAGAAACAAATGTGTTAAATCGAGACCACGAAAGAAAGAGAACCAATTAATTCAATTTGTTTCAGTGGCCATGACTTTACGATAGTAAACGTGAGCTGTTAGCAATTTTCCTTTGCATACGGCTATTAAGGAGATTTCTAAGAAAAGTGGAGGTCAAGAGGTACATAAAGAGAGAGGGGTGTATTTATCTTACCGAAGCACTTAGGAACATTAGACAAAACAAGATCTAAGATTTGATTAATAGAATTTGGGATGGTATATAACCACACAACAGTAGAGAACCAGAAAGAAACTGAGTTTTAAAGTAAGAGGAGAGTTCTGCAAAAAAAAAAACGCCATTGACATCTGATTTGCGCAGGTAACACAGTCGTGGTCTTTACGGAAGATATTATGTGAAGGAAGCAGTTCATTGTTATAGATATCCAGCTAGATTTATGTTAAGCAATGTCATCCGAGGCTAGGGTAGCATTGAGCCTGATCTCCTCTGTTTTGGTCCTAAGACCGCGGACATTCTGGTAGCAAACTTTCAATGCGAATTTTAAACTAAAGAACTCTTTGGTCATATCGGGCGACCATTTTTTCGAGCTTATTGTTAGTAAAATCTTTAAATAGAACGTTTGAAGGCCAGAAGTCTCTGGAACAGCAGTTACCATTACTGTGAACGATGAGAATTCTCGATTCCGCAGGTTATCTGGTGTCAGCTTCTTACAAAGAAGTAGAGGCCGAGAGTAACCACATTTGGCTGTAATGTAAAAGTAATCCGTCGGTAACCCTCCTACGGGTCTAGGAGTTGAAGTTGGTAGAGCGCTTCATCACAAATTTACAATCAATGTGAATACGAGTGTGAAGTGATTAGTTGCACGACTCACTTTACACCTGATTTAAATCAGGATAGGTGAACTCAAAGCTTGGTGCGCGGTCCCTCATCTGAACCTGTATTCGAACCAGGGTCCACACACAAGAAGCCAGTGCTCTGGCCACGAGGCTACTCCAGCTTAAATTCAAGATAAACACAGGTAAAGGTGGCAATACAACAATTATTGGTGGAAGCGCAAGAGCAGGTCGATTTTGTTGGAAGAGACTTTTTGAAAGTCCAGAAATAAGCATATGAGGCAATCGAAATAGCTTCGGCATTCATAGGGGAATCATCGCGGTGTAGTACTGACAAAGCAAGACGAGTCTGAAGAAGTTCAAGATGTGTCACAGAACATACCAGCTGAATGTGTAGTTAAATAAGATTCGCCTGCAAAGATCCAGCTGTCGCAACATCAGAAGTAGCAAGCTCAGCACACACAGAGGCTACATTGCGCAATGGAACAGGTGAATTAGTAGAATACTTTGAAGGGTTGGCGCACGTGCCTTTTGTTTATTAAGCGTTTTAACACCGACCGAAAGAACATCATTGTCAGCTGAAATACGTGTCTCAGTACCAGAATTGTGTCTATTCCACAATTCCGAACTGACAATTCACACGATTAGTCAAGTTTGAATAGTGCATTAGGTAAGGTAGCGTAACATAGTTACTAAGCTAAATAAGCAATATTTTTTTCGTAAATTTTCCGTAAAATGAGCGAGACAAACAATAATTGCACATTCTATAATATTGTTACTTTTCTAAGAATTCTTCAGACCACTGTTTGAAAAATGCATCAATTCACGAAATTTACGCTCGTAGGTAGAATGTTCTCATAGGGCCTAGAACTACAGAACAAAACAAACACATATGTTCATACTCACTGCCTAATTGTAAACGAACATGTTTACAAAAATGCAAATCATTGCAAAGCATTCATGGAAAATATGTGATGGAAATATGAAACTATCGAAAACAATAAAAAACAATAAAAAAAATATCCAGAAGAGGAATGCGAATAGACAACAGCAATGTAATTAAAATATTAAAAACATGATCTAGAAATTTACTATAAGAAAGTGGAACCATCTAACACGAATAGCATCTCCTATGAAAACTTCGAGTAATATCAGTGAAGAGTTCAGTTGTACTGCCAAAGTTTGGTTTGTCAGCCACTGCTGAAACGACAGTGCAATAGCAGCGCGTTGATCAGTACATTGGAGGTCGGAAGTATTGCGAGCAATATTGTTAGTAAAAGTGAAATTGTTAAATTGATTAGAAGATAAATAAAGTTAACTTTGAACATAAAATCGCGAGTTTTGGATTTTCGTGAAATTTTAATTAAAGAGCGCGAACTCGAAAGCGCTACAATAAATACATAAGATATAGCTACAAAGATACAAATCCAATCCTTAAGTTATAGATGTAATAAAAAAAATAATTATCAAAATTTTTTACAGTGAGGGATCAATCTAATCAATGTTAAGATACCTTTAGAAAGAGTGGATGCAAAGTTTGAAAGAAAGGCAAAAAAGTGAAGACGCCCCCTTTTACTCAACTTAATTTACCTAAAGTTCTTTAGAAACTTCTGATGCTTATTTTTATACCATTTCCGAAAATGAACGCTATGCATAAAATCTTTTGTCCTAGGCAAACATTTATATTTTACCACTCATTCTTTTAAAATTTTCGTCATGCTCACATATTCATTACAATGAAATGTACACCGTTTAAATATATTATAAAGTAATTCTATCTTAAAGTTTAAGTTTTTTTCAATATTATTTTCCATAAGAATTCACATAAAATAGTCACTTATCAAGTACCAGATTGTAATTTTCGATACACTAAAATTAGTGATAGTTATAACTTACAAAAAGAAAATCGATATAAACAAATTTATCAAATTATAAAAAATGTATGTCCAATAAGATAACGTTTGCTGCAATACGTTCGCTAAACTTAACTATAATTCAAATGGAAAGGATGGCACTACGCACTTCTTTTTGAAATTTACGTTTAAATCAAATCTATACAAATAAACTTAAAAAGTAATATTTTAACTTAACCTCACCTATAAATTATGGATGAGGTACAAAAAAGTTGATTTGAAGAAAAATTGCTGGCGAAAAAATGCTTACGTACCAAATTCGATTAGGAACGGCAATATCACTGGTGCGAAAATCTTTTGAACTAAAGATAAAGGTATTTCCTCTGGTTAGGATGCTTTTTATTATTGAATCTTCAGAGTTAAAAGCTTTCCATAGACTATGTCACCAAATCAAATGAAAACATCTAAATCTTTTTGTTTTTGCTAATATTTCGTAGCGATTTCATAAGCAATTTTCTAAAACAGATTTTTGCCCAGTTTCTTCATTTATGAGTTTGTAAAAAGTTTCTTATTATAATTGGCGAATATTACTTTTTCAATGCATGATTTTACTAAGTACTTCATGAGATATACTACTGTGTATTATCGTATAAACACCAGCATTTATAACATTTTCATTGGCGCTCAGTTTGTTACTTAAACATACTTCTAATTCGGTTTTAATATCTTCAACAGGATTAGCCATCATTTCATCTAAAAGATTTTCAACAGTTGGCTCTTTGTCGTTAATTATGATTCGTCGTGTTAGACTTGGAAGAAATTCCGGTGGTTCTTCAATTGGTTCACTTTTACAGGGATCGTCACTAGTTCGATCATCAGAATTTGTCTGATTTGTTGTAGGTACAGTTGTGTTGTGATTGTTAGCATTATTTTCAATATCTGATCCAGTTTGAATTGTTTCAAACGATAACTGTCTTTCAAGTTTTATTGCAGCTTCCGTACAGTTTTGACGTTCTTCAAGAGACGAATGATCTTTTGAAGATGAATGCACTTCAGAAGGCGAGAGCTCTGCCAAACCCCGGTTTTTTTCCCCACATGGAAGTTCATCGGAAGTTATATGTTGTGCGGTGGGTGACGTTTCTTCAAAAGACGAGTTCTCTACAGAAATTCGACGCTCATCTGAAATTGGATGCTCATTAGAAACTAGAGGCTCATCAGAAACTAGCTGCTCATCAGAAACGGAGTGCTCTTCAGAAACTGGATGCTCGACAGAAACCGGTTCGCTTTCCGAAGACTGCAGTCCATGAGAAGGTGAAGGCTCTTCGGAACACGTTTGATCTCCAACTGACAGGTGTTCATCAGAAGACGGATTTGCACTCAATTCGGAAGTTATAGTAGTATGCGCAAGCGAACAATTTGACTCTGTTTTGATTTGTTCAGCAAGAGCTCGTAGCATTTCTAGATCGTCATTCGTTACATCCATGCTATTTTCTTGTTTTATGCATACATCATTTTCATCTGCAATGGGTGTCAATGTGTCTTTACTAACAGGGTTGAGTCTTGCAATGCATTGATTTGAACGGGTCTCACTGCTTTCAAGAGCTGAGTTTGTATCAGGAAAATGTTCTGCAAGGGATAGCGTTTTTGGAGTGTGTGATGTTGAGATATTGGTTTGAAAAGAAACGTTTTGAATATCCTGCAAATAAAAAATACAACAATTGAGATATTAGATCTCAGGAAAACTATTTTACTATAACATTTTAAGAATGAACGAACCTGAAGATTCGATTCTACTGAGCTAACTCTAGTACTCATGTTCACATCACTTTCCTGTAACGATTTATTAATAATTCCTTTAAAGTTCAACTAATCGATCAAACATTCGTTTTCTATAACACTCGAACTCGGTAAACATTTTCAGTTTAGTAGCTTTGAGTGAGATTTATTGCAAATTCGAAAATTTCAAAGTAATTTTAAATTATTTCTGGAAGCAGCTTAATTTGATCATAAATAACATGCTATATTTTTAAAGTGCTAGAAGTGCTATAAAATATTGAGTAAGAAGACGACACAGTTTAACATCTTTGAAAATCATGTGTTTAACGGAAATCAACTTTTCACTATTTTCAGAATACGGGAATATTTCCCTGTGGTATGGGAATAAGTTCTTTTCCTTTTCGCAAAAGTGTTGTTAGTGGTACTAAATTCGTGTATTCAGCTTCTTGGTACTAAATTGGTGTAACTGTAACTTACGTTTGGTCGTAGTATAGTAGCTACATTAGTGCTGGCAAAGCAGCATTTGCGGGAAGTACTGCTCTATTACTTTATTCATAAGAAAAGTGTTGCGGAAATGTATCGTTTACTGTGAGAAGTTTACGATGACGATGCTCTACCAGTTTGCAGTCAATCTCTGGTTTTGCCGATTCAGAGTACGTGTTTTCAACGTCAATGACAAGGAACGCGAAGGGCCACTGAAATCAATCGAAGATGCAGAACTGGTATAGTTACTTGAAGAAGGCCCAACTCAAACACTCCAGGATTTGTCGAATGCCTTAAATGTGGATAAATAGACGGTGGATATGAATTTGCATGCATTAGAACTGGCCCAAAAAGTTGAAATTTGCATCAAACATCAATTAAAATTGACATGTAGAGACGTTTAGACATATGTGTAATGCTGCTCGAATGGCAAAAAGGAGTTAGCGGACGTTACCAGCGATGATAAATGAATTTTCTACGGCAATCTTAAACAACCCAAAGCATGGGAAATAGATCGGTAGCTAAACTGACGGCTACGGTTTAAAGGTCCTGTTGTACATCTATACGGACTAGAGTAGTATTTTTTTACAAACTACTGAAGCTGGTCATCATTGGTGCTCATTATTGACTGCAACTAATGAGATTGAAACGAGCTCTTTACGAAAAACGGCTGGAATGGAAAGGTAGACATGACAAGTTTATTTTGCAACACAACAATGCAAGATTCCACGTTTTAAAACTGGTCCAGAAATCCTTAGAAGGAGTGAAATAGGATATCTTGCCCCACCCGCCACATTCCCCGAAAATTGCCCCGCCCGATTTTTATTTTTTCCGGTCAATGCAGTCGGGCTCTTTCCGGAGAGCGATTCACTTCGCGCGAGAGTGATAAATGGCTTGATGAATGGACCGCGTAAAAAGAAGTATTCCTTCGAGGTATCAGTTTGCTACCCGAAAGATGGAAAAAAGTAGTCGCGGCAAATGGAAAATATTTTGAGTGAAATCACTTTGTACGTAATTATATAAATAATCGTTAAGCTTTGCTTACAAACGGACAATCGTTAATTCCCATACCCAATATCTTATTTTATGCTGTCAAGAAATTGGCCGATAATTTTTGATGTAACTGTAAAATCTGTGAAGATGCTATTGAACTGTGGAATATATGTGTGTTTTAATATATGTTTTTATATATGTTGTTACAAAAATTTGATCAGTTCACCTTTGCATATGAGTATTTAATAAAAATGAATTTTACTATTACCACTTTTCGGATTAATTTCTTTGTTCAATGATCAATCAATTCGCTTCCTTTTAAGTTGAATTTGCTACTTACCTTATCCGCTATATGTACATTGTTATTCAATCCTTGAACACTGACAAAATCATCCAGCTTTAATATATTTGCACTCCAACATTTGATTTTCCTAGGCCATGTGTCTAATGCAACAAAATGTTTGTCGTAATATTTCTTAATATATGTTTCAATATTTTTCAAGTAGAGTTCCGCATTTTTTAGACGCCTTTTTATGTCGTCTCGAACCAGTGTTTCAATGTTAGTAAAATTACGGAAATCTTCATACGAAACGGTATTCGGGCGAATCGAAATAACCGCTTTATTGGCGCAAGGATGGATTGTATTTTTATTTGAGCTGGATGAAATTGGTTGAATTTTTTTTTCTATGTTTTCAGCTACAAGCCTTTTTAGTTTGACAAAGCATAATTTCGATAGTGCATAATTTTGCTGAAAAAATAAACTTATTCTGAGGAACAATTAATTTATATCCTTGAATACCTTATGAAAATCAGGAGGTCGACTTTTTCTTAGCAACCTTCTCTCATGTGGTTTTAGGTTTAACATTTTTTTTGGACGACCATCGTTCGGTTTGGTTCGAGGCATGGCATAGATTCGAATATTGAAGTACCATTCAAACATTAGCTACCTAAAACTAAAAATAAAAACTTTGGTAAATCTACTATGTCAATTTTTTAATCCTAGAAATATATTTTTTAATCATAAAAACATTAGCTGAATAGAAGGAATGACATGTCGAATAAAAAATGTATGTGACTGGTGAAAGTGTGATTATAACGTACTCGCGGTGGCTGCTGGGAAATATTTTTCCTAACACAAAGGTTGGTTAATGTAGAAGGCGACTTATATAGAAGGGGCTAACTAAGTAAGGTTGGCAATAGACCAATAATTTCTTTCGAAATAACTTTCCAAAGCGCCCATTACGAAACACACAGCAAGCCTTGGAGCCGGAGTGATACACAGCGCATACAAAAACGGACAAAAACGAGAGCGGATTGTGCTGCAAGCGTCTATTGTACCGGCGGATCAAGTTCGGATCAACACGACTGCCTTCCCCGCGCTATGGGTATATCATTAACACCTTTGGTATGGCGTTAGGACTCATCCTCGACAAGCTCGATAGAAAGGAAATAAGTCCTGGGACCATGATACGGTCCCAGCGGAGATGGGCTTCCAGCATACTTGACGTCCGTGGATTTCGAGGAGGAAATTGTTAGTCGGACCACTACTTGGTAAGGTACAAATATCAGTGTCATCGTACGAGGGTAAATCCGAAAGTAGTGATAATCGGTTATTTCCAGTTCGCATAAAATTTAAAAAAAAATATTTACTTCCTAATATACATACTAAGCCAGCATAAAAAACATATAAATAGGCCACGATTCCAGGTAGGTACATTCATTTGAATACGAACCGTCGAAGAGAGAACATCAAAATGGAGAAAAACGAAATGAGGGATGTCATTAAGTACCTGTGTCTGAAAAAATGGTCTACAAAAGATATAGACAGCGACTTGATGGAAACATTAATGGACTCTGCTCCTTCATATTCCACCGTTGCACGCTGTGCCAAGGAGTTTAAGCTGGGAAGAGCATCCACTGAAGATGAACACCGCGAAAGACGTGCATCTACGTCCCTCACCGAAGACAACGTGAAAAAAGTCGAAGATGTGAAGAGTGACCATCAGGCATATAGCCGAGGTCACACGGATCTCGTATGGCAGTGTTCAAAGAATCGTTGCCAACGAATTACATATGAAGAAGGTCTTTGCGCGTTGGGTGCCGAGAATATTAAGGGGTTATATACAGTTAGAAGGCCGGAAAAAGACGTTTTTTTATTAATTTTTTGTGAAAAGGTATTTTACTTTACAAAAACAAAAAGTATACATGCATTTAGTGCCAACATCTAAGTTTATAATGGCACTAATAATTTGTTAAAATATTGATCTGGTGCGATCCTCCAGACGATCTCCTGAAGGTCTTCCAAAAAAAAAGTGTTCGGCGGTGACCACGATTTCTCCGGTATAATTCATCTCAAGTCAAAAAACCAAACAGATTCTTTTAGTAGATAGATAAAACTAGGTATTGAACAAAGGAATAATCGAAATTTAGTTTTTTTGACAAAATGGCAGCTTCGTAAAAAAAAATCGAATTTTTGACCAAAATTGACATTTAAAATTGTTTAAAAAAACAGAAATAATTATCCAAAATCTTATTCCTTCGTTTAATACCTGAGAAATATATCTGAGAAAGTTGTGTTAAAATTTCAAACCGTTTGGTCGAGCCGTTTTTTAGAAATCGTGGTCACCGACTTGGAAACATAGTTTTGTGAAAAACGCGTTTAAAGTTTCGGAAGAAATTAACACATATATCATATTTTTTTTAGTTACATGGAGTCATCTGTTTTAGGGCCATAACATGTACCTTTTGTAGCCTCACCAGCTTCTAATACCTCGATTTGATGCTGTCTACGAGCCATTCTTCCCTCTCGCTTACTCCCATGCGCTTCGGTCTGTACTCCGCCTACTTTCTAACAGTCCGAAATGTGATTGCAAATATGCGTATATCTCGGAAAAAACTTGTCGGATCGATTTGAAATTTTCAGGGAATATTATCAGTTAAATATACATTCTAAAAATGCAATAAATAAAAAATCGATTTTAAATGTATATAACCCCTTAAGTAAAAGAAGAAACGAGTTGTTTCTAGGTAGATAGCGTACAACTCATGGATATAGTGACTCCGGAATCGCCCTTGTTCACATATGGGGCCAGCGATTCTCCGCAAGACTTTTCTCTAGAACGCGGCTCAGAGGTTAGGATGCCTTTTACTGAGCACCCAAGTTTCAGATACATAAGTGAGTACTGGTAAGATCACGGTCTTTTACAACAGAAGCTTTGATGTTCGGGTGAGATTCCAAAATTTGGAAAGCCTCAGCAAACAATAGTAGGTTTTGTTGGATTTGAGCAGCCGGCCGCGTATTTCTTCCTCCATATTGTTATCGGCTGCTACAATTAACCTAAGGTAGTAGAAGGATTGCACTACTTCGAATTCATGCTCCACTACCCTGAGGGTTTGGCCAAATCTAAGTGTTTTTTTCTGCAGATGCTACTGTGTATGCTTGGTGGCAGTGGCATAAGATCTTCTTCTTGCATTGTTGGAGTGTTTAATTCTTCGTTAAGCTGACCATTCAGCAAATGACGAAAGTGCATTTCTCATCGCTCCAGAATGCCAAATCAATGAAGCTTTCTCCTTTTTGCTCTTTCTTTAATTCCCTTGTATCTAGATTTCTCCTATGCCTCCTACTCGTCGTGGTGCTTGTCCTTCGTGGTTTTCTGTGGCAGTCTCTAAATCTACGCGAGAAAGATAAGGCCCTAAATGGATTTCTTCATAGGCTTTTCAATCTCCATATGCTGAGTACCCACAGAGTATATTTTGATGAATGACTTTTTTACAAGCTTTATCATGGTTTACTTTCCTCCAACATATGTGTGTCTCATTTCTTCCGTGTGTCTGATCGCCCGGCAAGAACTCATCCGCTTTTCATTACTTCCTTTGCACGGAATCTTGAATATTTTAATTCATCTATACCTAGAGTACTTAGAAGCTATGATGAGCATCAGTTTGGTTCTTTGTCCATGTCTTTTAAAAAATATGTTATTGATTTGTTCACCTAGCTTCTTCGTTGTGTATATTGCGTTTTTTTCTCTTTATTTTTTCTTCTATTCCCTTATTTAAATTCTATTTTTTGCTTTATATTAATGTTGATTTTTTGTATACTCTTACATTTAATAATTGGATTGTTCTGTTAGATGAGATTTGTTCTGTTAGTTAGGTGCGGACTTCGCTCTCTAGTTCTTTCTATGTCATAGATCAGGTCTTTTCAGGCCAGATCAGGTTAGGTCCAGATTGCTTACTTCTGTTTGTGAAGTCTCTTCCCTGTTCTTCTGAGCTCTTTATATTTTTCCTCGCGTGCCCGCGTTCTATGAGATTGCTTCATTGCCTGGTCTGCAACATTCTTACGTTCAGTCGCTAGTTGGCATTCATCATCAAACCAGTCGCTCCGATTTCTGCGTCTAATGCCTAAGATGGCGTCGGCAGTACTAATAATAGTACTCTTAAAGCGTGTTTACTTCACATCAACGCCAGGCATCCTGACCCCAGGACTTAAGCTTGTCGTTCCGCACACTATGCCGAATTGACCATCACAGCAGTTTGCGAAAAGTGTCCTGAAAACACATTATGCTTCATACAACGGAAAATGTTTATTGTTTACACAAAATAAAATTAAAATTATACTGCAATTTCTTCCCATATATTTTCTATATTTTTTAAGTGGAATTTTTTGAGTTTATTTCATACAGCACTTTCTAGTTTGTAGCAAAAAAAAATTTATTTCATCCATTTCTAATTCGATCTATTTTTTTAACACCAGTAAACCTACTTGAGTCTTCTGATTTTAACCTTGTGAGTACGTTGTATAGCCATGATTTACAGCAGGTTGTTCCGACTCCCAACCAAAATAGTAATTGGTTAGACTTAATCTTTACAAATGTTCATGACGATGCAGTGGTTAGCCGAGCTAATGACGCAGAGAATCTCTTTTCTAATAGTCTTCACCATTTCGCTCTTACAGTTGAACTTTCCACTACAGATTGGAACATGTTAAGGCCCCCACTCACGAGCAGTCCAAATGGTCTGAGTCCATTTGGCTTGAGTCCGTTTGGTTTAAGTCCAATTTAGCTCGCCACTCACGATAGAGCCTCGATCTAGTCAGTCCATTTCATTTTCTGTCATTGATTTAGAAAAAAATAAAGATGAACTTGAAGAAAAAATTATTTTTAATCTAATAATGGATCAGAAGCATATGGAGGAGTTTTTTTTTCAATTGCAACTTGCATCTACATAAAGCAACGATAGCCAAAAAGGAAGTGGCAAAAAATGTAAAATTTGGTAAAAGAACTCACACTTGAGCTTTCTGATTGGCAATATTATTTAAGAATGGATGATACGACATATAACACGTTGCTATAGTTGGTCACTCCATTTATCAAACGAAAGGATACAAATATGAGTCAAACTATCACTCTTCACGAAAGATTGACCGCTACTTTGCGTTACTTAGCAAGCGGTTGCAGGCTTTGGGTCAAGTAATATAATATACATTCATGTGACCTATATTATTCGATAACTTCCAAAACAAAATCATGGCCACCGCTATCCATTATGCTGAATTTTTCGATTAAATAAAATAATCACAGAAACAGACAATGAGCTTGTCACAGGTCAGCGTGCAAAGCAAGACTGCCACGTTGCCTGGACTGAGGCTTCAACACACACGGTTAGTCCATTTTATCGATTGTCCAAATTCACCCTACTATTTTCCCCACACAGTGTCGAGCCAAAAAAAGGACCGATGGCCTGAGTCCATGGACTTTGGATTGATTGGAAATCCAAATTGGTTGTTTCAGTCCATGAGTCCATCCAAGTTCTCCCACACACGGTGAGATTTTGGTCTGGCCTCAGGCTATTTGGACTGATGGACTGCTCGTGAGTGGGGGCCTTTAAGTACATACAATAATACGATTGTATACGATTTCCATAATGCTGATTATGATAGCATTCACAATTTCTTTGACAATGTCGATTGGGCAAATGTGTTTATGTGCCATTCCCTTGATGATGATGTAGCCATGTTTTATAGAATAGTATTTGACGCGGTCGATAAGTTTGTACCTAAGACTCTCTGAACCTTGGCTTGCCAAGACTCTTAGACGTCTGAGAAATCACAGAAACAAACTTTACAGACTAATGAAGAATCAAGTCGACATTAGCCATCGTATTAAAGAAGAATACGACTTAATTGCTCATGAATTCTATACTAAATCTCACGAAGCGTATGACAGACACATTAAAACTACTGGGGAGAATATAATCCGCGACCCCAAAAAATTTTTTGATTTTGTTAATATGAAGCAGAAAACAAGCGGCTACCCGTCTTCAATGTCCACTGAAAATTCGATGTTGTCTTCTTCTCCTCAGGAGATCTGCAACTTTTTTGCTGACCATTTTCAAGAAGCTTTTGGTCCAGTTAGCATCCCAATATTGTATCGATTCCCGGGTACGACTCAAACAATTTTTGCTGAGGATATGATCATATCGAGGAATGAAATATTTACTGCCATTATGGAGCTTGGCTTTGCGCCAATTGGCACCAATTTATAAAAGTGCGATAGACGTTTTATTCAAAGTTATAGAGGCATCGCCATTCTATCTGCTATTCCCAAACTATTTGAAAAAATCATCTACTGCAAACTTTCTCCTCTGATCGACGCTCGACTGAACGAGCAGCAGCATGGATTTATGAAAGGTCGTTCTACTACAACTATTCTTATGGTGCTTGTTTCTGAGGTTTGGTGCAAACTGGAGAAAGGTGATCAAATTGACGCAGTCCATACAGACTTTAGCAAAGCATTCGACCGAGTTGATCACTCCATTTTGATCCCCAAGCTGAAACAATTCGCAATTGCAGGATTTTTACTAAAGTGGCTTGGCTCCTACCTCCACGGCCGTTTGCAATTCGTGAAATTCCAAGGTCTTATTTCTAAGAAAGTCGACGTTAAATCCGGTGTACCTCAAGGAAGTCATCTTGGCCCTCTTCTTTTTAATATTTTTATATCTGAAATATCGGAGGTTTTATCTGATATTCCTCATTTACTATATGAGGACGATCTCAAAATCTACCATGTCATCAGGTCACCATCTGACGATACCTTTTTTCAGTCTAACCTGAACTCTTTAGACCATTGGTGCCCCGCGAACAAACTCCTACTTAACATATTAGATCTCGGTCTCAATAAAGCTCCGCTTCAATCTACATTACGATAGAGTGCTTTCCCGAGCAAGTAAACAACTTGGTTTCATTAAGCGACGAGCCAAAGAGTTTAAGAATCTCTGGGTTACTAAATCCTTATATATGTATTTCACTCGAGCGTTCTCTTCTTGAATATGCGTGCACTATCTGGAACCCGGCTTTCGAAATTCACAGCCAAAGATTTGAGTCTGTTCAGAAGCAGTTTTTACTATTCGCTCTGAGAGATATTTTCAGCCCTTATGATTTCAGTAATCTACCACCATACGAATATCGCCTTAAATGTATTAACTTTGTAGCATTTGCCCATTTGAATTTTGTTTCTAAAATTCACGGCAAACGACTTTTGATACGCATTGTATCAAAAGTCCTCTACTTGCCCTCTTACGGCACCTTGTTTTCGACAAATCGAAACACAAGCGATGTCGCTTCGAAAAATTCATTTTTCAAAACTAATTTACCGTATCAACGGTAAATTGTTTATGGCAAATTGCGATGCTGCGGCTGGGCTGTGAGGATGCAGCGCTTGGCTATGGACAGTCGTTCATTACCCGTCCGCGAAGGAAGCTGGTTGCCTTTGGTATCTTGGGCATGTGCGAGTCGTTTTGGGTGGTTGTGCGCTCGCCCATCAGATTGCAATCCTACAACGTGGAGTGCTTTTGACATTGGTCACCCAGAAACATTAAATTTTGTCGTTGCGGTCGCACTTTCTTTGTATTTAGTAATTTTTTTAGTAAAGTGGATCGGAAACGTTTTTCAGTTTCGCCATTCCGTATTTCGTCCCTTGATAGTCAAATTAAAAGAATAATTGTGCGCGCACGTCGGCTATTTTGGCTGAGAAAAAGAGAGAGTCGATTGAATGTGGGCGAAGCGACGGGTCGTGTTGGCGCGGCGGGTGGCGGACAAGAATTCTAACGAGCAGTTGGATTAAGTGAGAGATATCGTCGCAATGAGCGGTAGTTTGAAGTTGGATTGGTGTAGCACGCGCCGGAAGAATAGCGTAGTTAGTATGCAGTGCAAAAGTGCTTAATTTTTAAGAAAATCAAGAATAATAAAACAATAATAGTTCGACATACTGCACGGAATCAAAACTGGTGATAAAAGAAGTGTGAAAGGAAATCATGGCTAATAAAGTTCTTGCAATTTAAACGAGATAAAGTTCGGCAACCGTGTTAAAGTTGCATGTGGGCAGTGCAGTGTGAACAGCATAAATATGATATTTGTGGTTAAAAGACAAGTCCGGCAAAGCGAATCATACTTTGTCAAAGTGCACGTGCCCTTGGCAGGTGCCGGAATGCACGTGCAATTCGTAAAAGTTGCCTGGTGACTTATTCAAGGGAGGGACACTGGCCGAACGAGTAGTTTCCGGAATTTTGTTAGATTTTTGAATTTTTTTGAAGTTTTATGGCCAGTGTCAGAGGGTGGAGGACCCCAGACCATCGGGGTCAGGGCTCCACTAACATCGGGGGCCCGGGGCTGTCTGCCTCACCCGGGTTCCTTGTAAAGAGAGGTAGCCTTTTTTCCTATTTTCCCGTTTTTAGATTTTTCAATTTATTGGCTCCGTGCGTTGTCACGAGCACTGGGTCTGCTTAGTCAGCCCATGTTGCAGAGCCTGGGTGGTCTCCTTTACGGAACTATGCCCCCTTTTGGTCCTTGGGTATTTTTTATATACCAGTTTGCGGCTACAGTATTATGACGGATGAAATAATACGTAGCATCCCGTTTTCTTTGAGAGCAAACCATCCCCATTTTGTCAAGAACCCACCCCAGCCGCAGCGAGCTAGCAAAGCGGCACCCCAGCATCCGTCGGGGTTGGTTAAAGGGTGCTCCGCTAATGCGGACGAGGGGCCTTCACGGCCATTTCTAGGGCACCCTGCTCTCGGGGCAATTCTTTTTTTTTTAGTTTGGCCTCCTGAATGGCACTAGCCATTCCACTTCCCGACCTTAGCACTCTTGGTTCTGGACTTCGGTCTGGTTCTAAGTTGTGCTAAGGCCACTCGCATCTTCATTATTCGCTAGAAATGGCGCCCAACGTGGGGCCCGAAACTTGTTTTTGGGCAACCCACACCACAGTGAGAAAATACTCATGAGTTTCGACTCCTACTCCCCTCAAGACTTTACGTCTTTAAATCCGAATAATTCCATTCTCACTAGCAGGTCTTAGGATCGCCTCCATTGCGATTCGATATACTTCGTTCGAGAGAACAAAACCCTTTTATTAAGACCTGCCTTGCTCGCTCTTTCCTTACTAGCCGCAAATATCCTTCCCAATCCTTTCCTTTTAAAATCATTTCCTAGTTAGTTTACCTCTTGGGCAGCTTTTCGTTGTGTTCGTCCTATTGAGTTTTTTGACTCTGGGTGCAACCTGGAGGTTGGCCGCGGATAACAGGTTGTGGTGGTTTACCGCCGCTCCTGTCCCGGTCAACCGAAGGGCCCCTGCCCCACTTTATGTTGGGAAGCTGTCCCAAATTTTTCATATCCTTGCTGTCTTGATCCAGCTTCGGCTTTTGGCTTGAGTTTGGTTCAAGCTGTGGTGGATTACGTGGGGTTGGCGTGGTGCCGCCTACACGTCCCTGCAGCTTGGCCAGACTTGAACCATTTGCTGAGGTTGAGTCAAGCAGCAACATAGTTGTTTTTGGTCCCTTGCTCCTCTCTTTTCGAGGAATTTCGGGTGGGTAAACAGTCCCCCATAATGGGCGGTACCCTTCAGGAGCCGACCCGAGTTAAAGTTTTTACTTACAAATTTCAATCGTATAAAATTTCAATACTTTCACCATCACACATCCACTTTACTTTGACAATTTTTTTAAAATTTTTCACACTGTTCCAGTCTAACATTTCATAATTAGAATTTCTATTTTTTGCGTTTTTTTTAAAATCAAAAGCCAGCCAGCCAGCGGACCTGAAATGGGGAGGAATGGATCGGGTTTCGTCTAATAAGAAGGCCATTTCTGAAAATTAAAATTTTTGACAAATATTAAATTTTTATCCTAACTTGGAAAGTTTAAAACTTTTCTTTTGAAATCTATATCTTTCTCATTCGAATTCTAGCCACTAGGCTTTAAGAGCTTTATTGTTTCTTTGGAAGAGTTAGTCACACCACAGGTGTGCACACACATAAATATATATTTATATATTATATATTTCCTTTTCACCTATATATATATTCTATATATATTTTTGAATTTTTGGCATTTTTCTTGCCCTTAGCTGTTAAGATTTTTCTCTTTGGAGGAGTTAGTCACACCACTGGTGTGCAACCACTTATATCTATATTTTATATATAGCTTTGAATATTTGGCATTTTTCTTGCCCTTTAGCTGTTAAGATTGTTTTTCTCTCTTTGGAAGAGTTAGTCACACTCGTTGTGCACAGGGTTGCATTTGAATTTGCAGCAACTCCTTAGTTATAAGCGTAATTAATTCGTTAGTCACGAGTATCGTGCATTTTCTTTGAATTTTCATCACTTGTCAATTATTTATCACAGACTGATAATGCCATTGCATCACAGCAGTGAGGATCTGTCTGGCACCACAGTGGAGGCTCAGTGCTCCATATGCCAGCAGTCATTCGCTGCTGCCCAGGTTACGTACACCACAAAATGTGGTCATACATTTCATGAAACGTGCCTGGAGCAATGGCTTCGGAATCATACAGATTGCCCGCTGTGCCGTGGACCACTGAGTCTCCCCTTAGGAGCCAGACAGGCCCCCACTGCTGCAGCATCTATGCCACGAGGGGCTCGGCCCAAAACCCAGCGGCCGGGAGTAAGAACCCGAGGCATGAGAAGCAATGAGGATGTGGAAATCAGGGACTTTGATTTACAGGCCGAGTCGGGGGCGGAAGGTTTAGTTCAGCCACCTGGCCCGTCATCAAAAGCGTCCCCAATCTCAGATGTGACGTCAGAAGCCGCAGGAGCGCGCTCTATAGTGCCTCAAGATTTAAGCGGACTTCAACAACAGATTAACGAATTGCAGAACGGCATGCGTGTGATGCTGGAGCGCATGGCCCAATTGGACCTTCCGTCCCGGACTCGGAATGTAGAGTCGCCAAGACTGAACCCTCGCGCACAATCATTTGTTCCAGTGCCGCGATCCTACTCACCTCGCACCCCTCGTGGTAATAATGTCCAGTTCCACCACGATAAGGTGGCAAGCATCATTGGTGGGTGGGGACTAAAATTCTCGGGTCGTGAATCCTCCATGCCCGTGGAAGTCTTTATTAACAGGGTAGCAGCTCTTACCAGAAACACCTTGGGCGGAAATTTTAATGTTCTATGCCAGCATGTGCATTTACTTTTGATTGGACCTGCCGCTGATTGGTATTGGCGGTTTTACAATTCGAGACGTGATTTCAATTGGAGGGATTTGGAGTCGGCCCTGAGCGACCATTTCGCTGATCGCTTCACGGATGCCGACCTGATGGAACAGATACGAGGAAGGAAACAGCGACCTCAAGAAACATTCGACGATTACAGTGCGGACGTCTACAAGATTGTCGACCGGCTACAGCGCCCTATTGGCGACGCGGACTTAGCTGACATTCTCAGACGCAATTTAGTGCCAGAAATCCGTCGTGGTCTGCTCCAAATACACCTTCCCTCTGTTCGTCTGCTCCGTCAGGCCGTCATCCGTGCGGAGAACTTTGAGATGGAGCTTGGAGGTCGACGCCGATCCTCTCAATGGAGACATGCTACAGAAGAACTACGTGAGGAATACCCGCTGGACCAATACGAGGATTCAACCGATGAACCTGGAGTGGAAGCAGTCACGGTCCTGCCTACTTGTTGGAACTGTAAGCAAGTGGGGCACCGTTTCGACGATTGTTTGGAGCCCAGAACAATTTTCTGTTATGGCTGCGGAAAGGCAGACACATATAAACCTAATTGTGTGAACTGCCAAACAAAAAACGGACCGCAGGGAGCGCGGAACAAGATCTCACGCCTCCCACAGGGCAAGCAATCTCCACCCCGTTCCAGCAGGTAGACAGGACTGATGATCTGTCTCCAAATTCCTTGGACCCAATCACCAATGATGATAGTTTACAGCCGAGTGGGGACTCTACTACCTTATCGATCCCACTCTTACAGGCAGAGCCTCCTACACCTTTGGCTTTTCTGCCCTACCACATTAGATGGCGGAAATACACGGCGGTCCGAAACCGAATTTTTAATTCCGAAATTAACACCATTAAACAACCTTCTAGTACACCTAAACGCTCAACGTTGAGAATGAGGCGTTTTTACGCTCAGTTCCGTCGTTGGCGTTATCAATTGGATTGTGCGACTCTGTTGAACGTGCCTCCAGGTGACGTTCGACCGTACGCTCAGGTTCTGTTGTTCGGCCAACTTACATCGGGTTTGATCGACACGGGGGCCAACGTGAGCGTGATGGCGGCTGATCTAGCCCGCTCCTTCCTCGAGAGGAACGCTTTTCCCTGGAAAAGAGCTTCTCTCGGGTTGAAAACAGCTGACGGCACACAACATCAAGCCGTAGGCCGAGTATCAGCCGACATCACGTTCCGGGGGCTCACCAAGACGTTGACGTTGTGGATAATACCCACTCTCAGTCAGAATCTCTATCTGGGAGTGGACTTCGTCCGTCTTTTCGCCCTGGCCACAGACCTGTTTGCGCCACCACCACAGGTCGACACCACCAACAGCCTCGACGCACTCGACGATTGCGCCCACCCTCTCACACAGGAGCAGCATCGCAGACTTCGGTCTGCGATTGCTTGCTTTCCTTCGTTCGCTGTTGAGGGCTTGGGAAAGACTACGCTCATCCGTCATGACATCGACACTGGTGACCAGAAACCCATAAAACAGAGACATTTCTCTGTGTCACCAGCTGTCGAAAAGCTCCTATATCAGGAAATTGACCGGATGTTAGCGTTGGGCGTAATCGAAGAGTCGAAGAGTGCATGGTCTTCACCGGTAACGTTGGTGGTAAAGCCCTCGAAGGTGCGCCTATGCCTGGATGCCCGGAAGGTCAACTCGGTCACAGTGAAGGATGCCTATCCTTTGCCGCTGATTGATGGAATTCTCAGCAGACTTCCTAAGGCAAATTTCATCTCCAGCCTTGACTTGAAGGATGCCTTTTGGCAAATCCCCTTAGAGGAAAAGTCGAAAGAGAAGACAGCCTTCACTGTGCCCGGTCGACCCCTTTACCATTTTGTCGTGATGCCGTTTGGGTTGTGTAATGCACCCCAAACGATGTCACGGCTAATGGATAAGGTAATTCCGCCCCAACTTAAGCACCAGGTATTCGTGTACCTCGACGACCTGTTGGTGATAACAGACGAGTTCGACGCGCACCTTCAGGTGCTTCATCAGGTCGCCTTCCATTTGAGACAAGCTGGCCTCACCATCAATGTGGAAAAGAGTAAGTTCCTCTTGCGAGACGTCAAGTACCTTGGCCACATTGTTGGTGGGGGCACTATCCAAACTGATCCTGACAAGGTGAAATCTATCATGGATTTCCCACTTCCCTCTACCACGAAGCAACTCCGAAGATTTCTAGGAATCTGCGGTTGGTATCGGCGCTTCGTCAGGGAATATGCGTCATTGTCAACGCCACTGACAGACATGCTTTCTAAGCGGAGTCAGTTTGTGTGGACCGATGAGAGGCTAAATGCTTTCAAGCAATTGAAACACAGCCTTGCTTCAGCCCCAGTGCTGCACAGCCCAGATTTCAACAAGCCCTTCTCCATCCAATGTGACGCAAGTCAACATGGAGTCGGTGCCGTGCTGGTGCAGCGCACAGAAGACGGAGCTGAAGCCCCCATCGCCTATATGTCCCACAAACTGAATCCCGCTCAGCGAAACTACACCGTCACTGAGCAAGAATGTCTGGCAGCGGTGTTGGCAATCAAGAAGTTCCGTGCCTACGTGGAAGGTCACGAATTTGAAATCGTGACCGACCATGCTTCCCTAAAATGGCTAATGAACCAACCAGACCTTAATGGACGATTAGCCCGGTGGGCCTTGAAACTTCAAGGTTTCAACTTCAAAATTGTCCACCGAAAGGGAAGCCAAAACGTAGTGCCGGACTCCTTGTCGCGCATGTTCTCTGCCGAGGCGTTGACGCCGGCAGAGGGCGAGGAGACTCCAATGGAGCTAGACTTAGAGTCGCCCCACTTCAAAAGTGCCTCCTATACGGAGCTGGCGGCTAAAGTCCAGGCAGAACAAGACCAACTGCCGGACCTAAAAGTTGTAGACGGGTTCGTGTACAAGCGGACTGAGTATGCGACCGGAAACGGACTTCAAGACCAGTTGGCTTGGAAGTTGTGGGTGCCGTCAGAAATGACGGCAGAATTAGTGAAGGGAGCTCATGACCCACCCTTGAGTGCGCATGGTGGCGTGGCCAAAACCCTCGGCCGATTACGGCAATGGTTTTTCTGGCCACGAATGGCCGCTCAAGTGCGTGATTATGTGGGATCATGCCTTACATGCAAAACCACCAAAGCCCCTTCACACACCCTTCGTCCACCAATGACGCTGCAGTCCGTTCCCGAGCGCATATTCCAGCGCTTGTACATCGATATTATCGGCCCCTACCCTAGGTCCAAGTCTGGCAACATTGGAGCGCTCATCGTCTTAGACCATCTGTCGCGTTTCCCCTTCGTTGAGCCGCTTCGTAAGTTCACTGCGAAAGCAGTCATTGACATCCTGAGGAAAAGGGTATTTCACCTTGTTGGAGTCCCGGAGAGTGTTGTAACAGATAATGGTGTACAATTTCGGTCGTCTATCTTTCAGACCTTTCTACAGGAATTCGGTATCGGACATACCTTCACCGCCGTGTATTCCCCTCAAGCCAATGCCTCGGAACGTCTTAACCGCTCCATACTGGCAGCAATGCGTTCATATATTGATCATGCTCAAAAGGAATGGGACGGCAAACTCTCCGAAATAACCTGCGCACTACGTTCCGCACCTCACGCAACGATAGGCACTTCGCCCTATCAGGCAGTATTCGGGCAACCCATGATTACCCATGGCCGCACTTACCATCTGCTGCGGCAAATCCACCTTCTCGAGGGCCCTGCTACTACGCTGCCACCTCCTGACCACCTGGCTCTTCTACGCCAGACCATCCGCGACCTCACCACCAAAGCCCAGTCTCGCAATGCCAAGGCCTATAACCTTCGTTCCAGGTTGGTTTCATACCAGCCTGGCGAAGTGGTCTACAGGCGCAACTTCCGGCAAAGTGACGCAGCCGCGCACTACAATGCAAAGCTGGACCGGAAGTTTTTACCTAGTAAGGTAATTAAGAAGATCGGCGGTGCTTACTACCAGCTGGCCGATCAAAATGGACGATCAGTGGGCGTCTTTCACGCGAAAGACATCACTAAGTGATATACCCACTAGTTCACCAGTTCACGATCTGTTTCCAAATTTTATTTGGAGATCGTCCATTTGCGCCTATTTCAGGTGTCACTCCTGCCCCAATTAGAAAGTATCTAGAGATGTTCACCTGGTTCACCATTTCCTCTATCAAAGATACTTTCGTCATTAACTTAGCATACGTGTTCACGAAATTTCCTACAATTATATTTACCCCTTTTTATTTGCTCACTAGTTCACGCAATAAATCTAAAAGATTGGATAGTAAAAGACTTGATCACCTGTTCACGTCATTGTCTTTCACACATTACATCCATCCTTCAGCTCTTTCCACGCACTTGCCCTTGTGGAAAGATCTGTGTTGTAGCATTTGCCCATTTGAATTTTGTTTCTAAAATTCACGGCAAACGACTTTTGATACGCATTGTATCAAAAGTCCTCTACTTGCCCTCTTACGGCACCTTGTTTTCGACAAATCGAAACACAAGCGATGTCGCTTCGAAAAATTCATTTTTCAAAACTAATTTACCGTATCAACGGTAAATTGTTTATGGCAAATTGCGATGCTGCGGCTGGGCTGTGAGGATGCAGCGCTTGGCTATGGACAGTCGTTCATTACCCGTCCGCGAAGGAAGCTGGTTGCCTTTGGTATCTTGGGCATGTGCGAGTCGTTTTGGGTGGTTGTGCGCTCGCCCATCAGATTGCAATCCTACAACGTGGAGTGCTTTTGACATTGGTCACCCAGAAACATTAAATTTTGTCGTTGCGGTCGCACTTTCTTTGTATTTAGTAATTTTTTTAGTAAAGTGGATCGGAAACGTTTTTCAGTTTCGCCATTCCGTATTTCGTCCCTTGATAGTCAAATTAAAAGAATAATTGTGCGCGCACGTCGGCTATTTTGGCTGAGAAAAAGAGAGAGTCGATTGAATGTGGGCGAAGCGACGGGTCGTGTTGGCGCGGCGGGTGGCGGACAAGAATTCTAACGAGCAGTTGGATTAAGTGAGAGATATCGTCGCAATGAGCGGTAGTTTGAAGTTGGATTGGTGTAGCACGCGCCGGAAGAATAGCGTAGTTAGTATGCAGTGCAAAAGTGCTTAATTTTTAAGAAAATCAAGAATAATAAAACAATAATAGTTCGACATACTGCACGGAATCAAAACTGGTGATAAAAGAAGTGTGAAAGGAAATCATGGCTAATAAAGTTCTTGCAATTTAAACGAGATAAAGTTCGGCAACCGTGTTAAAGTTGCATGTGGGCAGTGCAGTGTGAACAGCATAAATATGATATTTGTGGTTAAAAGACAAGTCCGGCAAAGCGAATCATACTTTGTCAAAGTGCACGTGCCCTTGGCAGGTGCCGGAATGCACGTGCAATTCGTAAAAGTTGCCTGGTGACTTATTCAAGGGAGGGACACTGGCCGAACGAGTAGTTTCCGGAATTTTGTTAGATTTTTGAATTTTTTTGAAGTTTTATGGCCAGTGTCAGAGGGTGGAGGACCCCAGACCATCGGGGTCAGGGCTCCACTAACATCGGGGGCCCGGGGCTGTCTGCCTCACCCGGGTTCCTTGTAAAGAGAGGTAGCCTTTTTTCCTATTTTCCCGTTTTTAGATTTTTCAATTTATTGGCTCCGTGCGTTGTCACGAGCACTGGGTCTGCTTAGTCAGCCCATGTTGCAGAGCCTGGGTGGTCTCCTTTACGGAACTATGCCCCCTTTTGGTCCTTGGGTATTTTTTATATACCAGTTTGCGGCTACAGTATTATGACGGATGAAATAATACGTAGCATCCCGTTTTCTTTGAGAGCAAACCATCCCCATTTTGTCAAGAACCCACCCCAGCCGCAGCGAGCTAGCAAAGCGGCACCCCAGCATCCGTCGGGGTTGGTTAAAGGGTGCTCCGCTAATGCGGACGAGGGGCCTTCACGGCCATTTCTAGGGCACCCTGCTCTCGGGGCAATTCTTTTTTTTTTAGTTTGGCCTCCTGAATGGCACTAGCCATTCCACTTCCCGACCTTAGCACTCTTGGTTCTGGACTTCGGTCTGGTTCTAAGTTGTGCTAAGGCCACTCGCATCTTCATTACCGCTACAACTTGTTACCCCTTGCGTCGAGAAGAGTAGTGTTATCTGCCTGCTTCAGCTTCGATGTCATCAGAGACATGGTTAATGTCGTCTACTTGAAAGAAAAGTTTGTGCTCAATCAGCCCTTGAGAGTCACTAGATCCCGACGATTGCTTATTGAATACCAACACAACACAACATATGCAGCAAACGAGCCAACAAATAGGTGCTGTAGGCTATTCAACTTTTAAAAATAACAGTATGAAGGCTCTCTCTTCATAGCCTCCCCCTTTCTCCACCATACTAATATATATGTATTGTGTATTTAATTTATATTTAAATTCATTTAGTTATTTGTAATTTGTTATTCATTTAGTTATTTGTCATTTATTTATTTCTTTATTTGTTATCTATTTGTAACTAATTTATTTATGCGTTATTTATTAGTCTTGTATTCATATATAGTGTTTACTCTCCCTCCGTCGAGCTTTTTGAAGGCGAGTCCTAACGCAAGACCGAAGGTGTTACTGGTACTCTCATTGAGTAAAGCAGCTGTGTTGATTTGAGCCTGGTTCGCGAATGCAATGCTTCTGTACAAAGCAATTTGCGCTCGGGAAAACATATCAACAAGATAGTGGTCCGAGTCTAAGTTGATACCTCGGTACGTCATCAGGCTCGAGTAGTGGCAACGATCTATCAACACGTGGTCTATCTAAGTACGAGTGGCGCCATCAGGTGATGCCCAGGTGGACTTATGGATATTTTTATTCGGGAATCTGGTTCTTCGATGCTGTTAGTTGTACGGCTGGAAGTTCACTGTCATCGCTAAAGTCTATGATGGTAGACTTCATTTTTAGGCTGACGAAGAAGCCTACCCCGAGTACGTGGTGTTTTGGATGACAGCTGTAGTATAAGTCATATTCTTTCTTTTGTAAAACACAATTCCAACTGATCTCTTGTAATGCTGTTATATCAGCCTTATCAGACTGAGACAAGGCATCGGCTAACTGCCGAACAGCTCGAACACTGGTGAGCGACTGAATATTCCGTCAGATAAATTCTCAAATCGTGTAACCGTTTTCGTCAGTAGCTGAAAACTTCGCAAAAGCTTTTGAGACGAAGATAACTCCGATCCTACAAAATAAAAAAGCGAGGCCGATTGACGAGGTCTTAATGCAGATGAAGACAACAATGAAAGGTATGAGCCTCAGCGCAAAAGGAACGACTAGTTTGACGAAGAATGCCAAGATGCGCTAGAAAAAAAAACCAGGCGTACAGACAGTGCCCCGAAAGGAGCACCAGAGCGAAAAGAGAGTAACATGGAAACCTCCAACAAATAGTGAATAAGATCGATAGATGTGAAAAAAAGGATGTATTATGACGAGCAATCAAAAACATTAACGAAAACTTAGCAAGTAATAAAACTAGACAAGCTTACAAAATAGTGAAAAGTTTAAGATGCGTATATCAGCTCAAGACGGCCCTCTATAAAGACGATATCGGCAATATTATCGCCGAAGATAGCCAGATTAAGGAGATGTGGGCTCGGTGTTTTAAAGAACTGCAAATGGCTTATTAATAACAGAGCCGGACAAACGTTTCCAATAAAGCCTCGATAGTTCCTTCAACACTGGAATAAGTCGAGTTTGCCATACGAAGCAGTCTTGAGTAGGATCTGGCAACACGACCGAAAATAGTAATGACGGCTCAAATTCATGAAATGTACCACTTAAAAATTTATGTCCCGCTACTGTTAACTTTGCGTTTTGTAACATGAAAGACAAAGAGCCGGTATTGACGACCACATGACATGATGGAAAGAGGCATTACATTGTACGATTTATCAATTATTTAACTGACGCCTTCGTCATAAATTTCGAATTTAAGCAAGGCATTGGGCTGGCCCCCATGCTATTCAACGTAGCAGTTGAGTGCGTCTTAAGGAAGCTGCCTGTCGATACAACGGTATGCTTGCATGCAATTTTTAAGTAAATGGAATCGGGAGTAGAAAGTTTGTATGGTGTAGATAAATGCAGCCAAGAAGTAGCCTAAGCGGGTGACATTAATATCTTCGCACGTTCCTTCACATCCGCCGATGAACTCCAAGGAAAACTTAACAAGGAACCAATAGAAGTATGATAGGACAACCATCACGTTAATAAGAAAGGGAAATTCGAATGAGCTAAATAGCTCTTGAGGATTCTAATTTAGAAACTATGGTCGTATGCTACGACGACGACGACCAGGATGTTGGATCTAGAAGAGATATGAATGCACTTTAAGAATACTTAGAATTGGTCGCAAAGATCAGAGCGATTGCTTTGAAGATAAACTAGCTACTACTACTTGTTGAAGATAAACTAGTGATTGAATATAAGAATGTTGCACGTCAAGCAATGCGGCAATTTCATAGAAAGCTGACATCCGAGGAGAAATGTAAGGGGCTCAGAAGAAAAGAGAAGAGACTTCACAGACGGAAGAAAGCATTCACGGATAAAAACTTGATCTGTGAAATGAAAAGAAGTAGAAGTTCGCCTAAGGCACGGAAGTACTACCTAATAGTCCGAAACATGATGCAGTACACATTGCACAGCACATACTGTAAGGACAGACAACCTGATCACCAGCATTTTAGAGTTTCGGAAAGTTCACTTTAATTGATTTCTAAACGCTCAGCTTTCCGAAGAATTGGAAGATCTACCAATGCAAGGCCTTATGCTTCTGCCACAATGCAACGAAGAGGTGCAAAGAACCATAAGTTGGCGGAAAACAAACAAAGCCTCGAGAACTAATAGCATGGCATCTCACGTAATTTATATAGAGAGCTATCGTTGAAATTAATTTAATTGAATTCTTCATCAAAAAAAGGTAAAAAATACATATGCAATACAAAACAAAATTGAAAAATTAAGTATGAAAAATTAGAAAGAAATAAAAAAATAATTAACAAGTAAATAATAGATTCATATACAGCTTAACATTAGAGGGTACGAATGGCTTGGAAAAGGGAGGGTTTGAAGGATAGTTTGGAAATCGTTGGGGAATAAAGACTGTTTATGCTGTTGAATATTTAGCTACATATGTAGTGGAATGTGTAATTTCATTAGCAAACGATTGGACCTGGTGTTCCTCACGTATGCCCAATTCCAGAGAAATACCATTTTTCGAAGAAAAACCAATTTGCAGTTTAAAAATTTTTCAAAGTGTCAAACGCCTTACTTAAGTCTGTGTATACTGCGTCAATTTGATAGCCTTTTTCCATTTTACACAGATCATGCGAAACTAGAATTGTCAAGTTTGTGATAGTTGAGCGACCTTTTCTAAAAACCATGCTGTTGCTCGTTGAAACGGGAATCAACTAGAGATGAGAAATAACGTTAAATATAAGTAACACGTTCCAGCGTTACATTTCGCGACGAGTAACATGTTCCAGTAATATGTTATTTTTGGAACGATGTTCTTCCCGTGTGTTATATTTCAACGCGCAACGTGTGTTATCATACATGTTGCGCGTTTCAATATAACGCACTGTAAGCACAAACGGCTCGGTTTAATACGTTACACAGCGTTCCAAAATAACTATCGAGATTACTCAACGTCGTGTATTTGTGCGTTCCTCATCAAATCGTCGCCAGTGAAACTGAAAGCTCATAGAACTGAAAATATGAGTTTTTGGCGAACAAGTGCAATAACGAAGAGGTCGTTACTGAAACTATTGTCGCGTTTTTTTCGGTTTTTCGGTGATTTTTCAAGCGTTTCGTTAAGCGTTACTCGTTTTTGATATGTCGTTCCAAAAATAACAGGTAGTTTTCAGTAACATGTTTCGTTGGGAACGTGTTACAGATTGGGAACTATGTTATTTAACGTGTTACGTTAAATAACGCCCAACTCTAGAATCAAATAGTGGAGAAAGTTTAATTCACAATCTTTTCAAAAAGTTTTGGAGTCGAAGATAAAATGGCAATGCCTCTATAACTTTCGACGCAGCGTCAAGCGCCCTTTTTGAAAATTTGTGTCGCATATGAAAGTTTCCAACAGGATTAGAACCCACCAGATGAAAGTGACCTGTCAAAGAATATATGCTGGGGTGTATTAGCTGCTCTACTAACTTACGCAGTAAGGACGGTGAGGAACATCAAGACCAGGAACTTTGTTTGTTGCAATCGAGGTCCAACATAGCTTTACGTATTTCATCATATGATATTTGCATGTGGCTAACAAAAGCTGTTGGAACTGAATCAGAGGATGAAAGGTGTGGGTTTCATGAGTTTAGTGCATTAAAAACTCTTTGGAAACTATTTGTGACTCAATCACATATCTCTTTAGGAGAAGAAGTGATATTATTGATGAACATCGAAAATGGGTAACCGGTTGTTTTTCGCTTCGTATTTACGAAATAAATTTTTTTTGGGTCGCGGATCTAATTTTTGCTTGTTGTCTTAATGTAAGCGTCATGAGACTTTACTTAAAACTGCTTAGTAACTTCATTATATTCTCTCTGAAAGGCAGGGCTAACGTCAGTATTGTCTCTAATCCGCTTATAAAGTTTTTTCCTACGATTTCGCATATGCCAAAGATCCCTATCAACCCATGTCTCATTTTTTTCTTCTTTTTTTTTTATCATAACTATAAATCTTTCAACCGCGTCAAATACTTTATTGTAAAAGGATGAAATTGCTATTTTGAGATCTGGCGTTGAAAGAGTATTCGTCCAATCTATAAAGTCAAGAACATGTTTAATGCTTTTATAATCAGCATTATGGAACTCAAATACAATTGAGTTACTGTAATTTTTAAGTAAATGGAATCGGGAGTAGAAAGTTTGTATGGTGTAGACTGTTGCAAAAAAAAGATGCTCAGCGTCATTAGTTGGACCTTATTACTACTTCGTCAAATCGTTAAATAGACTAAATTAGAACTAGTTTACAAAAGAGCATAACTTACGAAGTGTTTGGGAATGTTTAAAAGATATAAATGCTCCCAAAACTAAATACTTTTAAAATATAAGTTATCCAAGAGGCAGCCATTTTTACGATTTAATTGATCATTGAAGTATGCTTCAACGACTTGATAATTGTGGCATTTATGTGAAGTGTACATATATTCATTTTTAAAAACTATTAATTGGATAGGAATATTGGGACAAAACAAGAAAACTACTTCAGTATGGAATGTTCTATCAATAAAAATATCCTACAAGGATCTATTGCGATCCCGGGGTAGGTTTCCCTGCTTCTACTCGGGTGTCGGACTCGGAGCAGGTATATCTAACCCGCAAAATGATATCATGACTAATCAATCTTGTCTGGGAAGTGCTAGAAAAATATCAGAGGGAAAAATAACGCACAGGTACCGTGAATACTGATTGAGTAGAGTAGGAGATAACACCGTAAAGAATTGAAAGACGGTGGTATCCTTTTGAAGACGGATTCGGTGGAGGGGACCCATACACTTAGAAACAACCTCTTACAATCTCTTGACAAATCTTACTCGGTTGAGTCCACAAAAGACTTGACCCCACGGCTTATTGTCCATGGACTTGATAGAACCTTCTCATCTGAGGAGTTCTCAAAAGAGATCAAGTCTCTCAATCCAAATATAGCTGAAGGTAGTATTAGGGTTGTGTATTGTAGACAAAATAAAAGGACCAAAAAATACTCGGTAACCTTTGAAGTGATTGGATCCACCTTTACCAAACTTGTTAACAAGTATATAAATATCGAATTTAATTCTCATTTTTGCAGAGAGGACATATATGTTAGTAGATGCTATAAGTGTCAGAAATTTGGGCACACCGCAGTTAATTGTAAAAGTCAGATAGATGTGTGTGCGAAGTGTGCAGAACATCATAGCACGTCTGTTTGCAACTCGCAAATACTCAAATGCACTAACTGCTCACTGGCTGGCTGTAACAATTCTTCGCATCCATCCTTTGCCAGGGAATGTCCAGAATATCTCAAGAGGAAAACATCGGTTCAAAGGAAAATTAATTACCTGATTACGGAAATATAAACATGAATAATATGAGTCTAGAAGTTTTTTATGCGAATATTAGAAGCATTAGGAATAAATTTACGGACCTTGAGATATTTTGTAATTCTAAGCCAAAGTTGGATGCAGTGATTCTTAATGAGACTTGGATTTCTAGTGATGAGATTAGTTTGTTCAACTTAGATAGATTCGTCGCAATTCATAACTGCAGGGATCATGCCCAAGGAGGTGGCACTGCTATATACATTAGTAAAAGGATTCAGCATAAGCTGCTTCATTATGATAGTAGGTATCACACTATCATTATTTCTATTGAATGCGACCTTCGGTCAATCCACTTAGGAACATTCTATAGAACCCAGCATGACGATCCTGAAGAATTTATTGAATATGTTGATGCTTTGTATCAAAGGTTTAATAACTTGATAGTTGTCGCCGACACCAATATAGATGCCACTAGCATAAATAATAGTATCTGTGTTAACTATAATAACATGTTGGCGATGAACAATGTGGTACTGCTAAATTGTGACCCAACTAGAATTACATCAAGTTCAGCTACTTTGTTAGACCATGTAACAACTACCGTCAACACTCAATCTGTTGCTTTTAAAGTAGAATACTCAGAATGGCCAGATTTAGATCACCATACTTTGTATATAACAGCATCTGGTATTAAAAAGCAATTGCAACCTATAGTTAAAAAGAAAATTTCAGTTTTAAATAAACGACTATATGTTGATTCGGTACTAAAGAAACTTAGTGAAACGCATGGTGAAATTTCTTTTAAAAGGATAATTACTATTATTCAAGATGCAAAACAGTCGGCTTCAACTATTAAGGAAATCAGGGCTAGGAGAGGCAACAATTGGATTACGGAAGATTTAATTAAGGAAATGGATAAAAAGAAAATATTATATAAAAGAATGAAAATGAATCCAAGTGATGCCAAACTTACTTCTGATTACAGATCCTCGAAGAATAGAGTATGTTCCATGATCAGAATTGCTAGGAAAGACTATGTTAGAAGACATCTTATTTCTGCTGAGGGTGATGTTAGGAGAGTTTGGAAATTCATCAACCAAGAACTCTTGTTGGGCAATTAAATAAACAAATCTAAATCTATCATCACTGCCGATAATCTTGTTGATCATTTCAGCTCTATAGGTGAAAAACTTATTGAGGACTTAAAAGTAAAGTTTAACCTTGACAACTTTGAAAGGCAGAACATTCCGTTGAATTCAAAATCTCTCTTTTTCGAGCCTACTGATCCTGGTGAAGTGTTTGCCATAATTAGCTCATTGAAGAATTCTTCACCTGGAACTGATGGAATAACTTCCGAAAACTTGAAATTAGTCGCTACTCAGATATCACCTTATATTTCTGCAATCATTAATAATCACATTACCAAAGGTGAATTCCCTACAGAGCTGAAAGATACCATGATAGTTCCTATTCATAAATCAGGTGACGATGTAGATCCTTCTAATTACAGGCCAATTGCTTTAACAAGTTCGTTTAGCAAAATTTTCGAAAAAGTTATCAATAAAAGACTAGTTAAGTTTATAGAAAACAGTGTAGGATTTGATACACATCAATATGGTTTTTTACAAAAAAGTAACACAACATCAGCAATAACAGATGCCTTACAATTTATTAATTGTGAACTTGATTCGAATAAATATGTGGCCGCACTGTTTATTGATTTAGCGAAGGCCTTTGATACAGTTAATCATATCACTTTGTTAGAAAATCTGAGCGAACTTGGAATAAGAGGCTTGGGACTGGCGTTAATTGGTAGTTTCCTAAAAGACAGAAAAGTTCTGGTTAGGTTTAATGATGAAATAAGTAAACAACGAGTAGTTAACATTGGTGTTCCTCAAGGGTCGATTCTAGGACCAACTTTATTTTTGCTCTATATTTATAATTTATATTTCTCTGGTCTGACTGGAAAATATATTATTTACGCTGATGATACCCTGTTGCTATACTCTGCTAACTCTGCTGAACTTCTGGAGCGACAAATAAATAATGATTTAATTGTTTATGGGTCCTGGCTTTTGGGAAACAGGCTTACAATCAATACCTGTAAAACTAGTTACATGGTATTCAAGCAGATTAATAAGAGTGACATTTGCCTTAACATTAGAATGCATGGAGAGGAGATACAAAGAGTGGCTAGATCTAAATACTTAGGACTAATTATTGATGATAGATTATCTTGGTCCCCTCACATAAGTAATGTGAAATCTAAGTTGGTTTTCTGGGTTAGGCTGTTCAGAATGAAATATTACTTGGATTTAGAGCTAAAAAATATGATTTATAACTCTTTTGTGCTGCCTAAGATTACCTATGGTATTTTGAATTGGAGTCAAACTTCAGAGATGAATATTGACTCAATTCATAGAATACTCAATAGGATAGTCAAGGCAGTGCATGGACTTGATAGACTGACTCCAAGTGATGTACTATACAGACAAACAGATAAATTCAATGTAAGGGATATTATATTTATGGAAAAAGCTAAGATAATATATAAAATACTCAATAATAATATAAAATCTTCGATATGTCCAATAAAACACTGTGATTACCACAGCTATCACACAAGATTTAAAGATAATCTCAGGCTTGATATCGCTAGAACGAATAGAAAACATAAAGATCCTATTAGATTAGCTATGGAAATCTTTAATAATTTACCTAACTCTTTGAAGAATGCTAGGTCTTTTCCCGTCTTTAAAAGGCTGCTGAAGAATCACATTAGAACCATGTAAAGTAAATTACGTACTATTTAATACTAATTTTTTTTTACTAATTGCTATTTTTCTTTTTTTTTGCATCCCTCATACCAGCACTCTGTTGCTGACTGGGAAGCACTTTCTCTCGCTTTGTTTTCTCAAAAATCCTATAATTAATTTTTATTTATATTATGAAAGAGCTTCTTCTTCTTCTTTGCATGCTTTTTTTTTTTTTTTTTTTATTATCCATCTTTTACACTAACTTCCCATCAACTAACTCTATCTTACTTTCTTTATTCTCCGTTTATCCTATTTATGTTTTCTTTTTTACTATTATATAATTTAATTACAAATTGAATGTGTAGAGAGTGTGGTTTGGGATTCCTTTCCTATCCTATTCCCTTTCGGGGGATGATGATAATTTTAATTGCTTGTTTCTTGACTAAGTGGCTTACTGCTGCTAGGAAGAAGAGGCTCTGCAATGAAGCTGACCCCATTGTGTTATTGTGTTAAAAAAGTATAGGCGTTTGTATTTTGATAAATTTAAATAATTTCAGGTCTGGAATTTGATAAAATTAGATCCGAATTCTTTGCTAAATCATTCATTGAAGAACTATGCAGATTTGATAATGGCCTCTGTTGAAAAAACTTTTGCAGAAACTAATATAGTGAGCACATCAGCATCAGTACATTATATTGGAAGGTCAATCATCGTCTATTTACTAACATTTATTTTCATTAAAATTTCAAAGGTTACCCCATTTGAAAGGTAAAAGTTGGGTAAATTTTAACAATCGAAACTATTATTGAAATACAAACCAGCTGTTGGTATGTGTCGTTCAGTTTTCGTGAACGAGCAGCTTCATTACATCACGCATTTTTGAATGAATGCATTGCTAAATAATCGAACAACCCGTTTTGGATACCAATTACCTCTATCACAATGTTAAAAACGATATATTCTAGAAAAATAACAAACTCCAACCCCTTTCGAATGCCAACTGTCAAATAATGATTCGTTCAATAGAGCGGTTTACAGCAGTCGGACCAAAAGTGACCTGACCTAAACCGCGGACTAAATGAACTTAGTCCTCAGGTGTTTACAACGAACCCGACCTAAAATTTGCTTAGGTGGAATTTAGTCCTCGTCCGTATATGACAGCTGTCATTTAGTTTAATTTTCCTTCATGCACTGTATTTATCGTTTCATTTGTCTCTCAAACATATTTATTTCAATGATTTTGTGTCAAAGGGGAATGTTATGAGCTTATATTCAACATACATACATTATTAATCGTCGCACAAAAATCAATGTTTAGGTCGCGTGTGTTTACAACGATTATAGTCCACGACCTATATTTAGGTCAGGTCGCTTGAAATCGTGGACCGACCTAAATTTAGGTCGGTCCACGAGTGTATACAGCACGTGGACTAAAAAATTTAGGTGGAATTTGGTGTTTAGTCCGCGGACTAAACGTCCGCTGTATATGATACTAATGGCTGTATACTCTACTCTATACTTTCTTTTTGGTACAATTGCACTAATTAGCATCAGTCAAAGCATTGGTCAAAGTATACAGAGAACACTAAGAAAACTAACACCAATTTCAGGTAAGACCCCTCAAAACCAGGCCGGCGACAAAAGTAATTGACGTGCAATATAGTGGATTTAAGAAATTTTTTTAACTATTCCGCACAATTTCTTTTTTCTATAGCTGAGAGAATGTCCGGTACTAAGAACTAGCAAATGCAGCAGAAATCCCAGCGAATCTTAAAACCAGGAGATCGGCACACGCATTGGCTGTTTCCTCAGCAGCAGCTGCTTGCAAAACGTATCTGGCCTGGTTTGTCATTTCGGCGCATTGTGATGTAACCAGACGATTTCGTTCCCTGCGCTAGGTCACCGTTGGGATACATTGAGCGTAATTAAGCCAAAAGGGAAATTTATTCATATCGGAATGCTAACCAAATCGTTGGGACGATGGGTGTGTTTACTGCGATATAGTGCACGACCTATTTTAGATCAGGTCGCTTGAAATCGTGGACTGACCAATTGCCAGTTTGGGTCGGGCACTGAGTGTTTACAGCAGATGGACTAAGTAGTTTAGGTCGAATTTGGTGAATAGTCCGCGGACTAAGCGTCTACTGTAAGCATAACCATAGGTTCGAAAACATTAACGAGCAAAGTGATTTGTTTTTGTCCAAAAATATTGGATTTTTCATTGCAACTCAACTCCCAACGTAATTTTCATGTATTCAAACTTGTTTATTGCGCAAAAAGTGGTTCTGCTTTTCAACTCGCAAATAAAATGATCACTGTATTCAAGGGAATCGGGATGTCAATGTGTTAAATAAAACAAGGCCCCCTAAACCAAGGCCTTCTAACCCAGTCATCCACCAAAACTATTAACGTGCATTAGTTTTTCCGTATGTGAAAAATTTTTTGTACACTTGTACCGCTCGGTAGCATTAGACGTACAAACAATAAGAAGAATTAAATGTCAAATGACTTTTGGCTGATTAAATCTGTCAAGGCAAAATCGACTTGACTTTTGGCGTCACCGGGTTCTGGGGACGTTCTTTGATTGTAGCCAACAGCAGGTTTACAGCGTATTTTGATGCCAGTTTATTAGGATACAAAATATCCGAAAGGAGTTTTACTACAGGTTTTAAATGTAATCATTAATTTAAAACTGTTTCACATAGTGTTCCACATAGTAAATATCAACTCGAATTGGAAGTGTGTGAGATAGTGTCTTCCTGAAATCGATTTTTTTATATATTTTTATTTTGAAGTCTCATGTGCGAGTGCAACGTGAATCATGACTTTTCATCTGCCACATTCTTGAATATTGATTAGCCGTGACCTAATGATTTTTCACAGATTTGCCGACAATATGGCACATTCTGTGCACACTGAACGCAGCATACATGAAATGCTGAAGGATACACCGCCAATGAATGAAAGTACCAGTGCAATACATTCGGGAACCGAACCACGTTCTTTCAAAGCCCCAAATAGTTTGCCTTTACGAAATGTATCCGGTATGTAGTTTGTACGAATAAGTTGACTTATGTTACGGATACGTTGTTTACAGCCCCAGCCACTCCAATGTCGCCAACGAGTCCAACTCAAAATGGCAACGGAAGCGGCTCCGAATCAAACCTACTTAGATCAAGTGCATCAAAAATCGACACTATCAAAAATTGGAGTATATCTACTTACAAGTGTACACGACAGCTGATGTTGGAAAAGTTGGGTAAGTCACAGCGAACTGTTGACTCAGAACTTGAAGCTCAAATAGAACAACTCCGGGAAACTCAGCGAAAGTACTTGTCGATTTTGCGACTAACGCGAGCGCTTAGCTCACATTTCCATCATGTTGTTGTCACGCAGCATGCGCTGGCGGAAGCTTTTTCCGATCTAGCACAAAAAAGTCCCGAGTTGCAGGAAGAATTCACGTACAATTCAGAAACACAGAGGAATCTCACGAAAAACGGCGAATTGCTTTTAACAGCACTGAACTTTTTCACATCGTCTGTAAATACGCTCTGCAATAAAACAATTGATGATACATTAATTACGATACGACAATACGAAACAGCTAGGTGAGTGCCGAAATGAATCATTTATTGTCTTCAAATAACATCCGAGAAAATATTCTTGTTACATTGTCTTGAAATTGCGACTATCTCTCACAGAATCGAATATGACGCATATAGAATGGATTTGGAAAATTCGAGGCCCGAACCTCCGAATAGTCCAGTGTCCGAAGAGGCCCAATCGAACTTCGCTAGACATAAGGAGCAGTATGAGAAACTACGTGCAGATGTTGCAGTGAAGATGCAATTTTTAGATGAGAATAGGGTAAGTTTTTGTAAACATTGCCGTTTTTGCTGACACTCATGTCTCCTTTCGGGGCAGATCAAAGTGATGCATAAACAGCTTGTATTGCTACACAATGCAGTGGCCGCGTATTTTTCTGGCAATGCCACTGCCTTGGAGGGAAGTTTGAAGCAGTTCAACATTAAGGTAACATCAATTTCAAATTGTTTCGTGGCTAATTTTTTGCTGTTTAGTTGAAATCTCCAAATTCCGGTTCCGGCTCTTGGCTGGAGCAGTAATATTGAAAATCAATGTTAATGACTTAAAAATCTGCCATGCTATTTATTTACTTCACGAATCTCTACAAAATTGGAAATCTCCTCAGTTGATCTGGACAAATGCAAACGAATATCAGTGAGAAATTACTCAATGTGTAAAATGTTCAATCCATGCGTAGTTAGGATCTTTTAATATTGATAAATTGTAATTTCATACATATACATGAACAGTATGTAATCATTCAATTTACTACTGCGACAAAGAAAGCTTCGGGACTCGCAATTGGATTGGAGAAGTGAGCAAGGGAGAATATTTTGTAAAAATAAATCACTGTCCAGTGTCCTTTTATACTTATTTTGCCGCTAGGAAACAAACCTGGTTTACAAGGCTTATCCTATGATGTTTTTCCTTACAAAAAGCAACTTACTATAGCACCTGTGATTGTCTGTTTTTAGTTTTTAATGGAAACCATCCCGCTTGTAGCATCTAACATCCTATTTATATATTTAAAACATTCTGACTTTTTCATCATTTCAAAAGTATTAAAATTTGAATTTTCCTGTAGGTTTTAAGTTAAAGATCTAACGAATATCATATACATATTAATTTCATGTCATTGTTTTAATTTCTAAATGTCTCAATAAAATTTAATAAGAAACAAGAATTTTCGCTTTATATTTTATTTCCTTAAAACTCCATTTATTTGTCTAGTTGAAGTCATAATTGCTTCCCACCGTTTTAATGATAGATTCTTGCGTTACTCACGTTGTAATACATCACTTTTAACTTTTGTTGATATTGTAAATAATGCAAGAAAAAAATCGCGTACGGAGACCTTTCATCCTGCTTTGTTCGTTCAAAATTCATTTCGATAATATAAAGAGTTTTGCATCTTACTTATGACTACGGAATTTATGGCAAAATCGCAAACAAAAACAATTATATATTTAATGAGTACATTTTATTAAGTTAGATGATCAATAAAAACATGAAAACAACAGTTTGTTTATATTTTTAAAGTTAAAACTATTTTAGGATAAGTTTTTCTCTAGTTTTAGATCACTTAGTTTTTCGTTCAGTATGGTTTCTTCGTCGTCTTCGGCTACGAACATATCCTGAAACAAAATGTAGATTTATTTGCAATAAATGCAGGTGGCACTAAAAACAGATTCGTCGGCTGTCATAATTATCGTAGGATTTAATAATCGCAGGCGATTCAATTGGCAAGATGATTCAATTGGCAGATAATTCAATTGGCAAATTTTTATAGATTATGATGTTTTGAAGAATATTAGCGAAAAATAGGGACAAGATCTTTGATGCATCGATATTTATGCAACGAGGTATACAAGAGAAAAAACTAATATAAGTTTCTTAAGCAGTATTTTACAACACAAAAAAAGGTACAACGTAGCATAAGTTATACGGTTCGCTCATCGAACAAGTATGTCCTCATAATGTAATAAGGCAATTTTCTATTTTTCATGGAAGAGCAGTCTCTTATGTGTTCGACTACATTTTCCGAGAATAATCTTCCTACTTTTCTATAATAAAGCAGAAAGATTGGTATCAGCGCCCAAATCCAGACTATGAATTAAACATTACCAGTATGACAACTAACAAGCCATGCTGAATGCAAGCGATTCAAAATGAATTTGCTTGCTAGGGCAATTGAAGGAATTCATTTGCAGAGCAACCAAATGGTTACATTTACAGAGCTAGATTGCAGGTAAAATTATTGATGAGTCTAACATAGATGATAGGGTATATAATAAGCTTCCCAGATAATCGGCAAATACATAATGAGAGGATGTTCTAATTTAATAACTTCTAATCAATGAAAGTGTTACGGATATATCTTCAACCAGGGATGAAAGAAAATAGCGTGCTCTTTTATCTGGACACAGCAAGGCTATACTCACAAAACTTCTTACTCTCCACGTAGTAAAAATGGTGAAACTATACGTTTTTCTTTACATTATGTAAAATTATAACATTACTCATTGTAACAATGAGTCACTAAGGCATAACGAAACTCAGAAATATGTATGTTAAAAAGAATACAATGCTGGATAATAGCTTTTGCCGCAGATTTCCAAAGTTGGTTTGAGACGACACGTTATATCGATTAATGTGTAACTCAACAGTAAAATATCATTCTAGGTAGAATTCCTTGTGTAGGCTAAAACATGGTATTTTTCGTGAGCACTATCGGATCTTTAGAATTATCGAATCAGATATCAAACCTAGAAGATCATTTCCTTAATTATTATGTGCTGTATAAAGGTCATACCAGGAGGTATTTTATGGTGTTGTAAAAGTCACGCCGTAATTCATAGAATACGGATGCATAGTAATCTATTCTTACCTTATCGTAAATCACTTTTACAACTAGCGAACAACTAGGGCATGTAGCTTGTTCTTCACCGGCTATAAGTTCTTCCTGTAAATCAAATCAAATACAGTCTGATCTTGATATGTTTCTTCAGAGAATACCTTTGATATTTGGAACCTGTCGCCACAAGGACACGGATAGTAGTATATCTCCTCCTCTTCGTCATACTCGAAATCTTCAATTTCTACTTCGTCATGATAAATACTCATATTTGAAATTTCATATTTCTCAGATTCTAGCTTCAAATCGCAAATTTAATGCCAACGATCTCACTTCGAAACACTAAAGTTGGGACACCCTGAGTATTCTTTCTTTTCAGCTCCACTTCCACATTCTGAGCCTTCTTCACACTAACTATACGAGTATATGGGACTAGCAAGCACATGTCAATTGTCAAACATTTAGTACTAAAAGCACTTCATATTGCTGGTAATACTTGTCGACTGATTTGTTGACGTTTCAGTGTGACGTTTAGCTCGAGAGAGGGGATAGTTCCGACAGTTCTTATCGAAGAATTTGCAAAATAGTATTATTAAATCATTTGTACTTGTTGAAAATGACAGAGTGAATTGTTTTGTTTAGTTTAATGTGAAGCAATCAAGCTGAGATGGATCGTAGCAAGAGGGATCTTGAATCCCTCGTCGTAACACAAAAAGAACAACTGGCTCGGTACGAAACTAGACTAAGAGGTAGGTACCTGAAAGTTAGCATTCAATTAGTTTGTGTAATTGTTTTTATTCCGCTAGAAGAAAAAAATACTTTAAGCAATAGGTAGTCATAGTATAAATTTGACTCATAACACAATTTGCATTGGCCTATGCAAGTAACCATTGCCGTATTCTCGGATCCAATCATGGCCTTATCCAATACTTCTAACTTATGCTTTTTCAGAAAATATATATAGTGTTTACCATTAAGACGTGTCACATTATTTCAGGTGCAACCTACTTTTATTGACATTAAAGCACGTCTCTCTAGAATTCATGTATTTTTTATGCCAAAAGCACTTAAAAATCTTTTGCAAAATAGGATTTGTTTACTATGTATACGTGCATTCTAGTAAATAATGTAGATAGTTTAGAAATTGGCTTACATTTCAAAACATAATAAAACCATACTGCATATTAGATCTCAAAAAAATGTAAGCAAGCAATAGGAAAAAAATACAGTCAATGAAAAGCTGTTGCGTTTGTATATTTTTGTATTTCATTCATTATACTGTCAGACCTTGGTTGACAGTATAATGAAATAAATGGTACTAACTGGTATTAAATTTTCAAAGGGCTAAATGTAAACGATGCTCAACAAATATAATTTCTACCTGCCAATTTAATTATTTATATTCATTCTTATCGCTGCGAGAGCCTCCGTGGTTCTGACCCTCTGTGGTTCCAACCCTTCTTGATCCACGCGAAGTTACAGCGCCTAGGAATTACAGTAAGTCTGGCTCGCTTAATATCCTATTCAAGCATCAAAAATTCCGTGCTGCTGCCGAAATACAGGCAATGACGCGATGGGCGCTTATTTTGAACGCGTCGAAGCTTCTATTACATCGAATGATCTTTTAAGGTCATTTCAGAATGCTGCTTCAGAACCATCCCACACTCCAATTTCTGGCTAACAAAGTCAATCGTCCGCGAATTTGTTTAGGAATCGGAGTAAGGTTGGTAAATCGTTAGTCGAAAACACGACCATTTTCTAAGCCAACATGAATGGTATGGTATCTAAAGTTAACGACTTTTATGGCTACAAGTTTCTTCAAACTTCAATATTATAGTTTTTTTTATTTATTCGAATTCGTCGTCGACAATCAAACATATATATGTAAATGTATAAATACACATATATATCCGATTTCGTGACACACTTCTTCAGCTCAGCAAACTAGGATTTACTGAACTGAAGAAAATTTCACCATTTCAACATACTCATGCATGAATGCTGAAAGAGGGCTCTGTTGAAGAAAAGAATATATATATATGCATGCACTTTTTATCCACCACCAACTGTAAAGTATTTCCTAACTATAGACAAAGAATGGGGTTAGTCTGAATTCCGCTGTTAGTAATAAATTGACCATTCCCGAGTAGGGAATGAAGGATCTGTGGAAGGGTCCGAACCACACTCTCATCGCAATTTTTTTCTTTCTTTAACAAAATGAGGATACATTAGGCGAGACATAAATGGCTAATTAGTTGTGGTATGGTCGTTAGTTTCTCACTTGTATTCACCAACACCCATAACAAAATATTTCAAATTGCATGCAATCGAATAACTTCATTTGTCACAAACTTTCCCCTCAGGCAGTGTCAAGCACTGGTATGAGAGAGGACAAGAATCCACAAATCAAACTATTCTTTATAAAACTGTTTTAATTGACTTTTCTGCTATTTCAATTTGATTTTTTATGGTGTGAAAAGGAAATAAATACTAGCATGTATTGGTTAGAATTAATATATAAATAAGAGAAGAACTAAAGTTAGATAATAAAAATAAGAAACTAAAAATAAAAAGATAAAAAAAACTAAAATTAAAGAAAAATATTTACATTCGCTTTTAAAATAGATTTACAACATACTGCTTCAGCTTCCTTTTAGTAACGAAATACGATAGGTTGTTTTTTTAAATCATCAGGCATATCATTATACAACAATATAGCTGAAAGAATCGGGTCATTAAGGGCTCTATTGGTTCTGACTGAAGGCAACCTATAAGAATTCGCGGATCTTGTTTCATAGTTATGTATTTCTCTGGTCGTTGTCAGAGAAATAGAAGATTTATTCTTTCCGTGGACAATTTTCCATATTGTTATTAGCTTTTGAAATGCTAATAGTTGAAAAAAAGTCATCTTCCCAGTTATGAGATGTAACTGATTAGTCGGTGTCCGTGGACTCAGATTGTGAACTGCCTTAATTGCCTTATTCAGAGTTCTGCTCAGGATGTTATTACCGAAACTTGACTTATAAGATATTGAACTTGACTTAAGATATTGAACACTCAACTACTTGATTCGCAGTTTTCTCTCTTTCGTAAACATCATTATGGAGATTTACTCAATGCGCTGGTATGTAGAGTCGTCTTACTTGCCGTGCGTTGCACAGATCGCACATCAAAAGTCTTCATACCGAAATCGATAGCATGGAACTTGTATGTGGATCTGCGAATAGTGAACTTTGCTTGTCTATTTGTCTATTTATTATGTATGTCATATATCGCATCTAACTCTTTAAGCACTTACTATGAGCAAGTACTGAATACCACTTATCTCTTATCTGACCTTGTAGATGCAAATGACGTGCTCTTCCTCATGGGTGAATTAAACCAAAAAAGAGATATTTAAGGAAATGAAACAAGCGTATACATATACGAAATTTAGTGAAGCAATATCACTATAAAGATAAAATCTATAAATATAACAAATCGAGAGAATTACTACCTCATATTTTCCCTTTGGTTTCTCCGCTACCTAAGTTCTACGAGCTTTTGGTTGTTATTTGTCAACGTAATCGGGTGTGTATTAAAATGCTGCCGTCTGTACTATTTCTAATCGGTCTTTGAATTTTTTTTTTTTTTTTTTCCTCCTTCCTTCCACTCTCTCCATCACTCAATCAGTATGCAGTACCCAGTTCGGCAATGAATTGTAATATGCGATAGCCTGCTGTATTGGATCCATCTTCAATCTATCTGTTCTTGGAGTTGTAAGAAATAAATTTCTAGCAGTTCTGGTTTCCCGGTTAGTTATCTCCAACACAGTGCGGGGGGTGTTAGGCCATTTCAAATTGTTTCTCAGGATGTTAAAAATCAGTTTTCCCCTTTCAAAATTAACTAGTTGTTGAATACTTAACAATCCTGTTCGAGTGTACACAGTAACTGTTGGTGTTAGAATCGGCATTCTAAACATAATTTGAATTCCTTTAGAAATAAGTCTGCCAATCAACTCAATGTTTTGCTTTGATGTCTGACTCCATAGAATACTTCCGTATGTGATTGTTGAAAGAATATAAGTATTAAACATCATTAATTTAGTTCTGGTTTCCAAGAACTCAAATTTTCTTAAGGCTGCGATCATTGGTGCGACTTTATGTCTGATGTGGTTAATGTGCTGTAACCATGACATTTTCTCATCCAGGATTAAACCAAGATATTTCATAGATTCAGTTTTTTCCAGACGAATTCCGTTTATCTGAATAAAGGGGTTTATAGGACATTTGTTTTTCTGCTGGAAAATTATGTACTTGGTCTTGTTGATGTTTATAAGCAGTTTGCTATGCCTAAGCCACACTTGGTATGTTTCTAGATCTCTATTAATTTTATACTCCAGAGACGGTTTATCCTTTCCAGAATATAAAAGGAGTGTGTCATCAGCAAAAAGGACCAATTTGCCAGACAGCCGACTGATGCACTGTAATTGTTTTGTCACGATCCGCCTATCCAATAGATAATCTTTTATTATCGAGTTAAATTTCTTGCTAATGCCATATTTTACGAGACGTTGAAGCAAAATTCTGTGGTCAATCGTGTCAAAGGCCTTCTTGAGATCGACAAAAATAGCTGCTACATAGTTACCTCTATCCAATGAACTGTTAATGAATTGGACCGCGTCTAACGTGGCCGCTATTGTATTGCTGTGTTCTTGGAAACCGTACTGTATTGGAGCTAAAATTGCTGCCTCATTGATGTGTTGCACTATGCGGAAATTTAAGATTCTCTCAAATATCTTGCTCATTACACTGGTAACAGCTATTGGGCGGTAATTAGAAGGATCCGAAGGATCGCCTCCCTTAAAGATTGGTGTTATTCGGGCCAATTTAAGGCAAGAAGGAAAAGAACCTGCTTTTAAGTGACTATTAATAATTTTCGTTAAAATCTCGGCTATTTCATTTTTTAGCATTTTGACGTCTTCGGAAGTTAAATTGTCGACACCTGGAGAAACTTTGGTTTTTAGTTTATCAATAATTTCCATTACTTCACTTGGCACTGTAGGTCTTAGATGAATACTGGCATAACTCTCAGGAATTGCACTTTCACTTTGCTCGAAAACATTGTGGAATTGTTGAGTGATATTAGTTCCAATCATTGCAAAATAATTATTCAATTCTTCTGTGATGCCTTCAGGGGTTGAGATTAATAATCCATTTATTGATAATTCATTAATATATGTTGCCCGCTGGTTTACATTTTTTCCTGCTTGCATTAACTCATTAATAACTCTCCAGTATTTTGAACTACTTCCAGCCGATGCTTCAAACTTTTTCGAGTAAAATTCCCGTTTAGCTTCCTTTATCAGTCGACTCGATTCCCTTTTTAACACTGTGTAGTTCTGCTTCTTAACTGCGGAATTTTGATCTGACATGTATATTTTGTAAGCTTTGCGCTTCTTTTTAGAAACATCTATAACTTTTTTGGTTATCCACGATTCTTGGCGAACTCTTATATGCTTGGTAGTTGTTGCTTTGTTTTTGGCTTGAGTTAATATGCCAATGAGTTCTTCAAAATTTGTCACTATGTTGCTACGTAGATCATCGATCACATATTTTTTAAATTTGAACTTACAAGTAGTATTAATGGCTATTTTTTTTGGAGGCAGCTTTGCTTTAACATGACTCTTTATTGACAAATTTATTATTCTGTGATCCAAGTCTGGCCATTCATCATCTTCGTATGTGGTTCGATCTGCTAAATATGCATTTGTTACGACGACATGGTCTATTAAAGTTTTCGATGTTTGTGTTATGCGTGTTGGTTTAGTCGAATTCAGCAAAATTCCGTTATTGAATGTCAAAATATCATAGTATGCTCTAGTGATATTGGATGCCGTCAGCAGGTCAATGACCTAGTTTATGCGAGAGCCCATTGTAATCCCGATTTGGGATTATACCAGTCAGAACGTCGTATAAACGGTCAAATTCGGATTTCAGCTTAAACCCGAACAGTTGGGTGTACGCCCGATGACTATGTGTGAGTGTGCATATGAAATGTGTCATTAAAAGTGATTCTTCAACATGACGGGTCTTGTTTTGAGCAAATTTACACATTATGCATATGAAATATGTGACGGCGATGTGTTTTGTGCATTTGGATAAAACTAATGTCGTTTCGTTTATTTTTGCAAAAGAAGACGTTAATCATAATTAAGTGCCGAAAATTACTAGTGCCTGCTGTATTTTCCACAATATTGTGGAACGCCGAATAGAGCATTTGTATTCAAATTGGTTGGAGGAAGTAGCAACATGTAACATACGCAAACAAGTTTCTATGGTTACGCAAACAAGTTTCTATGGTTACGCAAACAAGTTTCTATAAAAAAAGTTTCTATGGTTATACGCAATTCGAATTTCATAAAACCCCAATTCCAATTTTGCCCGTTTATACGACGCGATATTTGGGATAATCCCGAATCGGGATTAAATTGGGATCTCGCATAAACTAAGTCAGTGTTAGTGTCAGCTAGCGTAACAAGCTTTTCATAAGATGAATAGAGTACATCGATATGATTTATAAATTCAAAGTCATCTTCAAAAGGCGCTTTATAAAATGTACCGACTCTTATTTTTTCAAAATTTAACTCAAGCTCTACTATGATAGTATTGAAGTTATTAGATACATTGACAAGCCTTGAACGGATATTAGATTTGACAAATATCGCCGTGCCTCCTCCACGGCCTGACTCTCTGCAACAAAAGTAGCCAATGTATTCATCGGGCGTATACATTTGTATTTCATTATTGTAGATCCATGTTTCATTCAAGATAACTACATCGATGTTGGTTGAACTAAGTTGGACATTTAGGTCATCGATTTTGTTACGAATGCTTCTTATATTAGCATACATTACTTTTAGAGTATTGGTGGTTTGACTCATCATACGTTTAGTAACTATAATCAATTTTATGTTGATTTATTACAACCATCCTTTTATATTCTTGGCATTCGTAACTGTCGGCCCGATGATTTGTGTGGCTATGCCCCTTTTGGGTACAATTTACGCATTTCAAAATACTTTCAGAACACGTTTTTGTTGAATGATTTCCGGCACATATAGCACATACATCTTTGTTCTGGCAAGACGATGTTTTGTGGTTGAAACCCTCGCATTTATAACACCTCATAATATTGTGGTCCTCAATGATGTAGTGTGATCCAAAATCGAATTTGAATTAGTTCTATTATATTTCTGTTATACTTAACTTTCCATCATGTCATTTTGCAGTTTAATTTCTTGCTGTGACAAGGCTGATAAAACGCTACTTAGTGTTTTGGTTTTTGTAGGCTATCTTTCAACTCCAAATGTGCCGGTTTTACAGCCCTCATTGGCAATATCATTAATCGCTCTGATTCCGGAATCAATTTTTATTCTTTTTTTATATTCTTTTCGTCTATTTTTTTCTATTTTTTTTATATTTTTTATCTCTTCGTTACTGTATAAAATTCCAGAAATAATCTATACCGGCGTATGTTTAGACGCTCAGAGCTAATTATCACACTTTTAATGCTCTTGAAACTTCTTTAATGCATTGAAAAACAATGACTGAATCATTTGTGAAAGTTGTACGAACTCTATGACTGCAACACTGCAAATTTTATTTTAACCATCCTCGATCACACTGAAATTTGAACTCCTACTTTTTCTGCTTACCTTGCTACTTCAGCCAGTAGTCGAAAACAGCATAAACCTTCTATGGCCTGTTCCTGGAGCTCAATCGGTTGACCAACCAGTGGGAAAAGTTTCGAATGAAAATATTCTTCCGATTCAGCGACTACCTAAAAATTAACGGAAACGTTATCTGGACAGTCGGGTGATTTCGTTGCATGATTCCAACATAATTATTTAAAGTTACGAAGGGGTAGCGATGCGACATCAATAAGCGGAAGAGTTGCAAGAATAGCAGGCTTGGAATCTCATTATAGGGCCCCGGTTGGAATAGTACATCCTTAATAAGAGTTTGCTGTTGAGGATGAGTTAGAATCGACGTTGCAGTTGTTGAATTACAGTATTTTGACGAATTTGGTCTTGAGTTGTCTGCTTCTGCTGGGCTTCAGTGAGTAGAACTACATCGTATTGTTGCGTTGTTCCGATTGAATATTATTAGTCTCTGGTGCTATCACCGGAGAGCGCACTGTAGAATTAGGTACAGTAGCCGAAGAAGTCGAGAATGAGGTGAGAGATATGGATAACAGCAGTTGATTCCACTGATTGTTTATTTGCCTCTGAACGCGTAGTAATGTTGGAAGGATTGTGTGAATGACTGGTTGGAGGCTTAACTAACAAGTAATCAATATTAGCCACTTTGCTGGATCTTGGTGTACGCCATCGCTCCACCAAAATCAGGACATGTCTTGACTTCTACTTCCTATAATCCTATCCTCATAGACTTTCCGATCAAAATATCGTTCTTTCCCCTCTCAAACGCAGATGAGAGCTTTACATTTTTCTACTAAGTTTATGAATGCATTAGTATTAATTTAAATAGTTAAGGATGTCCCATAATTGTACTTTTTTTTTGTTGAAAACCAGTAATGTGTTTTGTGGTCATTAATTCTATAGCATGTGATCAAAAAACCAATTTTAGTACTTTTGTAAACCATCGTCAAACTTTTCGCTCAGTTCTTCTGAATTTCGGCTGGCATTAAGAATGAGTTAGTTACCTGCATAGAAAATATATTTGGTTTAAATCGAAGTAAAGAGTTGAATGCCAGTATGCCAGTATTTATAAATTTTTTATTCTTTTTATCTCTTCTTGAAAGTGTGCACGAATCGAGCAAATTTCCGTTACAAAGTTGTTCGCTGTATCTAGAATTCGCTCGAATAATTGTTTAATTGCGTTATTTGAACTGTATGAAGTACGTGTAGTCTAGTGGGTAGACCACTGGCTCCTAGTGTATCGGGTCCCTGGCTCAAATCCAGATTCGCAGGAGAGACCGCGTATTGGGCTTTCAGTTCCACTAGCTCTGAATAGGTACCTGAGAACTCCTAGTCACATTGATTGTAAATTTGCGAATGAAGCTGTCTAACAGCTTCATTCTCCGACCCGAAAAGGGTTGTTGTGGGATATCTTTGCTTTGTTTGAACTATATGCGCACTAATCGCTAATTATTACGCAAGTCGGTGTGAAGTTATGAAAAAAGTGCAACTTGATTTCAACATCCTTTTGTGGCGTGTAAATTTGATCAGTCAGAACTCTAACGGACTTCCTATTTTTTATAAATATTATTTTGCTCAAAATATTAATGCAAATACTTCCCAGACAATTAATCCGTCGAATAAAGTATAAGACATGTAAAACATAAACATGAAAGCTAATCCTCGAATTTATCGCAATCGCAAGAGAGAATTGCAATGGTCAATCGAAACAAGGTTGGCTGAGCGATACACGTCGTGTCATTTTTACTAATGTATGGGTACGTGCTGTGTAGACATTTGTCTCAAGAACAACACTTTACGGTTTTCGATTTTCTAGAAAGCATTTGATAATTTTCGAAACTATTGGTTTAAAACTATTTTCAAAATTTTCAGATGTCGTCACAGCATACAAAGGTCTTCTTAAAGAGAAAGAGGCATTAGAAACAAGTTTAGCAACACTAACTGCAAACGTTCCTAAGCCTGTTGATAACTCACAAAATGAAACCTCCGATAAAGATGAAAAGACTGCAAATGGTTCATCAGATAATTCTTTGCAAGTTCAAATCGCTACCTTAATGAACTCTCTTGCCACTCTCTCGGCAGAAAAATCCCGTATGGAGGCCTCATTTCAAGCCGACAAGAAGCAGCTTCGGGCAGATATTGTCCAAAAAGAAGCTACCAACAAAGACCTCTATGAGAAAATCAATGAATTACGAAAACAGTATCAAACTGAACTGGAAAGTATGAAATCGAAAATTATAGTTGAGCGACATGAGCGTGAAAAGGAAAGTAACGATCACATGCTTATGATTCGTGAGCTTCAAAAGCTTTATGCAGATGAACGTCACTTGAAAGAAAATATTGAAATGCAATTAAATGATCTTAAGAGCCAATTTTCCTCAACTGGATATGACGACAGCAGGGCAAAAGACTTGCAGAAAGAATTACAAGAAACTAGGGAAAAGTTGAAAAGGCTAGAGAACAAAAAGTCTAGTTCGGCACCTGATAACTCGAAAATTCTGCAGCAATTACAGAATGAAATGCAGCATTTGAAACAGCAACATGCAATCGCTATCAAAACTGAGCAAAAGCGAGCTTTGATGGCCGAGGAACGTAGTAAAAAGCAAGCAGCCATCCACGAGGATCGAGTTGCAAACCTAGAAGCTCGCCTTGCTGAATTATCCAGTACAGTAGGCACATACGATAGACTGCGGCAACAGGATCAAGACAATATCCATAAACTAAAGGAGAAAATTGCGCAGTTGGGGACAGCTACCGAAATCGATGTTCCAATAACTGCTACACAGAAACGAACAGTGGCAGATATAGTTGAGGAAATACAGCTATTGAAAAAATTACTTTTGATAGAGAACGCCAAAAACTCGAATCCAATCGATGTAAATAAACTTTTTAATACTGACATCGATCACTCTCAATGCTTGGATGACTACAATAAAATCCAAGCAGAGCTTGAAGAAGTGAAACTCGAAAACAAGGAACTGAAAACATCACTTGATACCCAAAAGAATCACATTAAAACACTTCAGGAGAAAGTCCGAGTCCTCAACAGGAATATTGACGACCAAGAAGTCGAATTGAAAGCTCAATCAGACCGTCTTGTTCAGGGCATCAAAGCCGAACGAAGCAAATGGAGGGATGCGATGGAAGCACTTGAAAATGAATATAGAGGAAAATTGAATCACGTTGAACATCAGCTGCAAAAACAGCGTTCTCGATCGTTGCAATTACTCGACGAGAAAGAAAATGAAATCAGAGCCCTGAAAACATCATTTGAAGTGTTCGTTCCAAAAATGCAAATCGAAGAACCGATGGAATCGCCAAATCCAAGAAAAGTATCTGCATCACATTTGAATGCCGTTTTGAATTCGAATTCGAGTACAACTCCGACGCCATCGACACTAGGTGAAGGTTGCCACATCTTACATTATGTCAATGAATTGGCTCGTAAGGATGTCGAGATATCTGGTTTAAGGAAGGCTAAGTACTCAGCTGAAAGTTCTTTACGACAGGTGTTGCAGGATAAAGTGACGGCACAAGAAGCGTTGAATGATAGGATTTTGACGCTGGAACAGGAAGTTGATAGGTAAGTTTTTTAAACAACAATTTGATTAGATTTCAAAACTATTCTATTTAGTCATAAAGGTTATTGTTTTGTGATCACGGTTCCCTTCTTGTCTATAATCGCATGGACAACGTATATCGTCTCTAAAGCTTATCAAAGCAGAGAATAATTGATACGGGAAACTCGATCGTTTTGCGGAATAAGCCTCCGAAAGCAGAATCAAATTGGAATTGTTTTTGCGGGATGATTAAAATTGAAAATTTTTTTATTAATCTTGAAAATTTTTTATTTTTATTTGAAGCTTTAGAGACGATATACGTTGTCTATGCGATTATAGACAAGAAGGGAACCGTGATCACAAAACAATAACCTTTATGAGTAAATTATTTCCATGGATATAAGTCGGAGATGTTAAAATTTGTCACAACCAGCGTAAATAACAATTAATGATTTCCAACTGCAAGTGGTCACACCAGTCAAGTATGCACTGTGCGCTGGTGTCTGATGAGAATCAGTGCATGCTTTCGAAACCACTTTGTCAAATAAAAAATTTTCAAGATTAATAAAAAATTTTTTAATTTTAATCATCCCGCAAAAACAATTCCAATTTTATTCTATTTAGCTTTAAATTCATGATGATTTTACTTGAAAAGATGGCTTTGTTAAAAATTAATAAAGCATCCATAGTCCATTAGAACCATTAGAAAAATGATTATTATACAAATGGTTGGGTATCGAAATATGAAATTTTATCATGTTAAAAGGTTAAAATTAAAATTGATAATGCAAGATAATCGGTTTATGCTTCGGAGATTTTGATTAGGAGACACAACTATGAAATTTAGCATAAATACACAGATGAGAATCAGTGCATACTTTCGAAACCACTTAGCTAAAACAATTTAAATTTTAATCATCCCATAAAACAATTCCACACAGTAGGTTTTGTTAGTAAAATTTTCGCGGAAAAATCAAAATGCTTATTCGAATCGAAAGAATGAATATTTAAAATATCTAAGCCGCCTGATTATTTTTATACAAATAGGCTTTTGATCTCCAATAAATTCATGACAATATCCTCAGATATAAGGTACATTAAAACTACAGACATAAAATATAGATCGATTCGTAATGATTTATATGTTGAATTTAAATTCCCTTCAATATTTGTGGTATGCGAAATAAAAAAAGCGAAATATTTCTTCCTTAGTTTAATATAATTGAAAAGCTTAACAATTTGTTCTTAACCATGATAAGTATTTATTAAATCATAATTTCAGGCTTGAGCGATGTAAAACACGTGAAGGTGCTAACTTAGAATATTTGAAAAATGTCATTTTAAGTTACCTATCTTCAACGGACAAAGACGGAAAGAAACATATGGTGAATGCCATTGCTGCTGTCCTACAGTTTACACCAGCTGAGATGAAAACAATTAATAACTTACTGCACAGTAAAAAGTAGTGTATTGTCGATTTTAATGTGGATTGTTTAAATAAACAAAACACAATGTATCATGTGATTATCATTCCAGTTATTTAAATATTGATTAGAGAATATAAATAATCGCAGTGGAATTTGTTTTTTTTTTAATATTTGCAAAAAAACTACAAGTATAATTTATTTTCAATGTATATACATAGCTATCGTCATTTTCGTATCATAAGTTTGATGATAATGAAAAGTTATATGTATGATTTTATTCATTGATTGGATTAACGAGAAATATATTTAACCCTTTGGCGACGACAGCGGGTATTTGAGTGAATTTAAATTGTCGCCTATATTTTTACTAACACAAAATATTTGGAAAAAATAAGCATAGAAAATCAAAATTGTTTACATTTTTAGCTTAGTAGTGATATTGGAAATTTTTAACCCCATGCGGCCCCAGCGTGCCTAAAAGTAGGGCAAGAAGATATGTAAAATTTTTGCACTTAGTCTTCAGATCATTACAAAGTTTACAAAGCAGATTGATATACTCAAGAAATATGCTAATATAGTTTTTGATGAATGTGCTGGCAATCCTGAAGTTATAGCAGATGTATAAACAGAAAAGCTACAAATCAACAAAATTTCTGAAAAATGTTTACTTTTTAGGAAGAATGCTAACGATTGATAAATTTTAAGTTTGGTCCGCGCAGTGATTTTGAAATTTTTAAAATTTCTCATCGCACAAGAGCAGTAACGCTTCACCAAATTACTTACACCAGAAATTTGTGCTCGCAACAATTCACGACTTGATTGTCAAATCCAATGCAAATTCACAGCATATATTGGTATTTAGTAGGACCAGGTGTGTTGGAAGAAACTCGAAAATGTAGGCAACCCTGTGGCAGTCGCGCCATCTTGAAAAACCGCTAAGGAAAATATTTTTTTTTCATATTATTTTCTAAGAGATGTTATCACTTGATTAAATTTGACAATGATATTGCGGGTAATAATAATCTTGTATCTGAAATCTTGTAGTGAAAACTAACACCAAAAGTTTTATTTTTGAAAATATTATCTGGCAGTAATCCTACAAATCTTTCTAGAACGTGCATTCTAAATCTACAAATTTTCTCTTAATTTCTGCGAAAATCAGTCTTTCTAGAGGTTCCCATGGGCTAGAGTTTTTTTTTTATTATTGCTTGTGCGGAAGTTTCATGACTGTTGAATAAATAAAAAATCTTATCACAGATTAAACAAAAATTTGCCCAATCTTAGGGTACGGCCAAGACAAATGGAAATGGCCATGTCGAAGCAGCGACCAAAGAGTGGAAATATGATAGTAACGATGTCACCGTTTCAAACCGATTTCGTTACTCGAGTACTCAGAGATGTAATATATGTTGTTGTTGTAAAATATATTTCGATTTCGTACAGTAAGTAGACAAATTTGGTTAATAATCGAAAATTTGGGTACATATGTATGATTGAACGGTGCAGAATTGCACACAGTCAAATATATTTTTAACAGCGATCAGAATAGCCTATTGATATCTATTGTGGTGTTTGTACGTAGGATAGGTTAAGTTAGGTTTAACTGGCTGGCACATGGCCACACACCCATTTGGTCCGTAGCGATACCAGATAAATGGACCCGGAGAAGTAAAGTTCAGTCCAAACGGCCATCGAAGGCCCCGGACTTTTTTTGTACGTAGGATGAATTTAGAAAATTTTATTACCGCGGTATTTATCCGAAAGCCGTTGTGCGATCAAACAGATCCCAACCATCATAATTGGTACATATTAGATAAATGTAATAAAAAACGAGAAGGGTGCGATCTTAAATCTTGATAAAGGTGATGGTATTCTGGTCTCTTCCTATTTATCCGGTGACAGTAATATTTGCGCCAGTGCAAAGTGCTCAAGTAACGTAACTTCGCGGCATTGCTCTCAAGGCAGAAAAACTCTTCATCCAACTCTAAAGAACTCATTGTTTCGACTGCCACTCAAAAATTTCGTTTAGTATTTTGCATCTTGTTGCGTCTACATGGATGCAATTCGCTGTGCTGTTCCATGCTTGATTCGACACTATGCTCGACTCGTCGCTCCGTCTTGGCCGGTCCCTTATGCTTTAGTTCAACCTCTGACTCAAATGCAGCAATGGAATTATAGTTGACTCTGAAATTTGCCCTTGAATTCACTCTTGGTTTGAAACAGTGTTACTAGATTGGGCCATTTCTCACACATTGACCTGCCTTTCGTTGCATTTGATGACAAAATTCAATTTTGGGCTACTGGCGATTTTTCACGCTCCACTGATCAAGTTTCAAACTGTTGAAAAAAAATAAAATTGAAACCACACTTACTTTTTCAACCTTGAACGAAAATCTCTTTATTCGGAGATTTAAATTACATATGCACAGACGTACTAAATAATTCGATTTGGTGTTGAATGTTTAATGAATTCTCTTCATTTCTAATATTTGACCGTATGTACGAGTATCGAATGTGGTCAACAATTATTTTGAAATTTGAATCTGTACTTGTAACATAAAAATGACGAAATGGGCGCAGCAGATAGAGAATCCAGTTTTTCTTGAATTGTTGCTGAGTTAAAATGTATGTATTTAAAAAATATCTTTGCATTTGCTTGGGGATTACGAAGTTTAGATGAAATATTTTTAATAATTTCTTAGGCTGCGTTTATGTTAGAGTTTCGATAAACCATAAGAGCAGCGATAAAAGCGAAGCAAAGAAAGTAGAAACACGTTTTTAAATGGATGTGTTTGCGTTGGGGTGCCGCTTTGATTCTTTCTTTCTTTGTTCTCTCTCTGCAATAATTTCGCAGTTGATTTCCTGCGCTAGAATCGAGGATGAAAGATAATGTTTAAGGTAATAAACTTTTTATCAGGCCTTGATTGTGGATGGCCTTCACTGATGATGTCGGTGATATAGCCAACTTTGATGAGTCGGATAATGGCGATGAATTTAATGACGATGAGTGTTTAGTGAGTGTTTCCTAAGGCAAATATTGAAGGATCTCCAACAGATGCTTCATCAAGCAGCATTGCATCCTCCTTGGTCCCGAACATCTATTTCACCACCACAACGTCAAAGACCTTCAACACAAGGTATGGTTAAAGCACTTATGATGGTATAGAAGTTGAAATAGAAGAAGAAGACTTAGTACCTTAAGCTCAGGGTTTATCGTTTTCCGATAAAAATAAATATCGAATGAAAGTTATGAAATGAACTCAAGGTTTCTTGAGGCCTCCAGGAAATATTATAATAGTTTACATTCTAATTGTTGTTAAAAGAATGCTGAAATGCTCACTTCCCAAGAGCCTACACTATACTTAAAATTCTAAAATTTCGTGCAAATTCTAGTTACAAAATGTTTAAAAAAAAGAAGTGAAAATCTTTGCTGGATTATCGTTCGCAATATCTTAATGTTTTCTCTTGCAATATTGGACGTCTGCGCCTGAAGTTTTTCTTGTATTACTGTTAAAAAATAGATGAATGTTTTTAGTTTTCCTCGCATATTCTCTAAAAAATATCGTCAGATACTACTTTAATTTTATATTAAGACGATGTAGATATTGGAGCATTTGGGGAACATGCAGCTCTCTACCTGTTTATAGGAAGTGCAGTGTTCACTTTTTCTACATTTATGTTAATAATATTTTTTTATTAATTTCATATAATGGACTTTTGCATCACTCTGGAACCGCTCTTAAATAAACGTCAACATAAAAACCACATCAAAGTAGAGCGTTAATCGATGCTCTTGTCACTTCTCTAATCGCTGTTCTTATTGTTTATTGCAACTCCAACATAAAAACATACTGCCCTACTAAACATAAAGCATAATCTGCATTTTAGCGCTTTCGGGATATTCAATGATTTGTGTTTTGATTTGTACTGGAGATATATGGAGTGTGCATTTTTCAATATTGATTTTAACATGCTTCCAAGAAAGATAGGTTTTCCAAATTTTGCAGAATGTTGTAATAGAGAAACCGGTGCTAACTCAAAAATTACAAAAAATGTAGATATAGCATTTACGGTTAGTAGGGCAGCATAGCAGCCGATTTTTATGAGGCTCTTTCATTTTTTTTTGAAAAGGATGAGCTTAAAATGTGTCAAACTAATAAAACTTGGTGTATATGGTCCCTGCAAACACTATTTACGGATCTTAAGGCAGTATCCCCAAGACTAGTTTGTGTCATTCCGCTAAATTATTACGTGAAATGTATAGCAGTGCATATAATAAGTGTATATAATGAGCAAAAGCACACTTTTCTCAAAGAAATAAATATTTTAAACATGCAATGGGTCAATATCGAACTTATACACTAGTTGTACTTTCAATGTAAATTTTGAGTTTTAAAATAGCATGATTTTTCGAATATAACTCTATGATTTTTAAATATACATCCTTTTTCATTCTTAATAAAATAAAAAATAATGCAGTTCTGACTAAAAAAAAAAATAATACAGCCTCACAAAAAAATCAAAACTGAGCTCATGCGGTTCAAAATTTCGCAAATATATATCGTCACCATGAAGAAAAAATTTATACTTAATTGGTAATTTTTTACGTTTTTCGATTGTTTACGCCTTTTAGGCATCGATCGAATAAACAGTTTACAACATGGAGGGTTTTTCCTTGCTGCTCGACCATAAAATCCATGTTTTCGAAGAATTACACGAAAGTTTGTAGATGCACCTTTATCATTTCTACTTCCGTTGAAAGTTTAGCAGCACTTATCTTATTTAAACCCATCGTTAGTTGGGTTTAAATAAGATAAGTGCAATTTTTTTATTTTATCTGCTCTGTTAACGGGTTACGACGGATTGAACTGTCGAAAAGCTTTTGTCCACTATTTATCCAAGTTTTCTACAACTAACTCTTTCCTTCTTTACTAAATTATGTTTTTGTTCTTTGTCAAATTATAATATTCCTTTCCTTTGCGGTAAATTTCCCACTTTGTGGACCCATTTTATCTCGAAATATTATAAATCACCTTAGACAGAGATGAAAAACAATAAACTAATAAACTATGGTGACTACGAGAATGGGTCATTAAGTTCGCGGAATGGGTAGGTAGTATTGAGTTCAGAGACTCATTATTAGTATAAATAGCAAGCAATAGCTATAAATAGCAGCCTTTTTAAACAAAAAAAGGACTTACTTGAATACGGCCTACGACCAGGACGGCCAATTAAATTGACCACTCCGGAAATTGTTCAAAAAGTAGAAAAGTGGTATTAGAAAATGCTAGACTAAATACGGTGACCATCCGTCCGTATTTATACGGACATGTCCGTTTTTTTAGCTCCGTGTCCGTATGTCCGTATTTTTCAATCAATGTCCGTATTTTTTCCAATTTTGCACAAAAAAAAATTTTTTTTTTAGTTTTCAAGGCCCGAGGGCGCCTAGAGTACCCAAAAGTTGTACGCGGTTGCGTGTATCGACAGTGACGCATGTGCATACGAACGAAATGTGTATAAGTGTATAGTTGTGTGAGTGGCGTTGAACCCGTTGAACGTGTTTTGACATTTCCATTCATTTTATTTTATAAAATTGTAAGTTGATTGCAATCAGTGAATCAGTGTTCCATTGCTCAATAATCCCCGTGTAAGTATAAAATTATACATTATTTTCGACCATGATTCGTAGCGTTCTAAATATTTCGTGTTTATTTATTGCAGATTTTGCAGAAGCAAAAAATAATAGCTTTTCGAAATCTCCAAACATGTCAAAGCCACCGAAAAGAAAAGGCAGCAGCAATAGCAGTGAAAGTACAGCAAATAAACGCAAATGTACATTTACAGATGATTTGCGCAGGGAATTTGCAAGTAGTTTTTGCAATGGCAAAAGTGAATGTTTTGCTCATTGCATAGTTTGCGATAAAGAAGTTTCAGTAGCAAATAGTGGTTTGTATTGTTTTTTGCTGGTGGAATCTTTTTTTTTTGTTTATTGTTTCTGTATTTGATAAGGGTGTTTGTGTTTGGAATATGTAAAAAAAGGGTGTAGGGTACAGGGTACTGGCTTTTACACTTTCGATTCTTTACCTAAGAATACCTATTGCATCACAATTCTTTTTTCATTTAATATTATAATACATTTGAAAAAAAAGCTCATTTTTATTGCTGCAGGGAGACGTGATTTGGAGGTACATTTGAAAACTACCAAGCACGAGAACAATGTGCAGACAGCATCAACTACGATTTCTATGAAAAAATTCACCTACAACAAGTCAACACCAGAAGCGCTAGCAGTGTGGGCCGCTGAAGGAATTATGGCATTTCATACTGTCAGGCATCATCAAAGCTATAGATCCATGGACTGCACAAGTCAACTAATGCGCAAACTTTTCAGCGATTCAAAAGTAGGAAAAAACATTTCTTGCGCTCGCACAAAAGTGGAAGCGATCGTTAATGGAGTTTTGTCCGGTCATTCTATCGAAACAATCCTTCAAGATTTGAAGAACATCCCTTTTTTTAGCATTGGGACTGATTCGAGTAATCATGGTAGTCTAAAAATGTTCCCTTTGATTGTGCAATTCTTTGATCCTGATAAAGGAGGCATAGTTGTTAGATTGTTAAATGTCAAGGAAACAAAAAATGAAACATCTGAAACAATTGCTACCATGATCACAGAGGAATTGGATAAACATGATGGACAGAATTTGAGAAAAAAGCTAATCGCTTTGGGGGGCGATAATATCAATACAAACTTTGGTGGGCTGAAACGAAAAGAAGGAAACAATGTTTTTACTCATCTGAGAAAAGAAGTTAATGAACATCTTGTTGGAATTGGATGTCCCGGTCATATATTGCATAATTCTGTCCATCACGGCTTAGACCGATTCGGTTCTTTTGACATAGAGTCGATTGTTGGGAAAATCTTAAAGCATTTTTCTATTTACACCGTCAGAACTAATGAATTGAAGGGCTTTTGTGATTTTGTTGAAATCGAGTACCGAGTTTTGTTATCGCACGTCATAACTCGATGGCTCAGTCTCGCTCCATGCATTGACAGAATTTTGCAATTATTTCCAGCCCTGCAATCGTACTTTAAGTCAATTGACCAACCACCTGTAGTTTTAGAAAGATTTTTCAACGACGATTTTGCAGAACTTCAATTGTTGTTCATTAGTTCATTCATGACTATTTTTCACGATAATATCAAAAAAGTTGAAAGGGAAGAGAATTCTGTTTTGGAAGTGCTGAATGTTATTGATGAAATTTCGGAGATTTTAAGTAACAGATTTGATTCGAAATTCATTCCATTCATAGTGAAACAGAAATTGAAAACGCTTGAAAATGAAGGTAAAGAAACTGAATGCAATAAATTCATCGAATCCATGCTTTCTGTGTATCAACAATCCAACCAATATTTACTCAAATGGAGTGAGTCATTGCGAATTTTAAAAAATTTTGAATGGTTGGATTTTAAGCCCGGGAAAAAGTTAAACTATGAATCAATGGAAAGAACTGTCGAATTTCTCGCATCGAAAAATATTGTCATCGATGATTCGAAATTATTCAATCAATTTGTGAATTTGAAAAACTTTCTGGCTTCGAAGGATTCAAAAGATGAATTTTTCAACAAATGCAGCAGTGCAAAAATGTGTGATTTTCTCAATCAAAATAATTGTCTGGAAACTTGTTCGGAGATTGTCAAAATTGCGCAATATTTTTTTGCCATTCCCAGTCACAATGCTAATTGTGAACGTGTTTTCTCGTTTGTCAACATTCAATGGACCGACGAAAGAAGCAAATTTCTTTTCGAAAATTTGAAAAATCTCATTCTTGTTCAATATAATTTTAGGAAATTCGATTGTCTGCAATTTCACTCTTATTTGGAAAAAAATCCTGCGTTATTGAGAAAAATTGGAAGCGGTGAGAAATACTAAAATTTTGTACGTTGTAAAAACAAAAATGTTAACATTTTTAACATTTTTTGATTAATAAACTCTTGTTTTACTTGGAAATAGTGTTGATTCTTATTTTACATTCAAATTTTCCTATATGCATTTGAAATTTCAGCTACCGCCATCTAGGAAAATGAGATACAGAGTTGATGACCTTTTTTTTTTAGCTCTTTCGCCAAAAAAAATAGAGGTGTCCGTATTTTGTACTCAGGTCAGATGGTCACCCTAAGACTAAAGAAAGAAACAGCTGGCAGAAATCGTCGGAGCATCAGATGCTACCATTTGGAATATTCTTCACTATCATCTTGGCAACCAATACTCTATGCGGCGGCACAAAAAATGCACAGTACCATGAAGTTCAAGGTGTCAAGATCTACTGGAAAAGTTATGGTGACGGTTTTTTGAACTCAGAACGGATTCTGTTGATCGATTTTAAAAATAAAGGCATCTCTATAACCGGTGAATACTACGCTTCAATTCTAGAGAGGTTGAAAGAAACCAGAAGAAAACAGAAGAGGAAAATTCACCAAAGATGTTCTCCTTCTGCACAACAACGCGCCTGTTGATGGATAAGTTTAGATTTGGCATTTTTCTTATCGCCGACAGCTATTTTTTTTAATATCTTCAATTCTGAGAACGTATTTTATTAAGTATTAGGGGAACTTTATATTTCAAATATATACTTTTATACTAAGAAAATACTGCTTAAAGCATACACTTAGTAAATTAGTAATATGCAGATATGTAGGTGTCTGAGTTTGGTTTTGATCCACTGTATATTTCGAGTCAAAACCGAGGTTCAAAGCCCATTCGGAAATAATCCTTTTGGTGAAATGTAATGCAAATAGATTATTCATACCAAAATATTTGCAACAATTGAAAGTAATATTGTTCATCTTTACGAACTAGAGGTGAACGGACTTCAAAATTGCTTCAAATCTTTTCTGTATTCTCTATTGCGGCAAATACGACCGCCTCCACATTTCTTAACATTTGAATATATTTTTGGAAAGGTTAATTTTTTATTTCCGAACGTGTGTTTGAACTATCTACGCTGCTCATTCTTCGTTATGCCTTTCATATTTTTTTCTTCCGGTTTTTCTGAAATCTTTCAGAATATTTTTTTGGCTTCCTGACTAGCAGGCATCAGCCAACGTTCGGTATTGGGAAATATGGAAGCTGGTGCATTTATGCTTTCTAACAAATTTTCCAAACAGAATTCTGAATAGGACCTGTTTCATAGTTTAATATCTTTTCATGTTTGTGGACAAAGAACATCATCCGGATGTTGACACATAATATAAAAATTACTTTCATCCAATTGGAATTAAATGTTTACCGGGTACATTCCACTGAATGCCGACAAATTTTGGGCTAGAATCTATGAAAAAATATATACCAGCTAGAGCTAGGCTAGGGAGCTAGGATTTTAATTGCTATGTCTTCCTGCTTTTAATACAGTAGTCAATCAATATTTTAGTATGACGAATACAATAAAAACGAACAAATGGATATCACAATACAATACACAATACATCAAACTTTTCGTGGGGCCTTCTCATCAGAAGTTGATGTCATAGCTGGTGTTCCTTAAGGAAATCACTTAGGATCTTCGCTATTTCTTTCATGTAATTCAAAAATATGCCTGTATAGTTTGGAAACCTTATCAGTAGGTGCATGTCGACTGGCTTGAATATATCCAAAAAAGGTTTATAAGATTTTGTTCAAGTGAGTTTTTTTGGTCAGATCCTATATGTTTGCCTTCCTACAATGATCGTCTTAGTTTACTGGTTGTGGACAAAACAGACGAAAAAATGTCAAAACCTTATTTACTGCGAAGCTTCTTTTAGAGAGTATTTCCTCCGAATGTATCTTAGCTATATTTGGCTTCAATACCAAGAGTCACAGAATGAGGAATGTCAAAATGTTATCCGTTCCTTCTTATCGGACCAATTACGTCTCGGCCAAAAAAATAAATTCCAATTGTGCTTAGCGCTAATGCGATTTAAGCACAACTTTTACAAGTAACTTAGCTAATAATAGAATATTTTAATGGCTTCATCTTATTCATGTGCATCTTATTCATGTGTTTCAAGTTTTTATTAGAAGAATTTAAAAAATATACTAGCTTTTCTATTTTCTATTTTTATTTTTTATAAATGGAAGAAATCCACGAACATATTCAATTTTGACTTACTACTCTCTTGAAAAAGAAATAATTGACATTTTTTCATTTGTCATGCTTTTTAATACATTTATATGATATAAATTATATTAAATAGGTCTGTTCGCGTACTTTCAGTCACTGAATTTTCCTGAATCATGTGGGGGGAAATTCATGAAAAGTGCGAAAACGCTCTCATTTTATTTCCTGAAAATTGACAACCAAAAGTGTCAGTTGTCGGTTTTTGGGGGAGCAATAGTGATTATAAAGTCATCCTAAGCGGCGATAAATTATCGCCACAAAAATATTCGGCATTCATAACAACATTATGCAAAAAATATGTTGCTTTCCGCGCACACTTGACAATATTTACTCGCGCCACACCGTTTGACACTTTTCAGTATTTTTCAGTAGCTCAGACCCTTCTGAAATTAACTGTAAGAGGGAAAATTTTCAGTTTTCAGTAAAACGGAGTACAAAAACGGCTTCATTGCAATTAATTGCAATTAATCGTAGTACGCGAACATACATAAACGTTAGCAGCTTAAGGGCTGTCGCGATAATATCATGAGTAAATACATGGAGTGATCTTGAGCTTGATTACCATCAGCTCCACTGATGATAACCAAGTTCAAAGCCCATTTGCCAAGAAACTTTTACTATAATTTACTCTTTTGCTCTAAAAAGAAACCAAAAAAATCTTCCATGGATATTAATGCATATCAATGGAAGATTTTTTTTTGTTATTTTTTTTGTCTTGAAATAAGTGACAACAAAATTTTAGATAGGCACTTTATTCAGGCCTAAAACTGTAGTATTATTTAGTTCAAATTATTCAAAGGCATTGAAAAAAGACATTCACATGAAGAAAGTATTAACATATCTATTTACTTTATTGACTTCATTCAGCTAAAGCCATTTACGGGAAATTTCAGTAAATGATTCTTCAACACCTGAGGAAAAACTGATAAAAATTTAAAGCGTGTTCCCATCTTATCTGAATTCGTTAGCATGTCATATCCTGATTGCAATGCCTCTCGGGCGTCAGGGTTCGCATTTTCTAAAAGAGTCTTCAAAAATAAAATTTGAGTAGAAAGAGTTCAGAAAAATTCAAATAAAGATACCTTCAGCCTAGCTGCTCCTTCCATCTTACTTAGAAAATCTTGCTGGTTCACTGGTCCAAATGTTAAGCATCCATTGAGCTCAGCAATGAATTTCAATCTCTTAAAATCAACATCTGCAGTCAAGTCAGCCGTTCCAGGATCCAGAAGTGGATCATGAAGCTTATGTTTTTTGAAGGCCTGGAAATTTTCTTTTTATTCTTACACCTTTTCACAGGTTCATTCAAGCCAACCAACCCTGAATGTATCAGTTCTGTCTCCAAGATGCCCGTAGTCGATTATCAAAGATATCCCACCGTAGTTTTCAATATGATTAGCTATCTTTTGAATGATTGCATCTGATTCAAGTGAAAACTCAAGAGTATTTCTTTTTTCACCATCCAAAGGCTGGAAGATTTTACTAATAGTGGTTTGATTTTGCGATAGAACAAAACGAAATTTCTTTTCAGCACTTGGATCGATGTCAACAAGCACTTCTTTCCACACACCATTGTCATTTTGTAGTTTGTGAATAGGCAGAGCATCGAAGAACTCGTGCGCTAAAATGATAGAGAATTCTTTTGGAATATCCTCTATTTTATGGTACCAAAACACTTTAGCTCCTGAAATTGTTTCTCCTTTCCGGTAGTACGGTTCAGTGTGACTATCAATTTCTGTGTGGTTGAAGCACAATCGTTGAGCCTGAATATTACTTAGATATGGACTAACTTCAACTAAATGCAGTGAGAACTGGCCGCCCAGTTTAAATTGCGAGAAGACTCGTAACATGTCTTTTGATAATGTACCACGTCCAGGTCCAAGTTCCACAAGTTGCACAGATGATGTTGATCCGCATTTTTGCCATTCCATAAGGCACCAAACGGCGATCAACTGAATTGAGAGTATTAATTAAGATCATAGTAATTACAACTGCGAGCATATGTGGATGAGAGAAACTAAAGGAGTTGAGGGTTCTTATCAAAGTTGATGGAGCTGATTTATTCATACCTCACCAAATATTTGACCGATTTCAGGGGAAGTAATAAAATCTCCACTTTCTCCAAATACATCTTTCCCCATGTAGTAGCCACCGGCAGGATTCGTTAGGACATTTCTCATGTAATCGGCTATAGAAATCGGACCAGCTGCCTTGATTCGTGACTGAACGATAGTAGCAATATCGACATTATCTACCACAGGAGGATCTTTACGTTGTTTCCGCTCAGTAGTAGTCAATGAAGGCCGTTTAACGGGCTTATATGCGAAATTTCTTCTTTGAAACGATCGAACGTATGGTAAACTTTTCTTAATTATGTTGTTCATCGTTGGGAGCAAGCTATAATTTGTACTATAATTTACTGTGATTTAATTTATAACCCATTTACCTTGCTAATTGTTAGATGTGGCTGTGTACCTTTTCACACGCATTACTCACGCAGTATACCGGAAACCAGCAAAGATTCAATCAGAATCAGCAGTAAACAGAACTGGTAAACAACAAGAACGAAAATCAGCTGTGAAATTTTAGTACTTTTCAATTATGAAATGACAGAAGAGCAGTATTAGCATCAGTGAGATTAGCATACCGCTCGTATGTTAAATTGCTATTAATTAGCAGTACTATAGCAGCCATGCCGCAGGAACACCAGCCTATAAGGTCCAACCAGTGCTGATTCTGCGTACGTACGTACGCATATGCGCCGAGATAAACCACGCAATGCATATGTTGAACCCAAACATAACTTTCCGAACAGCCAGAACAGTGGCATGCTCATTAAGCAACCTTTTGCTCAATTGTTGCTATGAGCTGTCCGTATGTCAAGTGGTGATGAGATACGACTTGACATACGTTCGCTTATGCGCTGTATGGGCTATGGGCACTTATGTTCACTCATGTTTGCGTATGTCAAAAAGTGCCTTTTTTGCTCTAAAACCGGTCGGTTTTGACATTTGCATATTCGCAGACTTATGTCTGGTTAGGGCTATATGCAGTTGCCCATGACTTGCAGTTGCAGATGAAATATTTTAATTCGGACGTTCAAGATTGTTCAACAAACCAAGAAACTCCTCCATCGTGAAAATTTATGATGTTTATTTTTACAGAACAGTTTATCCATTGTTTGAGTTCATTTCAACAACTCAATGAACTTGAAAAGGAATGTATCAACTGATTGTGCTTATTTTCAGGTGATTTCGTGTTTAAATTGCTCTAGTTCAACTTAGAGCCTCATGAAACACAAATCAGAGCAATGTCCGGCAAGTTAGAGCAACCGAATTGCTCATGAAACACAATTTGTTGACATATCTAAAGCCACTTATGTTCACTCATGTTTGACATCGACGTTTTCTGTTCGTTATTTATTTTAATAAACATAATCCTAAACTAAACAAAATAATCCCGCGATCATCAATTACAATAATCAATAAACAAACTAGTCTAAAAGAATTAGGAACTAAAAACTACATCAAATAAAATTGAAATATAAAAATAACTGCCTCGGAACAAAAGAAAGTAATGGAGCCCATTTTAATAAAATTTATAATTTTCTTTCCTCTCTTTTCAACGAATTTTGCAATTTTCCTCCATTCTCGTCATTTTCGCACATTATGCGTCATTTCGGATGGACAAGAGGCCTTCATTTAAAAATCAACAAGGAAGGAAGGAAGGAAGGGGGAAACTAACTAAAAATAACTAATAAATATTGAATATAAAAATAATTAGCTAAAACAACAAAGGAATGAGCCGTAATAGCCGTAAAATTTATAATTTTCATTCTTTCTTTTATGCTTTTGTGCAATTTTCCAACAAAAAATGTTCCCCTATTCTCGTCATTTTCGTTCCTTCCCATTCTCGTTCAAATTCGTTGTTTCCGGATTTCCAAAGCCATTTTCTACCCATTTTCTACGAAAAATTGTGAATTTTCGACTACATTTTGAGACTTGCCATTATATAAGTATGTATGTTTGTGTTTTTGTGGCTACGTGTATTTTTGAGGGCGTTTTTTTGTTTTCTTAAGTGTTGTTGTCTTTTCATGTAATTTTTGTGTGTCAACTGTTAACTTTTGAAAAATTTTCAATTCCCTCTGGTGATAAAACTTTGCCATTATTTCCGATTTCCACCAACCTGTCTTTTACTTGATTCATGCATGATTCTCTTTTGTGAATTTAAATTCAATCACTATTACGGCGGTTGATTCTCGTTTTACCTCAATCCGCTGTAATGAAATCCAAATCATTTCTCCACCCTGGCGAAAAATACCGACCGAGAAGCTTTGTTCGTCGGCTCTAATTAGAAAATTGTTGCCGCCAAAAGAATCGACATCCCTTACATTGTTAATGGCGGGTAATTTAATTGTTCAATAATTGTTCAATGAGTGTTTCAGTGAAGATAGCAACGATATCGTCGACTGTGCGTAGTTAAACGATTAGCGATTGTTTTGGATTTTTTCCGGTGTCAAGGGGCGAGTGAGTGAGTATTGCCACCACCACCAACCACCTGTAGGAATTCGTGGAAATCAAGGCATGTGCTCGTAGCGAAATTTGACTTCGCTTTCGTCTGTTGCTGGTGGCGTCTGTGGACGGTCGGGTTTGCTCTGCTGCGGTGCGCTAGTTTTAGGTTGTAAAATTTTCAGTGAAATACAGTTCTTGGGTAAGTATTTAAATATTACTGACAATATGAATTGCGTTTTTGTCGTTTCGCTAATAGTTCTCTAAGTGCAAATAAATGTGACGCGTTTTTGTTATAAACTCATAACTGACTTTAATTTTTCTAATACACGCCGCATAACATTTTCATTCCAACATTTCAAAAAATCCTCTCGTATTTTTCTCGAAATTTACAACTTGAATCGGGAAATTACTTGAAAATTATATCAAAAAACGATGTGATTGCGATTAATACCCGCACTTTCGAATATTAAAATCCATCCGAGCATATGGCTCTCGTCTTTTTGAAGTTAAATGCGGCCCCGTAATATGGATCACTACGCAATGGCGCAATTTATGACCGCCAATTGTTTTGCATTCAAGTTTGAGCATTGGTGTCGTGTTGAAATAACAATTTGCGAGAAATTATCGAATATAGTGATTTCGTTCTTTGTCGTCTGGAGTTAACTGTACATTCAAATGTCTTCGACTGAAACTCTGCTTGGTCGCATGTAAAGAAACATGAGGGGACTGAAATTCTTTCGCGAGGAATGTTTGATTGTCACATGTTTCAGTGTTTCCTTTGTTTTCTACTTGATCTCGGTTTTGTTTCGAATATGACACCGTGTGCACACGAATACATATATGAAAAATAGTGGATTGTGTATATGATTTACATTCGTAAAAGAATTATACATAGAAATCATTAATTAGAAGGTCAAGAAATGCAAGACTATCCATTCGAAATAAATTGTTTTAAAACGCATTTTTTTTAAATATTCAAATTATTGGGTGAAATATGTCGATGAGTTGATGGTTTACGGATTATCGATTGTTTATTCGGGTGTTAGAGCCAGTAAATATTGCAGGACATATATGTATGAATGAAAATAGCTGGCAGTCCCTTTATTAACGCCTCGTCGTTCTATAATTTTTATTATTTCGGTTTATCTTAGCTTAGTAGGGAAAACGAATACGAAAAATTAGCTTTTTCAAGCTGGAGTTACTGGGTTCGATTTTATTTTTATGCTATTATGTTATTAAACAAGTGTTTCCGAAAAGAATGGCGGGAGGCATGAATTCGAGACTTTATCCGAGGTAACTATCCGTGGAAGAATCGGTTGCAGTCCAGAACTTCTAGCTTCTATCTAAAATTCTGTTTTATTATTCTATTTAAAACTAAATTCCATACTTGTAACATTTGTAGGTCATTTTATCAGTAGAATATTAAGCAGGAACCATAAAAAATAGTATGTACCATTTCCTATTGCATATTAAAGTAATTTTTTATCTCAAACGAGTGGTTGTGTTTCGACTTCTGATAAATCGCTTTATGATTTTGATCAAATTTCATAACATCGTATGTGATTTCAGTGAAAAGGCGATAATCATTTTGCGGAATCTTTTGTTTCAAATATGGCCCCAGCAAATGTATCAGCTTTAAAATTATACAATACTCTTTCTTGGAACGTAACCATTTAACTTTCAGTCAATTCACGTTCCATGTATTAAATTCATTGCCAATGCCACCCGGCAATTTAAAATCACAATGTAGTATAAAACTTATAGGTCAAAATTATAAGAGCCAGCTTTTAGGTTTGGTCATTGCATCTTTTTCGCAATTCTTGTGTTCGTAATGTTCTGCATTGAAATTTTCTAAATTTTTAAACCACTTTATGTAAACTCTTTTCGTTTCGAGTAATCATGTAGTTAGCCAGCTTTTAGGTTTGGTCATTGCATCCTTTTCGCAATTTTTGTGTTCGTAATATTCTGTATTGAAATTTTCTAAATTTTTAAACCACTTTATGTAAACTCTTTTCGTTTCGAGTAATCATGTAGTTACGTTGAAGAGATTCTCAATTCCCAAGTATTTGGAAACAATATTGGTCATAATTTAATAGTTTATTGAACATAAAAAGTTGTGATTTAAGAAAAACAAAATTTCATAAATAAAACATCTGAAGTTGACGTTAGTTTTGTTCAGAATTTCGCAATTTCAACGTGCTTTGGATTAGTATATATGAAAACAGGAAGTTCAAAGTAAAAAAACAAAGCAATCACTTCGTTCATGCAAAGATGTTTAGTTAATTGTTTTGTTTGATTTTTTCATGCGAAAAAAAGATCTGAATGCTTTGTATAAACAATAAAGGTAATATGAAATAATGGCTTTTTGAGAAGCGGTGGCACTTGAATGGTGGCACTTGAAAGAGTTCAAAAAAGGTATATTTTATTTTAATGACCATTTTTTTCTTTAGAAGCCAGATGTATTTGAACTTCGTGATAGATATCGGTTTTTTGAGGATAGTCCTTCAAACATTTCGCTTTTTCGAATGGCAGCCATTGTAGCTTCGGCATTGTTTGCGGGTGCATCGTCTTAGTGAGAGAGACTCTTGATTGTGGTTTGCTCGCCACTTTTCTATAATAGCCTCCCGTAATTTTATTTGGCCTGCATGGTAAAAAGTCGTAATTGGGGCTTCCTTTAACAAATATTCTATCAGACGGTATTACCTTTTCCGCCCCGCTTGGCATTTCCAATTTCTTCGCCGTCGGTGGAGACGGACGTTTTCATGTTATCCACTTTTGTTTTGTCTTCGGAATAAACTGATGATAGTTACAAAAGCAGCTTGGTCCTTTACAAAATTAGCCCTTGATATAACAACTCATATTTTCTTTTGCTCCTCGGTTAATGTTCTAGGTATCCAAATTGCGGAGACTTTTCTAAATATGCAGTTCGTTGGTAGGAATCTTTTGAATACTGTCATATGAGGAGATCACTGCGACGACAGCGATATGTCCAATGATCACTCTTCGGTCTGCCTAAACAACATCTTGTACTTTTTTAATGTTTTACTTGTTAAGGGACGTGAATGGATGTCCTTCGCAGTGTTCATCTTCCTTCGATGTTCTGCTGAGAATATGAAAAAGCAGATTCATTCAGTGTTTCCCCCAAGGCAGCGTGTATATCTTTCTAGACATTTTTTTCAAGCAAAAAAACTTGATGAGAACTCTCAATTTGTTCCTTTTTCATTTTACCACTTTCACTGTTCTTATTTAAATGAATACACTTCCGAAAATGAAGACCCATTTATATGATTTTTTAATACTTATATGATGAAAGTATAAGGAAGCTAAATTGGTTTATAAGATTAGTATGAGTTACAAATCCGGCATTATCATTACTTTTGGATGGCCTCTCGTACTTTTCACTTTCTACACCCCACATTTTATTCGTTTTCTATCCATCCGCCTCCTATAAACTTGTTTCCAATCCTGCCAGTGTTCTTTTCCTAATTAAAGTACCGAAACTAATTTTCTTGGTTTTGTTATAGACATAGGGTCGAAAATCTTTCAAATATTTTAAATGTGGTATATTACCATACCACTTTTCATATGGTGTTTTCAAGTCTTTGTTAGGGTCAAACTACTTTCACACCCCAGAAAACATTTTCCAAGCTAGCATCAATTATCATTACTCGTGCCATTTCATATATTGTTTTAATCATACGCTCGGGCAAACTATTTAACCAACTGTAACGGTTGGATGTTAACTAATGCCTCTATCTAAACAAGATTTTAATATCGATAGATAAATATTCTCTTTCGATATCATAAAAGTTAACATCACTTATCACTACATTATCTTGAAAAACAGAGAAAACCTCTGATATTTTTCTTTGTATGCTATTAAATATATGTAACAATATATGTACTAAGTATATTACAAAATTGGGATTATTGTCAGTTGTACGTGGAGTTATTGGGCCAAAGACATTTGAATGGATAATAAACACGTTGTTTCAAAAAGTTTTTACCATAGCTTTACGAAATGGCAAAAAAAGTGATATACCTATAATAAAAGCTATGCAAAAACATTTTTTGCTGCTACCATTTTAATTTACTTGTGTTTAACTTCTTTAATCTTTATTTCCAAAGACAATGAGTTAAACGTTGATGCCAGTGTTCGGTTTTATTGTTTTTATTGTGTACCAATTTTTTTCCTAGCTTGTAAAAATATTTTAATTTAGACCATTTTTTTCCTTTTGAAGCTAGATTTGTTTTTTTATTACTGGACATATATCGATATTTCGAGGGTAATCTACCCTCTTCTTCAGTGTCTATTGGTCTAATCTTAAAATAGCTTAGGTATCTTATTTAAGGTGCTTACTTTTAAAGTATTGACTAATACTAATTACCAGCTAATTATCTACTAATTTTATGCTTAAGTACATTTAACTATCTATATTAATTACATTATCATCATAAAATATCTGTTCAAATTAACCTGAACAATGGTGATACATAGTTTCCTTGGTCTGTGTTTAGTCGCCTATCTATCGGGGTTTTCCACATGTTCAGGCTTTCGTACGTATCCAGTTTTCGTACCTGTTGAACTTCCCTAATCACCTCCACGTTGTCCCACGTTATGCTGTGCTCCTCCTCCAGGATGTGTTTCGTTACTGCTGATCGTACTACCGTTGTGTTCCTTTTCCTTCCTGAGGCTGCTTCCCGCTTATGTTCGGTTAGTCTAACACCAACTAACCGTTTCGTTTGTCCAATGTATATTTTGTCGCATTCTGGGCAAGTAATTTTGTATATTCCACATTTTTCCTTCTTATTTTGTTGTCTTTCACGTGACATAATTTTATACTTAATTTTTTTTGCCCTACTGGTTGAAACTGCTTTTATATCAAAGCGTTCAAGAAGTTCCTGAATTTGCTTGAATATTGACGAAAAAATAGTTGGAACTCTTATGGCTGGTTTTTGTTTTTCTTGTATAAAGAGCGTTATTAACAGATCACGCTGTATTTTGTCCTTCTTCTTTTTGACAAGGTTTCCAATTATCTCTATCTTCACTATCGGTTGTATTATTTTTTTACCATAAACGCAAAGCCACCTGTTTCCACAGAAGCTATCGAAGGATGTGAGAGCTGTATACTTTCAACAGTTCTGCTTCTTTATGCGTTTTCGTACTGCAGCAACTATTTATAATAAAAGTGATTTTCTTCCGATGATTACATCTTCCCCATTGTTGGCGCTTCAAATTCGCCTTTGGTTTTACTTCTGTCTCTAGTTCTTGGTGATATTTATGAATGTTCTTCAATGGTCCTGTCTTATCAAGTCATTAACTTTCCACCCTCATTTCTATGACTAGCTTGTAAGACTTTGGCACTTGTAAAACGACATTCATTTTTTAATTTCACCGCGTGATCTCATAGTCTTATTTTACAAAGTTTAACTTTTTACCTGTTAAAGTTTAACTGTCCTCATATAATGTTTCTACAGGAAATTGTCATAAGATGCAGGTAACGTTAAAAACAAATATAAAACTCTATTGGTGTTCTTTAATTTCGCACCTGCCCTGACAGTAACTCCGCCATTAAATCGTCAAAAATAATAAAAGTTTAATTAAAGGTACATCATACGAGTTCTTTAGTTGCAAAATGAGACTGAAAGGTTTTTGAAAACTTTTCAGAAACAGCAAAAAACTATATTTTCTTTCCTGGTCAATATATCAAACCAATTTTTTTTTTTAATAAATTGAAAATAAAAAACTGCACAATATTACAAATTTTCATAAACTATGGATTATGTTAAATATTAATTAATTCGCATTTACAGTTCATCAGGTCGCGTTTTGGAACAAAATCGCCTTCAGGTGTGGTTTTGGAACGAAACTTCATGTTGGAGTCGGGTTTTGGAACAAAACAAAAACAATTATATTTTTTTTAATTTTTTATTTTTGCCTGTAATTTTTGTTTTACAGAAAGTAGGTGCCTACCTTAGAACATAACTTAAAAAAACAATTATACAAAAATAAGTTTAAAAACATGGAAAAATGAGCAGCAAAAATATTGTGTTAAACATTTTTTTTTTCGTCAATAATTACTTCCGCATCCCAAATATCGTTCTCTGTAAGATTATTATAATCTATACGACGATAAAAACACTTGTTGGATTCATCAGTTTCATCCTCCGAATCTATATTTTCTAAAAAATAAAAGCAACGCACACATTTAATGTGTCGGCGCACGATTTCTAAGAACAAACATGTGAAGTCGCAATCAGTATGGCCAACTTTGAAATATTTCTTATCATTCTAGAAAAAGCCCGCTTAATTTAAAACAAGATTAATAATAAAAATAACCATTTAAAAATATGTGACGAACAGAAGTTTAGCCTTTTCTTAAAGTTAGAACATTAGGTCGGTTTTTGGAAAAAATAGCAAGAACCGTTTCCGACATTGCTAAGGTTTGAGTCGCTTTTTGGAACCAAATCGTTCAAATTATTAGACACCATTTTGAAAGAAAAAATCTCTGTTCAGGTCGCTTTTTGGAAATAAGGCTGTTTTTCAAATCACTTTTTAAGGCATTTAGACTGGGTTTGGGATAAAATAAAGTGCACAAATCGATTCCTGAGAAGATTTCCTATAAGAAATGGTGTTTAACTCAGTTTCGTAAAAAATCGCTTGAGTCTCATTTTGCAACTAAAGAACTCACTGTAGCTGTAGCCCTAAGTCCCAGTTGAGTGACAAGGCTTATTATTTCAAAATGTTTGTATTACAAAATTGAAGTGGATCTATTCATTTCGCTGTCGGTGTCTTTCACATTTTGTTAGATTTTATTTTTGAAATAACATTTTGGAATCTTTTTAGATTTTATAGGAATATTCTATACTATTCTTTTCATTTATAAGCTCATCTTTCCATTTTATCAGTTTTCAGTCATATGCATGAATGAAGTGAACCGACAATTACCTTTTGGGAGTTTTCGATTGTCCCCCTATATTTTCTAGCTCTATAAATTTTCGAATTTTATTGTGCAAAAAAATATTATATTTGGCGAGTCTTTTTTGAAGTACCTAAAATAATTTACCAATTATAATTTATTTTTGTTATCATAAGCAGTAAATATTTTGAAAAAATAATATTTTGTGTTGGTCCTCTGGATCTATTTTATGGAAAAAAAATTGGAACTCATTGTTCAAATCCAAGCAAGCGGCTGATATAATACTTTAAAATAGAAAAGGAGTTGGTTATAAATCATTGACGGCACGACTCTACTGACATCCTTGGTTCGTATTGGCAATGTTGGGATGAATTAATACGGAGTCTTCCTATGCAAAAAGCTCTTTATAATGTTTTTTTTTTAAATAATGTTTTACGGCAGAACGCTTCAAAGTCGCTTTGAGATAGGTGAAATAAGTGCCAACGCATTATGCTCCAAAAAACCTTTCAGCAAATATTTTCGAGTTCAAGATATGGAATATTCTTTTCTCGTGCTGAAATTTTACGTTTTCATTCTTATTCGTGAATTTCTAGATTTATCTCCTATTTTTTTCAACTTTTGCGTATATGACTTTCGTTAAAAATACCCCATATAATTGGGAGCTATATTTATACTAAACTGCACTAAGCATTCAGAATCTGATTTACGAATAGAGCTCAAGCTTATGATAGATAGAAAATAACGCGGAACATGTGAATTGTGGGAATATTTGCAGCGGTAGTGGCAAAATGTTTGACAAAATCGCAAAACGCCTAAATGGCGAACAGATATACAAATTACATGCTCAAAACTATGCCCAAATAAGTCCGTTTGTGAGCTATAATTTTCGTGTCTCAATTTTTTCCAGGAATCGCTCTAAGGAATTATATTGTTATGTATAAAAAGCTCCCAAAAACATATCAAATAAACTAATTTTCATTGATATTATTTTCTACTTACAGATATCAAAATTAAAATAATATGGCATTGTTTAATAAATATGACAGACGACTCGAAGATAATCTCCGACACATAGAAGGCGAACTGCTACATATGGTCGAACAAGGTGGTGGTCATGCTTGTGTTAATCCTTTCCATCAAAATAGGTGGTGTTATGTTGGCTTTTGCGATTGCCTTCCACCGTCACAATTTCCAATGCATCATGAAATGCCGCCGCCAGCATTTTCGCCAAGTTCGCAATCTTTTCACACTCCACCGCCAGAATGTTGGATTCCAGTGGGTAATCCTTATCTAAATAACACACCGCTGAACAACTATCTGAGTTTGACGCCCGAAGCCAGACCAAATGACTTGACATTTCAACATAATTTCCAACCAACACCACAACCACAGTATTCTCCGGCTGCAGTTAAGCAGTTCAGTGAGACCAGGGAAAATTTGATCAAAGCCAGAAGGTCAAAAATTAACAAAAATAAGGTAAAAAAAATTTCTTGGTAATTTTCTTATGATAGTTAGAATTTAACTTCTCTGCATTTAGAGTTTCAATTCAACGAAAATGTATTCCGCTTCAACAATTGACTATCCGAAAGTTGTAGTGAATTTAAGCGAAATTAGTTTGTGTCGTCGAAGGTAAATTATGATGAGATTGAGGAAAATGTGCCTTTAATATGAATCTTATAAATATTTTATAGGGTCACATTTGATGCTAATTGGCTTATAAAACGGTTTCGCGAGCTTTACATCTATTTGACGACTTTGTCGAAACAAAGAATCACTCTCGAAAGTATCATTCTTTCCAAAGAGATTACATCAACTGGCAAATACATTTTATCTGCAAATACTAATGTTGCTGGCCACGTCGACTATGCACTGCAGAGTTTATCAAATGAAATCGGATTTATCGAGAAAATATTTCTTCTCACACAACAAAGAGGTGATGATATATTTTCGACATTGTGCAGAGGACCTGCAAGCAATATGCTATCTACATTTAATATGTTGGCAATTTTCAACGGACCGGAACTATGTCATAATGTAAACAATATAGGTGAGTACTTTTTTTGTAATATTTTTTTTTTAAGTTTTGTGAGTTTCAACAGAATAATACTTGATACTAAGGCACATTTTTAAACGTTATGCATTCTAATTTATTATATACAGATTTACATGAAATTATTGAAGTAACCAATAGTTTTGACGCCTAATGGTGAAAAAGGAATATATTTGTGTCAGAAAGAGCTTTTTGATTTTGAGTAAAATTGTGTTTATACGATATGTATTCCTTAAAACAGCATTCGTAGACGCCAAGGCAAAAAAAAGCCTGAAACATTAGTATAATTGCTCAAATATAGGACGCTTTGTTAATCTATTTTTTTTTTAAATTTAAATTTCTCGGTTGTTGCTAGATGCCAATTGAATTTTTTATTCACGATTCATACAAATCCACATGACCTGTTATTGCTAGTCACATTACGGCTGTCCTGCAATTTCACTTGGTATCACCATCATTTGGTTTTCCAGACCGCAATACTCAATTGTAACTCATTCAATATGAAATCACTGTCTTGTTGCAAATACTTTAAAGAATACAGTTTCTTTTGTAATTGAGCCTTTTGAAATTCTAAAAAAGCTAGGCTTTCTCGTATAGTATTTGGCAAAGGAAGGTTGTAGCCGGAGAATTACAAAGTGGTTGTTGTTTTCCGAAGGATGGTCGTTCTCTGGATTTAAGCATATAAATTAGTGTTAAAAAACTGTCTAAATTAGTGTTAAAAAGTGTTTAAATAAAATTCGAACCCGATGACCAATTACCGATAGTATAAGTCCAAACCCGGTTCCTTGAAAGAGTGAATCATTTAGTTAAAAAAGCTAGGTATTGGCTTGGATTAGAAATGCAATACCAACGTTCCATTCTTAGCTCGAAACAACTTTATGTCGTTAAATGTTCGATATGGATTAACAATCATTAAGGACGAGTTACGTCGTGCTGTAAAACATTCTAATTTATTTTGTTAAAATTTAATCTCTCTAGTATACTATAATATTAGGTAAGTTTTCTTGCGTCTCGAACAATAGCAGATTAGGGTAGGCAGCATTGAAAACAACAACAATCCTGCCTCAGTTGTTGCTGTTTTCAATGCTGCCTACCCTAATCTGCTATTGATCGAGACGCGAAAAAACGCATATATTATTGTGGGTTTTATTAGTTGGATTTTTTCCTCGGATATTTTAGTTTAAAGATCTGAATATTAAGCGATTTTAAAGTGTATTTCCCGTTACATATAATTTTAAGAAAAACTATTATCTAATAAAAACGTATAAACTTTGTTCCTTTTTTTTATTGTGCCGTTATCATTACTGTAGAATTCTGTTAAATAAAACGACTTGTCTTAAATTCAGATAATAGCTGTCTCTCTCCTAGCAGCCATCTTTTATTTCTCTACGTTTCTAACATGGTGAACCAAGAAGTAATAATTAGGGCTACCAACATCCTCTCCTCAGAACAACTCTTGGGCCCTGAAGTATTGACAAACTATAGTTTTATCGTTATCCGTTAGCTCGTTAAAAACTGTTGTATTTTTCTGCTTAATTATTAGGTCTTCCATTTTTCAATGAATTTATTTTTTATTGTTTTTGTTATTATTTACTTAAACTTGATTTATCTATACACTGTTGTATTAGATGATTGAATAAATAAATAAATGAATATGCTTGAGCTTTCCTTTGTTGCTCTAATCGAAGTATATAGAAGTATAGAAAGGGACTTTAAAGAACTTTCCGGTGCAAATGTTGCCAATGTTACTAAATGTTGAAAGATAGATGATAAAGACAAATGTTTTGCTAAATTGAGATCAGGAATTTCCCTTCCTGTATACAATATCATAGACAGAATATATCTGCTCCAAAGCTTAAATTTGAAGCGGAGAATATTCGATAGGGGGATATGGATAATTTTGTGGACTTTTAGGTTTTTATTTTTCAAAGTAAAAAAATGGCAAAAATTAAAAACTTCAAAACTAATTTCATTTTTTTTTATTAATTCCTAACGATGAAATTACAGTTGACTATATTACAGAAATAAAATAAACAAAAAACAAGAAAAAAAAATTGAACTGATTTTGAGAAAAAGGTACATAAACATTGATAGTTTTTTTTGGGATTTGGACCGACCAACCGCCCTCTTAACGCCGTATTTTTGTTTGCTGTTGAGAATACTGGTCATTCTCTTGAGTTTGGTAACAAGAGATAAAGTTTTGTGGGGATCCTGCGACCGATTATTAGTTCTGGTACGGATCTTTCCAACGCTGCGCTACAGTCCGGTGTTGCTCGGTAAATGGCAAGAAACGATCTAAGCTGTAAGATAATTAAGCTCATTAATTACTGGCAGCAGCTCTCTCAGTTTCTGCAAGCATTCGTTACACGTGGCAGATTGATTTGACGGATTGATCCTTGAAACGATGCATAACGCATGCGTCAATGCCGACAATCCAGTGGTGCTCTGCGTTATAATATGTGAGGAGTGATTCAGATCCAAAAATCTCCTCGAATTTTTTCGTTTAATCTCACATTCTGCTTCCACGACCATTTTGTATTGTTCTTCATGAGCTCGTTGAAGGGCTGCCTCATTTCGTACATCATATTTATTGGCTTGCCGAAGAAATTGCTACATCCAATACATGCGAGAAGTATAGGAAAATCAGTTAGTGTTGACATCTAGGCGATAGCAAAAGTTTTTGGATTGTTTGATCGTATACCATTCTGATTGATGATATAGTCCAAAGATTTAAGCTCATGCATTCCCATATTGCACTTGTTTGATTTGATCGTGAGTCCGAACTAGGGAATCCAATCCCGGGATTAGAATCCCGGGATCCCGAACAGTTTTTAGTCCCTAAAATCCCGGGATTGATGTTTTATAATCCTGGGATTGATGATTTATAATCCCGGGACTATAAACCATCAATCCTAATTGAGATCCGGGATTTTAGTGGCTAAAAACTGTTCGGGATTCACTAGTCCGAACAGACATGTTAGCTTTTTGCTATGTTCCTCCATATTTCTTCCATAATTTAGTATGTCGTAATCGCAGTAATCATCATATCTATGACATGCTGGAAAGCGGTTTATGTCGCTTTAAGGCCGAAGGAAGCCTATTATTTCGAAAAAGTCCACTGCTTGTATTCATAGTTTGTACTTACAGGAATTTTTATATATTTGGACCTGGAAAATGCATCCAAAAGATCAATTAGGCTAAAAGAATGATATTTTTATAGCCTTAAAAAGATGATCGTTAATATTTCAGTCATAAAAATTGTTTGAACTCAATTTAGTAGAAGTTGATACCTGCCACCATATCATTCGAAAAACTTGCTCCACTGTCATTTTCTCTTGGTTATTTTCTGCTTCTTCTCATAGCTCTAAGCAAACTTTCCTCAAATGCTTGACTCGTTTGCCAAGTAAACATTTTGCTTGTTTATGCAGCCGTTTGTTCACTCTATGACACGGACTGCCTCAACGAAAACTACAATTTTTTTTTGCGATAAGTTACTTGTTTTCATTTGTGAAACTCCATTCATATTATTTGTAGGCTGATATTTCTTATTAGGATTTTTCATTTTCTTGCGTCTGGTTTCAAATGCATTTATTATATCTTTAACTTTTTCACTGAGTGCATGGTTTGCATTTGAAAGCTAATGCTTTTTCAGCTCCCAAAATTAAGTTGAGGTTTGTAACTTCGAGTAATCTATTCTGGATTCGTTGGTGACTCAATCCAAAAACAAATTGATTTCTGAGCGCGGTGTCCCGAAATTGTAAAGTCGTGTTTTTGGTTATATACTGCATCGCGGTCCTGATTTTAGTCATAATATTGCCCTAGTAGAAAACGGCGGAAGAACATTTACGTCATTGCATGCTGTTTTATTTTTGTTTTGTGTATGAGGCATACTCAAAATTAGTAAGTGCCAGTGCTGTTTTGGAAAATTTTCCAGCATTGATTTTGACTTGTTCGATAGTGATCAAATTGGACGACTCATAGATATCAATAACAAAGCTTTAAAATCTCTAATCGAAATGGATTCCAAACTGAGTTAGCAAATAATCTTCAGGCATTGTGGTCAACAGTGCGAGATACCTTCACAAAATCGGAAAGATTTACAGACAGGGTATATGAGTCCCACCCACATCAATTGTCGAAGTTGAACATAGAAAAACGACGTACAATTTGCATTTCTCTATTATCTAGAAGCCGTCTAGAGTAATTGTCTAGATTGATCCGTTTTTAACAAGGATTTTTACTGGTGGCGAGAAGTGGATCTTGTAGGGCAATAATAAGCCCACTAGTCAATGGCTTTTTCCTAATCAACAGGCCACACCCACTCCTTAAAAAAAAAAAAATTCACAAAATTTATCGCCAAAAAATTGCACATCGAATTTCACCTATTCTCAAAAAGCTCAAAATGAATCGTACAAATTTAAGATCTTGCTGGAAGCAAGATCGTGCTAAAGCCTAGTACTATACTCGAGCGAAACGAATTGTCACGAAAAGCACCCTTTCAGCAGCAGCGAAATAACATGCCGATATTGATAATAGATGGCATTAGGTCTGTTCCCGTACTACGATTAATTGCAATTAATTGCAATGAAGCGTACTAAAACAGAGTTTTTTACTCCGTTTTAGTACGCTTCATTGCAATTAATTGCAATTAATCGTAGTACGGGAACAGACCTATTATTTTGTGAGTCAAATGCGAGCACTAGTCAAGTTTGAGGCCGGATGTAGGTGATTGTGGAATATGTCTGCTCGAATGTAGCTCAAACGTAAATTATGCGAACTTGCTTTAATCAGTTCAACAATAATAAAAGAAAGTTATTAAAGCTCTTTATAGCGAGGAACATTAATGAAATGAGTAAACAAATTTATTGAAAAGTCAAAGTAGATTTTAGCGTGACTGGAATGACAGATTAACTTGAAACGGCATTGAATTTGGAATTTCATCGAAAGTCTCAGGTTTTTGCATGACAATTGAACCGTTGGTTTCTAAGCTCAAGAGTGAGGGAACAATTTGAAAGTGTCTGATAAAAATCTCTTGATCGTTATTGCGATTATGTATTATAACAGGAATATATTGGTAATAAATATATTTGGGAATAAGAAACCAAGTGACATTTTTTCTCTTATAAGATACTACAAGAGTCTTATAAGAGGAAAACTTAGAGGACAGTTCTAGTGATATCAGCCTTGTAGGTAATTATTCTTCTACTAGTATTAAGTGGGTAATTTATTGTGGCTATTTAAGCCTTACAAAAATATTTCAATTTTTATAATGAGACTAATAAAGCTCTTATTGATTAACTTTTACAATGCTTATTAGTGTACACAAGTACTTTTGTGAAGGTGTAATTGTGAAATCAAAAGTCTTTTTAAAAAAGTTGCACTCTCCGTACAAGATTCGCTAGAAAGACAGAAATAATAGCACGTAGTCCAGATACTCAATTTTCAAAACAAGGTTAATATTAGATTATAATTTTTATAAAAAGTTTAATATAAGATTATAATTCTTCTCATATGGATATAAATTTACCTTGTTATTACATAACACCTCTAAAAGCTTTAAAGTCTCACACTGAGAGTGTTATGAAAGTCAGCTGAAATTCAAGTGGCTTAGTAGAGTCTTGTAAGACATCCCAACAGCTGAATTCTGGAGAATATGTTGGTTGCATAGATATTTAAAGAATGGACACGCAATCACAATGCATGAGCCCGTACGAGAATGAAGCAATTTGACTACACATGCAATTTTACTCTCTGGAAAACAGCTTTCCCCTCAATGCCGCACGCTCTACCCCTCAGCGCTGTAGACTCTCTATGTAAACATTTATTTCGATCCATCCGATAACGGGGTAGATGGGATAGCGGGGAAAATAAAACATGGACACAAATTTCCAAATACATCACATTTCCTGAATGAATTTGATGTTTTTATACACAAACACATTGCGACCACTCGCTCACACAACTGTACCAGAGGTCGAAAATTGCTTCATTTCTCTCGGCCCATTTCGTATCCATTCTTCTTATATCTATGGTTGGTTGGGATTTAAGTTGATCTTTTAACTCCCTAACTATACAACAAATGTCTGAACATGATTGATTACTGTACACTATGAGAAGCGGATGTATTTTCATATACATATAGTCCCAACCAACAGAAACAAAAAATCTATGTCGGCACCAAAACGTACATTTAGCCACACTTGAATAGTTTCCGTATTTTGTCATATAATTAAGTGTCAAGATTATCTAGATACAATTCGGCATTCCAATGTATTAAAATTAATTATATATCATGGTTCTTCCCTTCATAAATCGTCATAGCGTAATGTGCTACTTAACCAACGTGTCAACTGAGTATACATATACAATTCAAGACTTCCAGGAAACCGGCCTAGTTTTCTATGTTTATACTATGTCAAAACGAACCTATTGTACTCAGCAATAAATTTAACACCTTAAAAAAAAATTTATGAAATTTTCATCCGCATGCAATAGTAAATATTTAAAATGTTATCGATCGCACAGACTAGAGGTACACTTTCTTTACCTCCCACACATTTTGTGTCAACGGATCGATCATCTATGTTTGAAAACTTTTCTAGTTTTCAGTGATTATTGGTCAGTTCAGCTTATTATACAGTATTAAATAGGAATACATTTGTAGCAAATCTACCACCGGCATTTCGATACACGCAAGACAGAGGACACATAATAAAAGTTCAAAATAACAGCAATAAATATCTTCAACTAGCCATCACTAATTGCATATGATCCGTAAACAAATAAAAAGTAACAACAATAAATATCGACAGCCAAATATTCGATTTGCATTATAGCATTGAGGGAGAAAATTGATAATCGCCGTACATATTTCAAGATATATATGTACGTATACACCTAACATATTAAGTGCAATAATGTTTTCCCATCACAAAAAGAATGCAGCAAATACACGATAACACACAATAAAACGTTACACATTTTCACTTTCAACTGGCAACCACTTTAACCAACAAAAATTACTTATTTCGCTGAATTAAAAGGGATCCGACTCATTGAAAAGCTGCGAAATATTACTTACCGACACCTATTAGAATTTTCAATTTGCGGTTTGCGCCTTCGATCTCGTTCATTAGAGTATAGTACTTGTCCGCCAGCGAATTGTTCACTGACGAATTGAAAAGCTCTTTTTGTATGGGATTTGACCGTTGAATTCGTTTCGTGAAGAGTATAGCACTAGGCATAAGCTAGAAAACTGGTTTTCTGCAAATGCTTAGCAGAAGTAAGTCAATTCGAAATTCAATGGTACATTTGGTTATTCATACTTAAGCTAGTTACAATTAACATAATTATTATCAGCAAATGTTGTACCCCTATCGCTGCTATAATATTCTATCAAACACGACTTGTCTTCTAAGTTTATTATAATAACTGTCTCCTAACGATAAAGAAAGAAGTAATAATTAATGTTGCCAACAGTGTATACATATACAACTGTTATGAAAGCAAAAAACAACTTCATGTAAAATAGAATTATTGCTTATCCAGTATCTTCCATTATTTCTTAATAATTTTTTCCCGGTCATTTGTTTTCAGATTTTGTACGCAACGTTGACAACGTATTGACCGCTGTTATTACGCAAGTCAGATATATGTCGGCTGTTTATTTGATAACAGCACAGAAGCTTCTGTTCAAAGAAACAAATTCATATGAATGTCGTCGAAGAATGTTCGTTGGCCACTAATAAAACCAACACCAATAATTTTTTTTTATAATCAGCGCGATCGCATATTATTATTACTATTTATCTTCATTCAAATTATATTTCAGCATATTAATCATTTTATTTCGCCTTGTTAAGCAGCTTATTTTAACATATTTAAATTTAATTTGATCAAATTAAAATATTGTTTCGAAATATTGAACATTTTACTATCCATAGATTATAACTTTTTATTCTTACTTATGTAACTTTTTACTCTTACACAACTTTTAAATCTTAGTTATTCAACTTTTTATTCTTAATTATTTAATGTTCTGCAGGTTTAACTTACCTGAAACGCCCTGATTCTTGTGTTTTAACTTAACTTAATTACTAAATTCAGCTTAATTAATTTATTCGACATTTCGTTTTGATATTGAATACGTCAGTCTTATTTAAATGCTATTTCCAATATTACACTACCTTAGCTTTAACGTACAATTTGTAGATTTGCTTCCTATACAATCGCTTTTTAGTTACTCAAATTTTTTAAAATTATAACTATCTTCATATTTTATTCATTTTTGTTTTAAAATGATTTTTAATCTTAATTTTAAGCTTGTTTGATTCCGAGATGAGAAAAATAAAACCCTCTTTTAGATATATTTCTCTGTATAGTGTCTAAATCGCAAAAATAAACTTGAAAATGAAAAAAAATATCTTGAAACAGTGAACAGAAAAACACGACTCAATGAAACTCAATGAAAACACTCATCCAGCATTAGTTCATTAAGTTTTAGCTTGTTAAATGCTATTTTATTAATAATTATTTTAATTATACGTGTCTAGTATCATCCTTTATTAACATTGCAATTACCTCAATATTTTACCAATCATTATTTACTTCATTTGTAACTTTCAAATACTGTTTTGTTTCCAGTAAACAGTATCTTTTAATTAGTAATTTTTCATTGTTTTAAACTTAGCTTTAAATTTAGTATGTATTTGTACTTTTATATGTTATTGAAAGTAGTGAATTAGATTGCCATTAATTGATTATTTCGGAATGTAATGAATGAATTATTTGCTGACCCAAGTACTCTATTTGCAAAGATGCTTTAAATGAGTAATGAGAGATAAAATTCAACAAGCATAGATGAAAATATATAGTACGAGGCGAAGTAAATATTTTGCAAAGCACTGATCATTACTGAAATGACAGTTGACAATTTGCTGGTTGGCCCATTTTACTATATTCAGATGGCAAATTATTGCATAATAACTACATACTTACTCTTTGTATTACATACTTTCTTTAACATATATCGTTTTCATAAAAACTCAAAAACAAAATAAAAAATTATAAAAAAAATTACAAAAAAAAAAACAAAAAAAATAAAAAGGACTAAAAATATTCTTGCTAATTCTCATTAAACGATAAAAATATATAAATAAAATTCATGAAACTAACTATTAATCGAGAGATCTGTCTTGAAAACTCGCATGTAGGGGAGCCCAATTAAAATTTCTGTTTTAGAAAACTATTTTCTCGTAATTAATTTCTCAGTTAAACAATGTTTTGACAGTGCTCTAGTTGAATCCTTGGAAACGTTGTTTATCATTGCGATGCTGTTTTAATATTTTTATGCTTCAACTCTTTAATTTGTTGTAGCAAATAATTTTAAAGATTACCACTAATTTATTCATTAATTGTTTTAAATATTCTCTACTTATTTATTCGAAACATGTAATATTTTCGTCTTACATGTTTCGAAATTATTGCCTTATAGTTTGATATTATAAATACAATTAGATTGCAATGCGGTGGCAACTAGTTTTAGTTGGAACAAACGTTATCTGGGTATATTTTTCGTCACATATTTAATGGGAAGATGTGAAATGAAATAAGAAAATAATTTTTGTCATTAAATTTTCAATGTAATTAATTTCGTGGGCAATATGGTACGGCTTTATAGGTGCATTATTTAATAGCAGGATTAGCCAGCAATAATTTGGTTGATTGCCGAGCGATTTCTGTCGTAACGGAATATTCTTAATAATTTCTTAATAATTTGTCTTAATAATTAATTTTTTTTCGTCTTATACATTTGATTGTCTATGATACTTATCATCCAATGATATAAAAGGACAAAGATCGTCCAAAAAATGTTCAAAAAAAAAAGTATAAAACATGAAATTTAAAAAAATCTATTAAAATTGAAAAATATAAACTGAATATCCAAATTACTGCTAGTTTGGTTGATTGCCGAGCGATTTCTATCCTAACGGAATATTATTCTTAATAATTTGTTTTTTTTTGCGTTATTCATTTGGTTATCTATGATATTTTTCATCTAATGTTATAAAGGAACAAATATCGTCTAAAAAATGTCCAAAAAAAGTATAAAACAAGAAATTAAAAAAAATAATTAAAATTGAAAAATAAAAACGAGCAAATATAAACTGAATATCCAGAGCTCTAAAAATTTGTTCGATAGATTTTTTTGCCTGATCTATGTATGTTGATCTAGAATGCAGAAAATTATTATAAGAATTCATTATCTTCCCTCCTTCCTTACAAATAATTACATTTCTCTACTATATCTTATGTTAACTGACAGTTGCGTTGAACTGTTTATGCAAATTATAATAACCCTTTCTTATTCATAAGCTTTTCTTTGATCTTATTATTACTATGTTATTCTTCTATCTATATATATTTATGTTAATAATTATTCGTCGTTTAACAGCTTGATATCGTTCCGATTCATAATTTTTCTATTATTCATGATTTTTAAAATGTTATCTGGCAACAAAAATAAAATACTATCAAATATAAACTACTTAGAATATAAAAAAATCCAATATGAAAACCTTATTTTAACTATCGATTTTATATCTCTTTTATGCCACGAAATTAATCATTGAGTCCACTTATTAATATTTAATTACTTTGTATTCTGTGCATCTTGTTATTCTACTTGCAACACATTCTTATTCTTAATGACATACGGTGTCGAAGCACGAATTTGGCAACACACTGTTATCCAGCTCGACCACAGCAAAAGTAGTAAAAACATTAGCACTAAAAAATATATATCTAAAGACTTATTCAATGATTGTAAAAGAAAGCAAGTTTAGTTTTATAAATGACACTTTAAGCGTTGTTTTAATTTATTTACTTATCAAAAATTGGAAATACACATGTTTATTTCCTGAATGCGTTTTTATTGATTTTATTAATAATTTAGTCCATGTCCAGTGAATAAATTTGATGGTAACTTGTTAAGAAAATTCTGAAAAAAATCCTTTTGGCTCAAGAGGCCTTTTTTCATGCTATGCAGCAATGCATTGATTTTTAGATGAGGCTTAATGTATAACTAATATATCCAAATCAAACCTGGTATACTATTTTGTCCTTCTGCCTTTTAGTATTTGCGTTTTTTTATTCATCGTAACAATATTTTAAATGTTCCAAGCCGCCAACGTGCAGGAAAATATCGTGAAGCACGTTAAGGACGGTGTGCTGGAGCCGCAAGAGGCGTTTAAGGTCATCTTCGACTGCCGAATGAGCTGACAGAAGGCACAAATGGAGCACACGCGGGTGTTGGAAGACCAGACTGCTGAGGCAGCCACTCCTGCAGTGGTCCCGGGTGTAAATCGGCCACGGCAGAATAAACGCGTGGCTGAATCCAGTCCTGAAGACAATCAGGAAGTCCGGGTTGGAAGGCAGGTGTCAGCCTCTGATCTAAGGAGGTGGGTAACAATCAAACGGTCGCTCCCAAAAAAAGGAAAGTGAACGTCGCCAAACCACCAGTGGTTTGTTGCTAGTTTGCGAACATAGGGCTCAGATCGTATTGATCAGCGAGCTCTATAGGGAGACGAACTTGTCCACTTGTTTGGGAGATGCTACGTGTGAGTAATATACCCTTGTGAGCTGCTGTTTGTCACCGAATGACTCAATGCAGGAATTTGGAAATACGCTTAGCTCACTGGAGCACTTTCTCCGTGGCATCGCCAGGTATGCCATCGTAAGGGGGACTTCAATGCAAGTGAGTGGGGCATACCCGCCGAAAATACAAGCAGACGGGGCATACTAGAAATGGCCACGAGGTTGCGTTTGTTGGTCTTGACTACGGGTTCGACGGCCATATTCCGAAGGTCCGGATTTTGCCATTCTATTCCCTATGTCTCCATGGCATCGGGCAAACTTGTGTCACTGGTCAGCGATTGGAGGGTGATACAAGATTAGATTGCGAGTGATCAGAATTACTTTTTTACATGTACTAGCTACGTGTGTGGTCAAGCAGAACACATCCCAACATGGTTATGTTAAGTTCACACAAGGTCATACATAGACCTATTGGTCCGTATCGATAACACATAAGAAGATATGGATTTTAATGGCTTAGCCCAAGTGGACAATGCAAGGCTCCAAAGCTTTTTGCAAATTGAACGATGCTCTTCAACTTCTGGTCTGCCACGTTCACCAATCAGAACGACTCGATATGGACTTATTTATTAATTCCGAATGCCAAATACTTCAAGGTCTGATTAGAGATGCGTAGAGAGTTATTATTAGGTCTGTTCCCGTACTACGATTAATTGCAATTAATTGCAATGAAGCGTACTAAAACAGAGTATTTTAGTCCGTTTTAGTACGCTTCTTTGCAATTAATTGCAATTAATCGTAGTACGGGAACATACCTATTATTCTTGCAGCCAGCCTAGCATCATCGCATTCAAGCACCAATATTTGTACTCAGAATCTGTCAGCTTTCCAACAAACAGTGTACAGTGCCGGTAAAAATGATAGGACACCCCATGTTTTTCAAGAAATCGTAAAATAACAAACCAATCCCAGGAAGCTAGTATGTATCTGAGATTACCGCACCACATTACATTCCCCTGGGTAATTAGCCGGGGATTTTTCGTATAACATATTGAGTAATTAAAGAAAGTTGAATTTCAGGTAGGTAAAAAAGATAAGACAGCAAGGAAAAACCAATTTTTGTTTTTTTCGGGTGTGAACGTTTGTCCCGTAATGAAAACGAAAAGTATTTTAATCTGCCCTCTTCTTCAGCGATAGACACGATAGACACTGAAGAAGAGGGCAGATTACCCTGGAAATATCGATATTTGTCACAAAATTCAATATATCTAGCTTCGAAAGGAAAAATCGGTTATTTATTAAAATATTTTTTTGAGCTAGGAAAAAATTGGTACACATTAAATACAAAACGAAAAGTATTTATTGAATTGAATTTCAATATTTGAAGGTGATTTTTTACTAGTTTTGTGTTGTGAACTCGTGACAATCTGTAGAGCAAAGCAGTTGACTGCCGAAGAAACGAATATTAGGTATGTTCCCGTACTACAGGTCTGTTCCCGTACTACGATTAATTGCGATTAATCGCGATTAATTGCAATGAAGCTGTTCCCGTACTCCGTTTTACTGAAAACTGAAAATTTGAGTAAAGTAAATATTTGAAAGTAAATATTTTTAAATGTGCGCGGTAACATATTTTTTGCGTAATGTTGCTATGAAGGTCGAATATTTTTGTGGCGATAATTTATCACTGCTTAGGATGACTTTACAATCACTATTGTTCTTCCAAAAACCGAAAACTGACACTTTTGGTTGTCAATTTTCAAGAAATGCAATGAGAGCGTTCCCGCACTCTCATGAATTTCCCCCACCACATGATTCAGGAAAATTCAGTGACTGAAAGTACGGGAACATACCTATTATAAAAAAAGTCTAGCGCATCAGAACCGCTAGAAAACTAATTTTCGAAGAAATTGAATTTGTCACGGTCCGAAAAAAAATAACACGCGCGTATTAAAACCAAGGGACAAAAAAAAAAATTCCCTCCACCATCCTTACAAGGAAAGGAAGGTGGAGGGTGGTCAACCGCCGACGATTATTTCATGACAATCGATAGGTTAAGGTTAGGGCCAAGAAGTTACGTTGAAGGAGATTGCGGCGACGATGATTTCCCTACACGGCGGCGAACCGAACGCGGAACCGACTTGAACACAGATGAAGAATATTTAAGATTACTTACAATGATCATATTATGAGTACCAGCTAGCTCATATTTATTTTCTCCTTTTCGAATGATTTGGGGTCATACCGGAGATATTACATCAAATTCGTTGGCTCAAATCTTCGCCACATCATAGCCACGGTTATTTCACTGGGATATAAAGCAAAAATCTTTTAAACTACAAATACAGTTCGCAGATACTTCATATTTCTTACCGGCATAACATAGCCTAGCGTAGTTCCATTAAAGAGCCGTAGGCTAATATCTTCAGTATATGCATCATTTTCGACGAGGATATCGATTGGTGAGGGATCGTCCTCGATTAGTTCACGGTCGAATACATGCTTATCAACAGGTCCTTTGGGTGTCTCTAGTTCCTCCTTATCACTAAGCACGGCGTGGAATGTAACTCTAGTAGATTGGACAAGTGAAAACAAAACTGCTTGACTTGTCATCATATCAGACTTTCGCAGATAGGTGTATCGGAATTATCGAGCGGCAGAATCGTCACGAGCACCCGGTTATCTACAATGAGGAAAACAGTCACAATCACATAAGAAAAGCGCAGGAAGAAACAATCACATAAGTAAAGTACAGGAAGAAGGTTCACAAGAAGGTTTACCGAATTTTTTTTTTTTTGCTCACGGCTTCTAGAAATTTCTAGAAAACAGCAATCGCTTCCTGACTTGCAGGCATCAGCCAACGTTTACACAATTTGTTTTAACGTTAACCCAATTAGTTGATTTGTCCTCAATCTAATTCTCCATCATATATAACTTCTTTCTGTTTTACCAGGAATAGGGATATAGGATCTTGGATTAAGAGGGTATAAAGTAAGGATGTGGATAAGGAAAAGATAAAGTTACTTTAAACATTTATACATTTTATACTCTATACATTTATATACTTAATTTGTTTTTAAAAATAAACTCACTAAGTTGCTGCAAGTGATCTTTTTTGTGTTTGTTTAATAGTTCAAAAATATTTTTATTCGCTCTAAAAAATTCAAATTTGTTTCTCTCCCCAGAGTATTCTCTGCAGTGAAAGATCTTGTGATCAATGTCATCACTTTTACTGCAGTTTTCACATAAGTCATTTGGTACTATTTTCATTCTTAGTTTATTTTTGTTATTTAAAGCGTTATTTACGAACAACCTATTTATTATTTTGATAGCCCTATTATTTATATTAAGACCACTATGCCATACTTTGTTTCTAAACGCTAAATCTGTCTCTGTCCATGCACTTTTTTTAAGCTTCTTAACTTTATTGCTATATTCTTTATTCCATTTATCCCAAATTTTTGTACTGATTTCATTTATAGCCTCGTCTATTTCCAACTCATATAAAACTTTGCTATCACTAAGAAACGCCTCCTTGGCCAACTCATCTATTTTCTTAATTCCTCCATGCTTAATATTTCTTGGTACCCATATAACTTCTACCTTAAATCCATCGTTTGACTCTACTAGTTTATAAATCTTTTCAACTATATTCTTTTGGTATTCATTTACCACTAATTCAACGCAGGAAAGGTTTGAGTCTGTAAAAATAACTAAGTCCTTTGATCCTGAGCTTATTCCTAATTCAATGGCCTTAAGAATACTGATTAGTTCACTGTTTAAAATCGATGTGTGATATCCTAAGCTATATTTCCTGTATATTCCATTGTTTAGGTGCATCACAGCACATCCCGCCCCAAGGATGTTTTTAGCACCATCGCATAGGATGATCTCCTTACCTTCCTTAGTCTTCGTGTTAACTAAATTAATAAACTTATCCAAACTCTCTTCTTCATCTTTTTTGAGATTGTCCTTAAATCTACCTTCTTTCTTACATATAATATTAAGATTTTTGGGGATTGCAACAGACTTTCCTGCACCAGTTTTATCTATAATATCTTTAAATTTATTATATACTAATTTATAATTGGACATCGCTGGGCTGTGCTTAATTTCTTCAAAAAATAAATTATTTTTAATTTTGATCTTCAATAATTCCTTCACTAAAAGTAATTCTGTCCTATAGATGCTAGGTAGTTCATTTGCCATTGTCATAGTCACTATATTCGCAGTATTCTGAGGAATTCCCAGACATTTCTTTAGCACTTTACATTTTAATGAATCAATTTTTTTATGAAAGTATAGCGGTGCACTTCCAAAACTTGTAATTTGAGCCTCAATTTTTGATCTGTAAAAAGATTTGTATGCCAAAATACTTCTGTTAAAATCAAGTCCCCTGTTTAGTCCAGTGATAATTTTTAGTGGAGCAGAGTTTTTATTATCATTTGTCATTTTATTACTTAGTGCGTCCTTTACCGTTAAGTTGTGATTAATTGAGACTCCAAGAAACTTAAACTGTCTAGTCCATGAGACCTGGTTACTCCATATTATTGGACATTTGTGAAAGTTAGGATTCTTATTAAAGCTCATCGCATTACACTTATTCATATTAATTGGCAGATTCAGTTCATTGCAAGTTTCCACAAACTTGTTTATTGCATTCTGTAGTATGTCAAAGCTTTCAGTCTGTTTTTTCCTATTTGAAATGATGACAAAATCATCTGCATATTGATATATTTTTGTATTATCATTACAAATTTTATGTAGATCTGCAGTATATATATTGAAAAGCATCGGACTAAGTACGTCTCCTTGAGGGAGTCCATTACCAATTTCTAAAGTACTATTTCCAAGTGCTAAGGTTCTATTGTTTAGGAAAAAAGTTATCCAGTTTATGTATTTAGGTGGTATTTTTAGTTTGTTGAGTAAATTCTGTAATATTCCCACATCTACTCTTTCATACGCATTTCATATGTCAATATTAAATAACATGACCTTTTGTCCTTTGCCTTTTTACTAATGTTCGAAGAAGAACATTAGTATTAAAATCACTTTGGCCAAAAATTCATATTTCTATATATATATATATATATATATATATATATATATATATATATATATATATATATATATATATATATATATATATATATATATATATATATATATATATATATATATATCATCAAAAAATTTCAGGGAAAAAATCTCAGGAACGCGCCATCCGATTGAGCTGAAATTTTCAGGACACATTGGTGTATATGCAGAATAGTGCCAGGTCTCACAAAAAGTTAATAATCTTTAACCCTTTGGCGCCGGCGGCCATTTTAGTGATATTTTTAATATACCTATTATTCCGTACACAAATAATTTTTGCAAAAATAAAGTTGACGACATAAATTCCGAACAAGTTTTACATGTGAATCGGATAATATTTTGGAATTTTTTAACCCCATGTGTGCGCTGGGTGCCTAAAAAGAGAACGGGAAAATTTGAAAATTTTTAAATTGCGATAACTTTTGACAGAGCCATTCCATGATTATGAAACTTTCAGGACATATTTGTTTTATTTAGTTGTAGATTAGTGTACGTTTTAATGAGCGTGCTGGCAACCCTGTAGCTAGGGCAGGTACTGAAAGTGAAAACCTCCAAATCATCGTCTCTCTTGAAAAAATGTCTTTTCTTAAAAAAAAAGCCACTCATATGTGAATTTTGTGCTTTGTTTACAAAGAAAAAAAAAAATTTGATATGGTATAACGGGCACGCCTGGTAACCCTTGCCCAAGTTACCTATATTTTTAGCATCAAAAACTTCTGTTCACGGAAACTCACGATCCGATGAACAGAATTTATGGAAATTTGCAGAATGTATTGATCTTAAATAGGACCAGGTCTGATAGAAGTGATTTTGAAATGCGGGTGATTCTGTGCCAGTGGTGCCATCTTGAAAAATCACTAAAAAAGATAACTGCTTTTAGCCCTATAAATTCTGATTGAATCGTTCGATTTTGACGAGATTCACACAGTAGAAATTTGGTTGAAAAATTCGGTTGGAGCTGCCAGCTATGATAATTTTGGTGTCTTAAATTTGAAACAATTAAAATTTGGAAGTGATAACATTCAAACCATCGAATATCCTAAAAAATGTCCGTTTCTACAATAAAACCAATCTGTATACAAATCTTATGCTTAATCTACACAGTCAAAGTAAAACTTTGGAAATTTCATGTCGGACAAGAACGGTAACCCTTTCTCAGTTAACCTATATTTTTAGCTTCAAAAACTTCTGTTCACGGGAACTCACGAATCAATAATCAGATAGAATTGAAATTTGCAGAATGCATTGGACTTAAGTAGGGCCAGGTCTGATAGAAGCGATTTTGAATTGTAGGCAACTCTGTTCCAGTGGTGCCATCTTGAAAAATTACAAAGAAAAAAAAATGCTTTTTGCCCTATGAAATGTGAATAAGTTACCAGATTTTCATGAAATTGACACAGTAGCTGAACCTTACTCTAAACTCTGTTTGATAGAAATTTGGTTGAAAAATTCGATTGGTGCTGCCAGCTATGGTAATTTTTGTGTCTTTGGTTTTGAAAATTCGCTCAGGAAAATAAAACTTTTTGCCCTATAACTTCCAGTGCAGTCATGAAATCAATAAGAATTTCATACAATTACTGGAACCTATTATAAACATTATTCAAGCCTAATTTGCTTGAAAAGCCACTATAGGATTGCCAGCTATTGTTGGTTTTGTGTTTGTTTGCAATATCTTTATGAAGCGGTTTTATCGTAGAATTTTCAATTGGTTATGATATTGTAGTGACAATAAACAGCAAATATTAAGCTTTCGATTATTTGAAAAAACTCGCTGCAGGTAACCCTAAATTTCTTTATACTCCTATAACTTCAAATGTTATATAACAACGTGAAGCAGATGTGATATATTCTTGGTTTTGATACTGGCGTAAGGTTGCCAGCACGAGTCGGTTGTGCTACTTTTGTATCAATAAATGCTTACAGTTAGTATTCATACCGGAAACATTTACAATGAAAATAAATAACCGATGTTTCAATTCCCAAAGTTCTGCAAATTTTTCGGATCGCAGCCCCAAACTCCAACTTCAGTTACAGTGCTGCAGGCACTGAGCATATTCTTCATTGATATTATATGAGATGCTGCTTTCAAAATTTTGTGATATAAGCAACTGATAACGAATATAATTAACCCGTGTTTTGCTCTCGTAAACGTTGAAATTCATGCCAGTGGTAATATCTGAAACCTTCTACCATATGAGTTATAATGCATTCTTGAGACAAAAGTAAAACGTGGCATTTGAAACAATTTGGCCGTAATAAGCAGCACATGTGGTGGAATATGCACTCAAAACCTGCACGATTCTTCTATTGTTCTTCGAACATTAGTGTTTCTAGCGGTTCAGGTGCGCTAGAGTTTTTTTTGTCTTTGATGTGATGGTCTATTGCATTAGAGCATGTTTGTGTGGATTTTCCTCTTGTATAATCATGACTATTTATTGGAATGTAATCTATAACTGCTTTCATTTTTGAAATATTATTTTTTATCAGGCTATTGATCAGTTTTACAAATATGTTTATTAAGGAAATAGGTCTATAGCTGTCTAGTTCCAGTGGATCTTTTCCAGGTTTTAATATCGGTGCAATTTTGATTATGAAGAGGTTAACATCTGGATAATTTCCATTAATTATTTTTTTGAACGCTTTGATTATGTTTTCTAGACTTTGTTCATTTAATACTTTTATCATGTCATATGTAATCTTATCTACTCCAGGGGATGATTTCTTATGTTTATTTAAAATTTCAGATAGCTGTTCCATTTCAAATTTAATTGTACTATTGTCTGTTGTTAGAAAGGGTATTTTGGTATCTATATTCATAACTTTTTTCCCCAGCCCCTGAAGATAATTTAAACTGTTTTCCTCATTCTAACTAGATGGATTTGAATTTAGAAGTCCTTTTTTAATACATCTATTGAAGTTCCGAAATTCTATAATCTTTCCTTTATTCATGAGTTCAGTCATCTTATTCTCCCAAGCTCTTTCTTTTGCTTTTTTTACTTCTATTTTCCATTCTTCACTTGATTTTGCCCATATCCTGTAGTTTTTGGGTGTACTGTTTTTATTAAATCGTTTTTTTAGTCTTGCTTTCTTCATCCAAAGTTTATTTAAATCCTCACTCCACCATTACACCGGTTCAAATATGTTCTGTTTATTATCTCTGGTATTTTCTTTGATGATTCTGTCCAATTCTTCAATAATTCCTGATAAGTTATCTGTCACATTAACTTCTTTTATTGTCCTAATAATATTCTTATAGCTCACTTTGTTTTCATTTTTTATACATTTAAAATTCCAACTTATAGTAATTATTTTGTGTCCACTTCTACTAATGTTGTTAATATGTGTTTTCCACTCTGCCTTATCAGTTATGTTGGTGATCGTTAGATCAGGCACAGATTTTCCTTGTATCATATTGATTCCGCTCTTATATGTGAATTCACCATTATTTAAAATGTTTAAATCTAAGTCAAAGTGTATAGAATGATAAGTGGGTGAACTCCTTCCATCTTCCAGAAAAAAACACTTCGACCTTGAAATTGCGCCTCCATTTACGCAATGCATTAGCTGTCAAAGCAACCTGAGAGTTTGCTAGTATTTTTTGCGAGAGTGAGTCGTATGTGAGCAACGAAAAATCTAGCCTGAGTATGTAGTTGTCGAATCTTATCTTGCACCTCTTTCTGTTCCATGTGATTTCTTCCAATTTTCCAGGCTGATCAACAATACAATCTCAGGCACAGCGTAATAACAACCAGCGTACCAACTTATTCCACTTTCCCAAAAAAACACTTTGACCTTGAAATTGCGCCTCCATTTACGCAATGCATTATTTGTCAAAGCAGCCTGAGATTATGTTGGTATATTTTGCGAGAGTGGGTCGTATGTGAGCAGCGAAAAATCTAACTTGAGTATTTAGTTGCCGAATTGTATATTGCATCTCTTTCTGCTCCATGCGATTTTTTCCAACTTTCCAGGCTGACCAACAATACAGTCTCAGGTAAGATCACTGGATTTTTGGGCCGTATACATATACGGAGTTGGTACGCTGGTTAGGAACTACTCATTACGCTGTGTCTCAGGCTAGTTCACTGGAAGTTTTGGACCGTATACATATACGGAGTCCGCACGCTGGTTAGGAACTAACTATTTACGCTGTGCCAGCGTGCGGACTCCGTATATGTATACGGTCCAAAACTTCCAGTGAACTAGCCTGAGATTGTATTGTTGATCAGCCTGGAAAATTGGAAGAAATCACATGGAACAGAAAGAGGTGCAAGATAAGATTCGACAACTACATACTCAGGCTAGATTTTTCGTTGCTCACATATGACTCACTCTCGCAAAAAATACCAGCACACTCTCAGGTTGCTTTGACAGCTAATGCATTGCGTAAATGGAGGCGCAATTTCAAGGTCGAAGTGTTTTTTCTGGAAGATGGAAGGAGTTCACCCACTTATCATTCTATACACTTTGTCTAAGTAATCTACACCAACATGAACTTGTCAGGTGACAGTTCGATTGAAAATGGTAGTAAAGGGAGAAGCGGTATTGCAATTGTACCAAAAATGGACGAGTGGAAATATTGCAGATTGAATTGGAATTTCCAGTTCGAATATCCACCGAGTTCAAAAATCTACAACGGTCGGAGAAAAGCCGCTTTAGCGGGAAATGAAAAAGTTGATATGAAAAATTAATAGAATCGACAGATCGGATCGGTCTCTCGGATTTTGACCGGTAAGGGATATAGACGTGTTGGATGGTAGCTGGTGGTAACAAAAAAAAACCTTGTATCTTTTTTCATGACGGGACTGAGCGAACGAGTCATGTGTATTTGGGAAATTACTGATCAGCGATTTGTGGCAATTTGATGACTTCCGTGGTATTCAAGTCCTGGAGCATTTGAGCGAGTGGAAAAAATTTGCGATCGAGATCGAGGATAAGGCGTTGTGAAGAGCAGTGAATAATAAGATAGTGCGATCTTGGATGAGGAGTGCGAATTATCACTGGAGGAGCGAGTTCGAACGGGCCCCAACGAGCGAGCGATCATCATCGATAGCAACAACGGCGGAAAGAAAATCAGGTTAGCTAGCTTTAAGTTTAAAATGTGTATGAATTCAAAAAGCAAAAGAGTGTATAGATATTAAGTGCATACTACCCGACCGGGTAGAGCTAAAAATAGCGACGGTTGTATTTTGAAATTAGTGAATAATAAAATCGTACGTGTTATTGTATATATAAAAAAGAAAAGTGAAAACTTCCGCGTTAAAGGGCGACTACGGGATAAGACGCAAAATCCGGAGAGATTCGCGAGACAATTAATTTTCATTTCGCGGGCTATAAAAAGTGTTAGCTCTGTCATCAGATTCTCGCTTCAGGGCGACGGACGTAGGGTCAATTCCGGCAACGAAGCGAGTGGCGCCAACCCACCCCGTTCCTTGTTAGCGATAGCCATCCGGATTGGCCAACCCTGTTCTCATTAGGGAATAGGGGTTTGTTAGCGACGTTTCGTGAATTATTTCGGTAACAACTTTGAGTGGCAAAAAATGTGGAAAGACGTAATACACTTTTTTGTAGAATCATATCAACATTCCTTATCCAAAGCAACAAAACTCAAAACTGTTCAGTGCTGGCAGCACTTTCCCAACGCAGCAGCAATAAGTTTACCTTAACAAGCTCATCTGTTGGTGCAATATTTACGAAAATGGCTAATGCTGGTTATCCTGTGTCAATAACAGAACAAAATGTATACCAAATCTGCTTCACGTTAAGTTAAACCCAACCAGTAAATTTCGTTTCGATTGAATCACTGCGCTGGAAGGTATACGGATGAAAAGAATTTTAGGGCTAACACCCTCAAAACTTTTCAAATTTTTAAAGCGTTAGTATTTGTTAGTATTTGTTAATTTTCATTGCAGCATCAATTCCATTTGCAAATCTAATGACATAATCGCTCAGTAAAGAAATTCCACACAATTACAAAAATGGTCATAGCTGGCAGCCCTTTCATGATTTTTGTACGCAATTCCTACGACATTTACTTCACATTAAGGTCCATTTACTGCATGAACTTCGTTTTGATTTCTATACTGGACCGGAAGTTATAGGGAAAAAAGCTTAATTTTGCTGAGCAAATTTGCAAGATTTATGAGACAAAAATCACCACAGCTGCCAGCTCTATACTTATTTTTCAACGAAAATGTTACATAAAGTAAGATCCAAGTACTGTGTGAATTTTGTTAAAATCTGATGGCTGAATCGGAAGTTATAGGCCAAAAACCGGTTTTTTTTCTCAGTTATTTTTCAAGATGGTACCACTGCCACAGGATTGCCCGCATTTCAAAATCACTTTTATCAGACCTGAGAAAATAGAGGTAATTTGGTGATGGGTTGCCGTTCTTGTGCAAATCGGAATTTTGAAAATTTTATCTTGACATGAAGGACAAAGGATAAAATTTATCAAAAATTTGAAATTTTTGTCAAAAATTAAAAATTTTTCAGGAAGATCAATGATTTGAAGGATTTTTTTTCAGCAGCCTGCCACAGCTACAGGGGTACCCGCTTTATGCTGAAAATCTATATGAGCTAAATTTTAGCCAACATAAATACGCTCTGTAATTTTTACGATGATCCATTGTTTTTCTTACAAGTAATGACAAATCAAAATTTGAAAAAAAATCCTTGCCTAGTTTTAGGCACCCTGCACCCACACACGGCTCAAAATTTCCAATTCTTTATCATTGACAAGCTTAAAACATAATTATTTCTCATTCCCAATACTTTTCTTTAACAAAAATTTACACTGCTTGGAAATATAGGAGTACCTCAAAATTCACTAAAACGCTCGCCGCCGCCAAAAGGTTTAGGATATCTGAATTTGAGAAAGTCATGGACCTACCTACTATATACATCTACGTTCTCCAAAAATTCTCAGCTCAATCGGATCGGTCTCTCCAGAGATTATCTCCCTGAATCATTTTGCTGATATATATATATATATATATATATATATATATATATATATATATATATATATATATATATATATATATATATATATATATATATATATATATATATATATATATATATATATATATATATATATATATATATATATATAAAGAAATATGAATTTTCGGCGAAACGAGTTTAATACTAATGTTCTTCGAACTTTAGTAAAAGTTCTCTGAAAAACCAACGCACTTTTGAGGTGTTTTTGAGTTTCTTTGGTCCTATACCGTGATCACATTTCGATATTTATTATAATAGTAGGGGAGCCCAAGCGGGGATTTCGCGCGTTACTCGAGCGCGTCAGAAAATCATATGGGGAGAAGCCTTACACCCCTGTAATGTACCCTACCACATATGAGCTCTTAATATAGTGGGGTGCGTTGAGGGCAGCCCGTCAGATTAGTAAAAAAAAATTGATCCTCAGAAAAACTCGAGCGCGTCAGATTAAGATAAGGTAAGTTAAGTACATCCAGAAAAGAGTATATTTCAATAATCTGACAATTTGAGCGTGGCATAAGGAAATGGGCAAGTCACAAAGTTGTAAAAAAAAAACCTCACCTCGAAAAACTCGAGCGCGATTGATTTTTTTTTTGTTTTGAAGGAAATCCTATCAGGATTACGAAAAACATATAATCTGACGGTTTTCATGAGGCGATGTAGCTAAAACCATCAATAAATGATGAAGCGTATATATGCTGAGAACTGTGTATTCCCCACTCCACGCCAATCTTCCTTCTCACTCTTTCTCTATCTCTCAATCCTCGCACTGTCCTCACACTACCGTCTGCTGCCATGATGACATCTTAGCCGATCACAATGACTTCTTAGTTTTTGTTGATGTACGACGCTTTGGTTTGTTTGTTGTGTTTTATGCTTGAGTTACAATCATTGCAACCAACATTTGCTGCCAAGTTTTGTTGGTGGAACGAGTTACAATCAATGCAACACAACATTTACTGTCATCTGTCACTGGCTATATTAAAGAAATTGCTGTTCGATAATTTGGATCCTTTAAAGTCTCGGAAAGAGATATCAGTGAATATTTTATCCTCTAAAAGCTGCGGAGTATAATGCAAAGCGAAAATGAGACAAAAAAATAAAAATTCTGATTGTCATTTACATTTGACAGTTCCGATTTCCCGAACGCTCATAGGAACAGGTGGAATTGGATATTTTCAAAAATGTTGTTGCCATGCCAAGTTTGAGATATGAGCAAACTCTGCTGCCAAGCAAAGTTGTGTTGCATCATTGTAACTGCTCTCATACGTTCTCATGGGTTCAAACTCATTTTGACGTGCAACAAATGTTGGTTGCATTGATTGTAACTCTAGCTTTAAAATAATTAAGTGAATTTAATGCAATAAGTTTCATATGACGAGGAAGTTGAACAATTGGAAACCAACTTCGAAGACGAATCCAGTGAGGATGAAGATTAAAATACTTGTTTTATATATATTTTTTCTACTTTCATATCAATAAATGATTGAATTTTCTAGATATATATATATATATATATATATATATATATATATATATGTATATATATATATATATATATATATATATATATATATATATATATATGTACATATTGTTTTTATTTCATCCAGCAATAAAAAGAAGAAACGAAAAAAAATTTTGTTTTTAAATTGTCAGATTAACAATATCCCTCCATATAATTGTCAGATTATCATTTAGGACAACTAAGACATCAAGTTAAACCCTCTATATAAAAATCTGACACGCTCGAGTATTTCATGGTCACATTATTTTTTTACATTTTAAAAAATCAGTCATGACTTTCGGTCACGTCCAAATCGTCAGTCATTTAAATAGGACAATTTTTTGGGTTCACTTAACATTCCCTCTGAATATCTGACACGCTCGAATGACTTTTTTTTTTGTTTTTTTTTACCCCTTTTTACGGCCACCCCCCTCTAGTTAATCGTCAGATTAATATCTATCGGTTATCAGAAAGACAAAGCGCGTATACACTATGAATGTCTGACGCGCTCGAGTATTTCCATGTGACTGTTTTTTTTTTACGTTTTTGAACACTTTTGCACGCTCTCCCCCCCACTAAAATGGAAAACTTTACATAATCTTTTTTTCATTTTAGAACGTAATCTTCACAATCCAATAGGTCCCCACGACGCTTTAGTAACTGCAAATTTAGCATCCTGGGCTCCCCTACTATAAGTCAAATTTTTCAATATTCGAAAAAAGTCATCAGAGGTGAATTTTCGCGTGCATTGATTTTTTAGAGAATTCGGTTAGCTTGAGGTGTTAGGCTCATTCAACTCAGATATATATGACAGAAAAAAAATTGCCACCACAAAAAAATCGAAAAGTGGCCGCCCCAAAAAAAATAAATCGAAAATTTGCCGCCCCTGAAATTCGCCGCCCTAGGCCCGGGCCTACCGCTATGTACCTGTTATCTTATATATCTTATATATTTTTATATATTCGCTAACACACAAAAAAAGATTTTGACGCTAAATTTACAAGTTTTGTGTCTGTTATATACGTTTTAGTTTAAGCAAGCAGCGGCAACATTTCCTCGCTAAACTAAATCGAAAATGACGTCATTAAGCTTTGCTAAGCTTAATGGGCCATTTACATTGGCGTCCATGCGTCCACGCGTCCATGCGATCTAGCGTGTTTTGCTTACATGAGTCAAATTGATTTTGTTTATATAGGCGGGTCTAAAGCGAAGGAGGTGGAGTATGCTGATTCATGTACAATACATTTTAAAATGATTTCATTCGCTCAGTGGCATGTGTGGATGATTCGTTGGTGATCATTTAAACATATGTTTTGTGGATGATTATTTTCTTATATAATGATGTGGATAATATATATTTTGCATCCTTACGTGCATGACTATTACGAAAACAAATTGAATGCATCTGAATATCTAGACACAAACATATATATGTAGGTATATATACTCATATGGATAAATACATACAACTTTCTGTTACCAATATATTTGTACGGAGCAAAAAAACATCATCATAAGCGTGTAAAATCCATCCACTTATCGCCTTAGCCCCGCCTTCAAAAAACTGGATTTGAGTTGACTTGACTCGTGTAATCTAAAAACGCTTGGACGCGCGGACGCATGGACGCTTGTCTAAATGGCCCATAAAACCGAAATAAGTTTCAGTTTAAGTTTTTAGTTTCAGCTCCCAGCCGCAGCGTACCTTACACAGAAAAAGCGCAGAACTTGACTCGACTAGGGTTGGCCTCACAGAGCTCACAGTTAAACCACTACTAGGCACGTCTGTTCTATTCAAAATCCCAAAACGCAATTATATTGAGGAAATATTCGATTGAAAAACAAGAGAACGTATCAAATAATGCTTTGTAGTTCTTAAACATAAATTATGTATTTTTATAAACAAATGCGAATACAAAAAAAATCATCTTACATCAATCATCACATTATGCTAAAAACATATCTTTATAAGGAATTGCACTGAAAGGTGTTTGAATGGCAATGACCAGTACTTCACTAATGGCATCTGTTATTGATTGGTGAATTTCGTCGAAAACTTCCTTCCAATTTTCATTAATGAACAAGTTCATGTTGTCGCCCAAGGCCTTATCTCCATTGAACAAATTTTCGAAATGTACAATCAGTCGACTAATATCGAAGTCCAACTTGAATTTACTAATCTTCAAATATTCTTCTCCATTCTTCTTCTCTGATCCGCCGACAAATTTGAATCTGGCATCGACATCCACTGAAAATAGGACAGTCGAGGTAATTATGTCCTTAAATCAAATTGGAGAAGTGAAACTTACATAAAGTCATGTTACTCTTTCCGTGGCCGACGATCGGCAAGATCAGAACATTTCCTTTGATTTCGTAATTGCCCAGCAGTTTGAGGACTGGAATCTTAGCGTGAACTTCAAATGTAGCTGTTTTTGGATCCTTTTGGAAACCGCTGAAATTTCAAATGGATAATTTTTTTCAGTTTCATAGTGTAATCTTAAATAGACTGTGTACATACGTAACTCTGTCGATTCTTGTATTCTTGAATCCGTGAAGTGCCGCGTCAACGAATTTCAATTGAATGCTTACGGGGCTGTTTGGATTTTGTGCAAGAACCATTGTCTTGACTTTCAAAGGATCGATTGGTATAAGATGCAGTCCACGATGTCCATTGGAAGAACTCACAATAACCGAATTGATTGCATTTGTTATGCACTTGTGATCCTCGAATTTACATTTTGGCAGACCGTCAGCTGGAAAACATAAAAGTATTTGGAAAATTATTAAAAAAGTACGAGTAAATTGAAAAATTCGATAAAATTAAAAAACCTGAACCGCTATAAATACTAATGTTCGATGAAAAATAGAAAAATCGCGCAGATTTTGAGTACATATTCTTTTTTATTGTTTCATTCTATTTTATAGTCCTTCAAGAGCTCTCCATCGATCCGAGTAAAATTAACAGGGTTATGGGCATGATATGGGCATGAGCTTAAGGACAAGCTCTCATGAATGGTCAAAAGAGTGCAAAGAAGGTCGAGTCCTTCGAAGATAACAACAACAAGATGCTCTAGAGATCCTTGCTAATAGCTGTACACTTTATGGACCTGGTATTGACGATTCTGTGTGAGTAGAGAAAACAATTAACGTTTTTTTACAAAACAAAAATTTCAAACGCGTTTTCTGAGAATTTTTATTTTTAAAGTCGGTGAGCCACGTAACTCAAAAGATAACAAGCCGATCCTTCTGTAATTTCGAACACTTATTTTGTAAACATTTTACGAGGTAACGCTGTCGAGATATTTTATTTTTAGAATCCAATTTTTTTAAAAATAGGAATTTTTCCGATTAAAAACCACAATTCCGAAAATAAATTTTTCTTTTTTTTTGGTTTTCTTGACTTCAAAATTACACCAAAAATGAAATAAACAAAATAAATGAAAAACTCGACAGCGTTACCTCAAGAAACTCACTAACTAACAGAATCTTTTTGGGTTTTTTGGTTTCAGATGATCCAGTTATTAGATATGTTTCTCATGGCAATTCATCTTTTTTTTGGGACGTCTATTTAGATGTAGAGTCACTGGCTCATTTTTCAATATTTTTCAATAAAAAAATTAATGGATACTGTTTAATATATGTACTTTAGTATATTCTGTCAGCAAATGAACTAACCTTTACCATGTTGCTAAAAAAAGTTCTTCAAATTATGCTTAAAAAATCAAGAATTAGTTTGGAATACTCTAATTCTGAGGTAGTAATTCTCTCGATTTTATAGATTTTATCTTTGTAGTGAAATAGCTTCACTAAAGTTCGTATATATGTACGCTTGTTTCATTTCCTTAAATGTCTCTGTTCTGAGGCAGAGTCTGATTTTGCGCCTGCTTCCAATAATTATACTTTCATTGACTTTTCGAGCCAGAGCTTCTTCTATAGTATGCACGCTCATTTTATCAGTGACCTCATGGTTACAATCACGTTCATAGATTTTTCTGTTGTGTAGGGGTGGAATTGTCCATCCTCATGTCAAACGCTGGTAAAAATCCACGTTTCCGATGAGTACATGAGGGCTAGCATTGGAGAGAAAGTTTTGATAGATTGGAGTAGGTTTCATCGTTGCTGTAATCGGTTGTGATTTTTAACCCTAGGTAGGAGAATGCTTCAACTTGTTCGAAGTTTCATTCATTTTTATTTTTTGCACGTGCTCTTTTTGGTGTCTTTATTTTCGTTGCTGCCCACTTGTTGTTGATCAGCTGCATAGTTTTTGATGTCGGCGCTGCTACCATAGATTTCATTTTTATTTGATTTACGTGCAGGCCTATGCTCTTCGTGACTTGCTTTTCATGAAGGAATCTTCAACAGCTCGTTTGTTCTGGCACATATGTCAACATCGTTTGCCTAAAACAGCAGTTAGATGGACTTAATGAGGATGTTACTCCTCATGCTCAGGTTGAAGAGGGTATACCCTTGCCGTAGATTGTTGTTGATTAAAAATGGCCGTGATAAGGATCCAGCTGCCTAATATGGCTTCGTACATTCGTCATGTCTTATCTCTTATGAGTTCTTATCAGTCTATAAGCTTGGTTGCAATACTCAGAACAGAGAGATAAAGGGGAAATAAATCAAGTGTATACATATAAGAAATTTAACGAAGCAATTTTATTATAAAGATAAAATTTATAAATAGAACAAATCGAGAGAATTACTAGCTCAGATATTCCATTTGTTTTCTTCGCTACCTAAGTTCTACGAGCCTTTAGTTGTAACTTGTCAAATTCGCTTAAACACGGCCTACTATTTGCACATAGTGCCTACAGTTTTCCTTCACTACTACTAACGCTCAGATTCAGGCAAATTGCTTCAATTTTCACTGCTGTTCTCATTTCCTTATATATATATATCTCTCTCTCTTCTGAGCTGCGGTATCGCACTTTCTCATGGCAATGTAAACTTTTACTCTTGGTGAACAAGTGCACGTACAAGTAAATTACTAGTGAGTAGCAATTGAACGCCGAGATCTAGATGAGATCACTATAAAAGAGGAAATCTGCAGTGCTCTTAAGGACCAACTGGGACTGACAAATCAAACATCGTGGTGCTTAGAAACTCTTTTAGGGGTACCCAAATAGACACTCTACATCTTGCTGTTGACCAAGCACGTAAGCGCTTAGCAGTAGGCAAATTCCGAATCGGGTGGAAAGCGGCTCACATACAATGGGATTGACAACTCCTTCAATAGACGAGAGCTGAGTTCCATTGTAGACCTCATTTTTGTCAGCTTTAATCAAAGACTTGCAATGGCTGGTTAGAAAGCACTACACCCACAGTGATCATCAGGCTATAATAGCCACGGTGAGCTCAATATGTAACAAAATCACAATCTGTGCTAGATTCCTGAGCAGAAGCATGGTTGGCTGGTTCTCCAAAATATGAGAAGAATAAATTTCCTTGAAAATGGTATTCCTTGCTATGGAACTGGGGAACAACAGGCTTCCATGCTACGACGTTAACTTCACAAGACCAGGGAGGTAAATTATTGGTGGAATGCAGAAATCCAGGAGCTCCAGAAAAAATATCTCAAAGCTAAGTGGCGTAGCCAGCGTCACAAGAATAGCGCAGAATACGAAAAGGTCAATTTCAATCCATGGGGTAGAGTTTACAAAGCTATTAGGACTACAATAAAGCGAAAGAGTTCTCCTCAAATCATGCGTCCGATGGATGCTCCAGCAAATAGTCATAATGCTATTCCCACAGTTTTGGGGCGAAAACCTGCCGGTAATACAGGTTGACCGTCAAAAAGTGCCAGCAGTAAGCAAAGCAGAAGTGTTGGCAGCCATACAAAAAATCGGTGACAACAAAGCGCCAGGATTGGATGCGATACCCAATAAAGCACTCAAGCTGGCGGTTTACAACGTGCTTACGCGCAAGTGTTTTTTCTAAGCAGTGGAAGCCATAAAAGCTGATTCTTCTGCTCAACTAGGTTAAACCTATTGGGGAGACATCTTCCAATACGCCTGCTAAATACGATGGGGGAAGTTTTCGAGCGGGTTATATACGAGCGTCTGCTGTCTGAAATTGAAAGCAAAAAGAAACGGCAATTTGGATTTCGAAAATGGTGATCGACTGTGGAAACTGTGTTGGACTTAGCAATGAACGCTAAAGATAAAGGAGACTACTGCGCTGTGGTCATACTAGACGTAAGGAACACCTTCAACTCCGTGAAGCGAGGCCATATTATAGGCGCGTTGGCCGATAACGGAGTGTCAGGCTATTTAGCGAAGCAATCTAGATAGTTAAATCATGGCTTGGTTGCGCTGGGCTTGAACTAGCTGACCATAAGACGGAAATGGAACTAATCACAAAGCGAAGGAAAGTTATCAGTAGTACGGATAAATGCTGGCGACTGCATAATTACCGCGAAGCATGCTATAATATATCTGGGCGTGACTATCGACGTTAAACTGAGCTTCAAGCCTCAACTGGGAAAAGCAGGTAAGAAGGCATTCGTTGCTAGTTCAGCAGGAGCTAGATTGCTACCCAATATTGGCAGCCCAAAACAAAGCCGAAAGCTACTAAATTCAAAAGTGATATGTTCTGTTTTATTTTACGCAGCACCAGTGTGGGCACCAGCACTGAAAATAAAATCAAATCGACGAAAAACACAAGTGGCCTATCGGCTTACGAGGAGACGTTTGTTATAACCAGTATGGTGCTCATTGAAATTCTTGCGGATGAAGCGATTTGACTCTACAAAAGCGAAGCGCGGCCAAGCACGCGAGAGATTGAAAGGCGAGTGTCAATGCGCTTATGGCAGAGTATTTGGGAAGAGGATCAAAACGGGCGTTGGACGCACAAATTAATCCCCAACGTGGTGCGATCGACTTCAAGGAGTCACAGAGAAACGAGCTATGAGGTGATTCCATTTTTAAACGGATGGTTATTATCTGTACGTTTTGGACACGAAAGCTGCAAAAATGTACCCGATGATGCGGAACATATTATGCTCAGTTGTCCGCGCTTTCAAGCATGGAGAAGTAGCCTAGTGAAGGTAATAGACACAAGGATATCAGCAGAAAATATCGTATGCTGGAATCCCAAACTGCGTGGAATGCCGTCGAACCATCACTAGAAAATGTACACCAAAACTGTGTGACAGACAATAAGAAGAAGAAGAAGAATCAAGGTTCTCTAGCAGAAGCTAATGGCTGATCCACCCTGCGAAGTAATGCTGTGTAAGTAGTCCCTTGGGGAGTGTGAAAGAATAAGGTGGTTTTAGCTGGTAAAAATCCGGCACGCTCCAGGGATTTCCACCTTCTAACAGTGAAAAAAGATCAATCTGAGGTGCCAATCATCAGGTATAGTTTCACTATCCTTACCTTCAGCACTTTTTGATGAATCGCAGGATGTAATTTTGTGCCTTCATATTGAAATAATTCGGCGGGTATTCCATCGGCTCCGGCGATTTGTTATTTTTGAGCCGATGGATCGCACGATCATATACTAGGTCTGTTCCCGTACTACGATTAATTGCAATTAATTGCAATGAAGCGTACTAAAACGGAGTAAAAAACGGCTTCATTGCAATTAATTGTAGTACGGGAACAGACCTATAACCTATTTATCAGGTTTACACAAATTCTGCATAAATCTTTTTTCTATCCTAGACCGCTTACTATACTCATTTCTATGAATCTTGTAGTATGGTTAAGTTATTGCTATTAATTGTCAATCGTATTGAAGACGATTAAATTCAAATAAATATCAGCAACTTTATATAAACTGCGTTTCGGGGACTACTTTTTCTAAAGGAACCGTGGCAACAACAGATTTTTGTTGCTTTCATGCGAATAATATTTATTAACCATATTGCTTATTATAAGAACCAGTCTAAAAAACAATATCTACTAATTTATTCTATATATTCAATATTTATTTTCACTTCATGTTTAAACCGGATAACGTCAGAAATTTCTAAGAACTACTCATCACTCTGCTCTTTGGTGATATTACGCGTCAGTCGCATGAACAAAAATCAAATTTATGAGTAAAACGAATTTCGATCGAGTTTATAACAAGAAACTCTGATCAGTAGGCAGGCATCTTTCACATTCATACTATTATTCAAACAGGAAAACAGCTGATTTAAAAAAACAGACTTGATTATCTAGCGAAATTCTGAATTTTTTTTTAGCAAAAAACCTGACTTTTGATTAAACACGTGCGGGTCTTAAAGTCACAAACAGAAAAAAATTTGAATTGGTGAACAATTAAAGTCTAGTGAATTATGCTCATAAATATGTAAACTGATATCGAATTCCCGAAAATCCGGTTTCATATTAAAACTGAATTTCTTATATCATCTTCGTTCTCAGGTGCATGTGAAATGAAGTAAAAAAAAACTAAGTACTGGGAATCTATCACATAATATTTCAAAGAGAATATTTTTTGCGGAATTAATAAAAATCGGTTTGACGTGCAAGCAAATGTTAACTCATGCTAATTTTAAGGTAGGAATTTATATTCCCACTTTCTGTTTTATATAATCCAGTTCAGCTTGACTATACTGTAATTTGGCGTTTTAGAACAAGCTTGAAGTTGTTTGCCCAAGAGCAGATATGGCAATAAATTGAGCGATAAAAGCTCATTTCGAACGCAGGTATGTTTTATTTATTTTTAATTCTAATATTGTTACATACATATGTGAAATGCAATTTAGACTCGGGAAATAATTCCTATGACGAAGACTATCGTTAGATCTTCAGACAAGCTTATAATTATTTTCAAAACAATGAAAGCAGATGAGAAAAGAGTGTTTCACATGTTTCATAAGATAATTTGAATAAAATTGCTAAGTATAGTACTTGCAAACGCCAATTCGCATGGACTCAGACAAAAGCTCTTCCTCTATTCAACTGTAATGTTGTCTAAGCACGGTAATAGGTCATTTTTAACTACCTTTGACTTCGAAGTGCCCAAACAGTGACTTGCTGGCACGCATAAAAATTTCAGCAAACTTACGGTCGACATTCGGAAAGGAAACTTGATTATATTATGAAACTCCCTGGCAATGACTTTGACACTGACTTTGGAAATGAATTTCAGCGGTGACGCGCTAATACGATATTGCACTTAACGACAGTGTAACCTGCCCAATACAATGGCTAGACGCATCTCACCTGTGGGTTGCATCTAGTTTATATGAATAGAGAGCTTTCAAATATCTCAAATGTTTATGAATGGCAGGTAGTTGGGTTGGCAGATCAGAAACGTAGGTATTCAAGTGGAACGAAATGTGTAAATAAGTAGTATCGTAAATATTTGGATGACGGGACAGGTATTTGAACGGTGAGTTAATAATTGTAGAACATGGAAGCGAAGGTGTTGGATAGCTCAACTGATTGGATTCAAACAAGCTTTTCTTTTGGGCACGTGATATTTTCATTGGACAATTTCGCAGGACAGATTCGCATAAACGTTTTATCTACATTTTAGCGCTTTCGAGATATTCAATGATTTGTGTTCTGATTTGTACTGGAGATATATAGAGAGGGCATTTTTCAATATTGATTTTAACATACGTCCACAAAGGATAGATTTTTCAAATATTGCAGAATGATGTAGTAGAGTATGTAGTTTGAGTCCGGTGTTAACTCAAAAATGACAACAATGTAGAAAGAACGTTTATGCGAATCAGGGCAGAGTGAGAAATGTACAAAAATTCAAGTCAAAAGTATAGATGGTGACGAGCGTGAAGAGTGATAATTTCAGTGGTAAACACGGCGATGACCGGCTGGTGAATCATTGCGGTCAGTTGAACAAACATAGACTATAGACTGGTTTTTGATGTGCCCTTCGTTTTTCGCGTGGCTGTGAACTATGGTTTCTCATCGAAAGTATGAAAATTATGTAAAATATGTGCAAATAAGTGATTGTGTAGAATTCTTGCTGGTGTAGAAATTAAAGGTTCTAATTTCGAAGATCTTTGGAAACTGGAAGAACTTGATACTGAGTGAAATATGAAATGAGTTTCACGGACCCGAAGTTCTCAATAATCATGAAAAGTTAAAGAAACTCTTATTGCGTGGCTTTTGTTTGTTTTAGAAAAAGGTCCTCTTCTCGACCATTCTCTACAAGAAAACCGAAAGAAAAATATTCTCAACATTTAATCTTGACTTCTATTGTCGTAGAAATTATTTACACTATCTATTTGCTTCTTACAATTTTGCATATCAATTATTATTGCAAATTGATTGCAAACTATTTCAATGACTTTCGCCTTGGTGGTTCTTAGTTTGGAAATAGAGCCAATGACGCAAGCACATGATATTTTTCCCAGTTTGGATCGATTTTCTCAAAAAATAATTTTTTGCCAAATTATTCGATAAGATTTGGGTTGAACGTTCAAGGGGAGCAAGATGTGCATCAAGCTACAAATAAATATCTCCGTGTGTATATATATTGCTAAATTTGACAGATTTGAGGTCAGCAGGTGCAACGTTGAACTACAAATTTGGAGACACCACAACTTATATTTTTCTAAAATGTTGTACTATTCACTGCAGAATGTTTAACGATTCACTGCTGATGAGATAAGTAACGATTTTAAATATTTCACGAGCTACGTCAATTCAAATTTACTTGATTGAAATACATGCTAAGTTACATTCTTTGTATTTTGCGTTCCATTGCTAAACTTGGCAAAATCAGTACATTCTTGAAACGACTTCTTTCACTAAAATGAAAAATGAACAGGAAAGTTTGCATGTACATATGTAGGTATTCAGAAGATCTTTATTCTGTCGCGTAGACTGATTTTTTTTACGAAATTTTGATACAGAGAGTCCGACGCCACACTAGCACAGTACAAAAGTGTTTATGAATTGTTTCATAGGTGCTTTTTAGAACATATGTATGTACAATAAATTTTCGTGGTACTTTAAAGCAAAGTGATAAAAGTAAAGTTTTCATTTTGACATTCTAAGTTAATATGAGTAAGAGATATCTATGCAACCTTTTTCACCAACTGATTTCAAAAATATGCTTTATACTCAAAAATAGAATAAACTGCGCTGCTAAAATTACCGAATAATCGCACTATACTGCACGTCATATGAAGTATTCCTCCAAAAATTTGATCTTTTACAATAGAATCATTGGAGAATACCAAAGTGACTTCACAAGTAGAGGGTCTAAGATTTTCAGTCAAACAATAGTTTGAAAAGTGCTGACGGTATAACATCGAAGTGAATCAGATCTTTATACACTGGGAAAAATCCACATAGTGTGGAATTTATGGTGGCATACGCTATGTATATGGTACGGTAAGCTACAAAATATCGCTCCCAGAGGCATTATATCACAATGTATATAGAACATACTCCTCCTTAACATAGCGCAGCATTGATGGGCACAAAATATAGCTGAAAGGCTGAATTCCCATACAGTACGGGCTTTTCTGCTGAGCATATAGTCTCAACTCCAATGTAACATAGCCCCAACTACTATGAGCATAGTCCCGGCATACATCATTAAACTATCGAACTATAACTGTCGGTTCTTAACGGATAGGGTCGCATACTCTAATCCGGATTTAAGCAGGATTTATTTGTAGTAACTCAACTCTTTAGAAATAAAATGTCAGTAGTGAAAGTAGGAATTTTCAGCATCTGCAACTATCACTGCACCGAAATGGGCGGTGAGGACTATAATAAATGGCATTGGGGGTTATAGTACATGGATTTGCAAGCTATAATACATAGCATCATTATAGTGTCCGGGGCTATGTTTTATCACAATCCCGAAAACAGCTATGTATATAGCGCCAGAACTATGCAAAGTTATGGCTTCTGTCGCTATGCCTTTTATCAGTGTAATTCTGTAGCAACCATTCAATACAAATACTATAGGTCTGTTCCCGTACTACGATTAATTGCGATTAATCGCGATTAATTGCAATGAAGCTGTTCCCGTACTCTGTTTTACTGAAAACTGAAAATTTCCCCTCTTTCAGTAAATTTCAGTAGGGTCTGAGCTACTGAAAAATACTGAAAAGTGTCAAACGGTGTGTCGCGAGTAAATATTTTTAAATGTGCGCGGCAAGCAACATATTTTTTTGCGTAATGTTGATATGAAGGTCGAATATTTTTGTAGCGATAATTTATTACCGCTTAGGATGACTTTATAATCACTATTGTTCTCCCAAAAACCGCAAACTGGCACTTTCGGTTGTCAATTTTCAGGAAATACAATGAGAGCGTTCCCGTACTTTTCATGAAATTCCCCACCACATGATTCAGGAAAATTCAGTAAATTCCAGTTACTGAAAGTACGGGAACAGTACTTGATCATATGACTAAGATTGCAATGACCAACGCCCGGTCTCAGGTCAAAATTGATGTTGGCTATAGCAACGGCTTGCACAGGACTTTGAAAAAGGTGGCAAACACACAAATTTGGTACACATTTTCCCTAACTCCTGATGAATTGCTGTGCATCAAAAAATTTCAAGAGTAGGTTTGTTTACTTATTTATTTATCCATTTAGTTCGAAACCCATTTCATAGCCAAACTGCTGAATTGCAACAAGAAAAGTATAAAAAAAATAATGACAGTACAATTCAAAGCCATAATGTTCAGATCCGGGATCCATAATTAATCAGAAGCAATATAAAAAGAATGTAATTCTTAAATGCTGCTACAGAATGAGGAAGAGAACCAAGCTGGAGGGTGCAACTAGTGCGCTAAAATCGCAAAACAGGAGAATAAATGTAGGAAGACTTAATTTGCCGTTCGTGTTGCCGTTCAATTGATCAAGATGCAATAGGATCATAGGTGGCCTCGGCTGACTTTTAAAAGGAAACATTTGTCAAGGTAGACTCTGTGCTTGTCAAGGTGGGGGATGTTGAAGAATGGCAAAAGTCAAGAAAAAGAAGAAGAAGTAATGGTTCAGTTTATGCATGATAAACAGAGTCGAAGGCTTTAGCAAAATTTACATATATGATATGAACCTGGTAGTTACGATCTGAAGCCAGGGTGACTGTGTAAGAAATTCCAATAGGTAAGGCAGAGGTACACCGATTTTTAGCAAAGTCATGTTATCGACAAACAAAAACGAATTTCCGAAAAACAGGGAAGGGGTTGATATTGGGCGTTAGTTCGAAGCAAAGTTGTATTCACCAGATTTTTGAACAAGAAAAAAGCTTGCCAGCTGCGACGAAGAAGTACATTTATCTACGCAAAGACTGATATAAAATGAAATAGGAGAACACACTAGAAAAATTAGAAATTTCTCACAAACATTTTAAGAGAGGACATAAAATGTTTAGCTTTGAGAGGATTACTCGTTGTTGAGGATATATAAGGAAGTAAATTGAGAGAAAGATCATACTCCTGTGTTTATACTGATGAAAAAGAAGCTCGTGTAATATCATGGGTAGAGTAACGGCGCCTAGTGTATGGGGTCTCTGGTTTGAATCCCATTTCAAACGAGCGACCGTGCATCGAGTTTTGAGCTCACTTAGCTCTGAATAGGTTCCTGAGTTAAATCAGGGGTGAAATTAGTCGTAGAACTAGTCACTCTATACTCATATTCACGTTAATTGTAAATTTGTGAATAAAGTTCTTCAATCCCTAGACTCAGCAAGGATTGCTTTATGTTGATTAAAAGAGCACTGCAAAGGGATCACAAGTATCCTAATGCTGAGTATTAACAACATTATTAAATGAAAGAGAGAATCAAGTGGAGTGAAGAAGAACTTTAAAGAGCGAACAAAGATCCTGAAGTTTATAGAGTTATTCAACATCAGGCTCTCCTAAGGTTGTCTTCGATTTCTGGACAATTGTAGTGTTTTTCAGGTCGCAGCAGGCTGTTGTTAAGTTTGAATTGTATAAACTGTATTTAACCGTATAAAAACGGGGCTCATTAGAACACACACAATTATTACATATAGTATTATTATATATGTTATTAGAACACAACGTGATTGAAATAGAGTCATTGAAGCAGGAACTAGTAAAAACAAAGAAGCATTTGGAACAGAGTTATTTTGAGAAAGCAAACCAAGAGCAAAGGAAAAATGATAGAGAACTGGAAATACTGTTGCATGATTGGATGAGAAAAAAATCAGGGTTCCGTTGAACAGATGGCGTATCAAAGTCACCACAGATGATAATGTAGAACAGAGGAAAGTTACTATCTAGATAAGAGAATGAAAAAACTCAAACTTGAAGTTTTGATTCAAAAGCCAAGTTTAAGGGAGAAAACTCAGGTGATCGTGCGGATGCAGCTCTAAATTACTTTCAGGTTAATCCTCATAACACGAACATTCTGATAACATAAAGAAAAATTGTTAAGCTTGCGAACTAGGTGCGAGATCTTTAGTTGTTGGTGGAACGAAAATATCAAATGTTTTCTGATAGTTTAACTAACGTTTCTGGAGGCCTAAATTTCGGATGAGCAACAATGTCTAGACTGGATGTTAGTATTAATTTAAAAGAAGTCAGGTATCTATTAGGCTGCTTGTCTTTTGTCAACTTGATGCAGTCAAAGATATGCGGCATTTAGCCAAGGTTTTTACAAATATAATTTTCCAAAGCAGCGGCTGACGTTTCATACGCAAAATGAGAAACAAAACCTGTATAGGAGGTGAAATTATTCACAGAGCCAGATCGTCATCACTAATATTCACAACATTTTGCAACAGCGTTAACGAAGGACGTTAGCAAAGTTGATCGGTAGCAAGAACAGATACGGTATCGGTATGATGTCTGGTTGTCTTTCAAGGCCCGGTTGATTTAAACGGACAGTTCAGAGTTAGCTCGGTTTGAGTTACTGAAGCAATCGTAGAATTTGCCTGGTTTGAAGATGTTAGTGGTAGAGAGGACAATCGCCCATGTTTTCCCTCGTCTGTGAATGCCATTGGAGTAGACCATGTATATGCTATTCAATGTAACTCTGAAAGATGTTGTTAAGAAACGACTCGACACATGACACCCACATTTCGATTTAATTTCACAGAACTTGTAGCGCATATCGACGATGTAAATATTCTGGCTTAAACCAAACTAGATAACAAGGAAGCTTTCCTAAGTGAAGTTTCAGGATAGAAGAAAATAGGGTCGAGTATCAATGGGAAAAAATAAGGAAAAACAAATTTATGATCCAATTCTAGAAGAACGTTCCAGAAAAAAAAATTGAATTTAGGAGTTTAGTACCTCGAGAATCTACACATACTTATCTCTCTAGGGCTCCACGTTACGAGAACGGAGAACAAAAGAGATGATTTTCGTTAGATAAAGTACATATTAGCGAATACGTTGTAAATCTACAAAAAATCGCGAGAAATACAACGAGCAGGTTACTTTGAAAGTATGGTAAGCAATCGGCTATCCAGAGAAACATTAAAGGGCAGACCACACGAAAAATGTTAAGAAGCTGAGGGAACGAGAGGAGATCACTTGAAATAGTAAGTCTCTGTTATGAGTTGCGATTATTATATCAATAATTATTCCGGGAAGCAAAAGTGTGATTAAAGGGAGATTTCGATTGACGTATTGAGAATATTAGGTTTTTTTTTGTGGATATAAGCTCTCATGAATTTCAAGGTAAACTACCTTAGTTCTACATTTACTTATTATTTCGTGATAGATATGAGATAAAAAAATCATATTTTATTCAATAAGATTCTTACTTTAGAGTAGAAAATAAAGTATTTTTTTAGCATTTTCAAACAAGCTTCTAAATTTTAATTTTTCTTTTCAAAAAAGTCTGCCTACTTTGACAATATGCACTACCTTGCGCTCTTAGAACAAACGTCCACGAGACCTTTGTGATTTGTTACCAGCTATAGACGAGACGTTACTTGTTGCAGAAATTTCGCTTTTGAATAATGAGGACACCAACTAAAGCTTATTTTTATGAAAAAATATAGGAAAAAAATAAGGACCAGGTCGAAAATATGACTTAAGTATACACAATTTAGAGAAGATAAGATATTAAACGATTAGCAAGTTATTTATGTAAATGAATTAAAGCATTTCGCTATTGATGTTGTATGCACTCAAAATAGATTTAAATTTCCGTTCCTTAACGTTCTCTAATAGTAATCGGTAGTGATAATTGTCGTATTTCACTTCTGTCGTAGATTTGGAAACTTTGATCGCTTGCCAAGCACAAAAAAAATCCCTTAAAAAAATCAGCCTGTCGAATCGATATGGCTGATATAGCTATTGATACCTGTAGCAGATATATGGCATCCTCAAAAAATATAAAGCTGTGTACGAAGTTTTTTCGGAACTTGTTTAGTAAAATACAAAACGATAGAAACATAATACGATGAAAATGACTTGGATCAATTGAGTAAGCTATTTTTAAAACAATATTTATAATTTCATCTAAAATAATATTTAAATTTTAACTACCCTAGGTATGGAAAATAGATTTTTCGGGTGCAGATTACCTATTTTTCCCATTAAAAAATTATTTTGACATGATAGTTCGGTAAATAACGAAATTAATTAGGGTTCACAAAAGAATAGAAAAAATATTCAAATCAGAGAGTAAAGTATTGTCGGCCACGAAAACTAACATTAAATCAATTCTTGATTCACGAGATCAAATTGCAAAAACAAATATAAACTAAGAAACATAATTCTCAACTTACGGTATTTGACACTTTCGACGGTATTCCATAAACACAGAACAACTACCGCTACTAAGCACACAAACTTCTGCATATTGCAAATATCTATCCAAATCGCACTACTGACTTAACTTCTATATCTAAAAACGTCCGATGTCGCGATAGCTTTACTCGTGAAAACCAGAGACATGGTCTTTTATAAAGATTTTTCTACCCTCGCGTTCATGTTGTGATACAAAATGATCCGTAATGGAGCCGGTATGTCGTATACGGGTATATTCGTATAATCGTGTATATCTCAAACCTCCTAAGAGTAAAAGCTCCGCTTGACCAGTTTCAGGTCACATATTGTATATTTGAAATCATCACCTGAAACCAACCGGCAATCTCATCGTTAGCTATTTATTAGTGACAAAAATGATAATTTTCAACTCACAAGATTTTATTCAATGGTAGTTGTAACAATCGACCTTACCCCGACGAATCGGGCGACAGCGACGATGATGTGAAATTCTGTAACGATCATCGGGCGGGAACCAGCTATGCAATTTGGAGACTGTATCCGTCCAATATTCTCTGATTCTAGGGGTATGACGTTATATAAATTTCTTGATTCGTGCTTGCCTTTTTCATATTAAATAAGTCAAAAAACCGAAATTATTTTTGAGTATTGGCTGTAAGAATGGAAATGTGAGAGTTTTAGGAAACTTGCTTCCACTGCGGAATATCATTTGGTTAGTGCAATAGATATCTACACGCGTCTAAGAAAAAAATGTCGCTCTCGTACACTTAAAGAATGTAAATCTTGTTTTTTGCAAATCAAGTTAGAACTGACTGGAAAGCGGTAAATATCAATGTTTATGTTAACGTACTTTTTTTGATGATTTCATCAATATGTATGTAGTTTGTTAATCTGGATTCGGTCACGTGTGATCTGGACAGACTAGTTGATAATTTCAAGCTGAAAATTAATAAATCATTGATCTCTAAACAACTAATATGATGAGATAAGCGACGATTCTTTATTGCAAGTTTTTTTTCTCTCCCAGGGATTGACTTTATTTTTTATTTATTAATTGCTAATGTTGTTGTTATTGAAAGCTTATTTCTTTATTTAAATCGTAAGAAGTTTTTTTGTTCAAGCTAATTCAGTCAGAGAATCTTAAGATTTTGTATTTAAGCTCAATAATTGATGCAACCGTTTACCAAAAAAAACAAAACAATGGCTGCATCGGAAGAATTCAGATGGCTTTTTCCTTGTAAGATATTTGTAGCCTTGAAAATGACACCTATACTGGATTTGTAAGCTTCCTCAAGTGGATGATGCTAAGGTCACGCGTGGCTTGACTTGTGGTACTGGTATAGCTTCCAGATGTGTAAAAAATGGCTATTAAACGCAACTACTGTTTATTGTGGAACGTAGAGCTCAGTTTCAGGAATTACATATAATTAGCATAAGAAAAAATTGAATCAACAGTTCACTTGATGTCTTTTGAAATTAGTAGTTTATGAATAGTGTCTTTTCTGTATCTATATATTTTACAAACTATTTCCACAAATAAATAGTAAATTTTTATAATCACGAAATCCAAAGTGAAAGTAATTTTCAATTTTTAACGGTAACAATGAAATTTGAATTCATTGTGTAAGCATTTATCACATGTGGGGTATGTTTTGCATGCTCCACCGCTCAGCTCAGGAATGGTGTTAAAAATTGACATACTGCTCCGCTTTTACGACCTAAATAGGTATTGCATTTGTTAAAACGTACCAAAGATGCGATGATACTTGAATGTGACGGTAGGCATCTACCACTATTTAAATTAATTCACGTTAAAACTGTAGCTATTTTCATATAAAAAACATATAGTCTCTTGTGCAAATTTAATCTTGCCCCAATCAACGTTAACACATTCTATACTTACTTTCTAGTAAAACATAGTCATCGTCGTAGCGCTACAGTCCCTATGGGGCTTTGGTTCCTTGCAGCTGATGGCTTAAATTGCCTCGGCTTAACGACGGCGCACACTGGGCTGAATCCCGATTCTAGCTAGACAACATTATTTTATGAGCTTAACAAGGGCTAAAAGACTGACATAGCTGAATAAAATAATCAAAAAATATACGAAGAAAAAAATAGGTTATTTTAGTTCTCAGAACAGAATTTTCTATTGTCATATTATTGAAATATATGCTAATTTATTTTGTAGTAAAATGCAGTACTACTTTTACAAAAAACTTCGCTATCAGCCATATCCTCTTCCATTGAATCCGTGATTAGCTCCATTGCATCAGGACACAGCTCCTTCAACGGGACTTTCTGGAAAGTTCGAAGGCCTGTAATAACAGGATCCGATTAGACCAAAAGCATGTGAACTAAGTTTTCACACGTTTTTATATAGGATTTTCTAGTATGCTGAGTTCTGAATCGCCTCATGTTTTTATTTCTTGCCTCCTGTACCTCCTCTGAAAGCTGCCCTATTGAAACAAGGGCATGTTTGATGGCTAAAGAGCCATGTAAAAGGATTTTATGTACGCTGGGTGAAATGCTGTGTCAGTCATATAGCACCACAAACAGCTTGACAGTATCATAGGCAAATGTGTTGAAGTTTTCTTCCTTAATTGTATTTCTTCTTGAAATAAACTGCAGCAATAAGAAAGAGCGAATAGGAAACAGCGAGGAAGTTGTTTCATAAAAACCTGAAGAATAGTTCCAAATCTAGATATTAATCGCTTATCTACTCCTGCAGTGGCTTCATCTACATGCTTAAAAATTCAACGAAGCAAGTTCCCGATGTTGGACGCCCCACTTTCTTGAACAAAATTGTCCACTTTTATCCCTATTGAGTCCCATAAAGCTTTATGGATATTTTTTTTCCTGGTATCCACCTCATCCTTCTCATCAGAAGTGGCCCTCGCATGGTTGGCTTTCTCAATTCCACACTGAAACAAAAACTCGTGGTTGGTTTAACTATTTTTAATTGTATCGCAACGATTCATTCAAAATTGTTAAATGAACTACGGAAAATGGTTCTTTTTACTATGTTCATATAGTTAATTTAACGATATAAAAGTAGTTGGCTCTGCTAATACAAAATATATCAAAACGTTCAAGAAAACAACTGCTTTAATTGCTTCATAGCCACGAAAAATAGTTGATCTATAGAAAATATTCATCAATTCACTCAACGCTCCAAAATTTCGAGTTAAGGCAACATAGCACCTCCAAATTTTTGAAAAATCGATTTTTATTTTTTGATTGAATATGTTAGAATGAAGCTTTAAAAACATGATTTTAATAATATAAAATTGAAATTCTAAAAAAAAAAAATGTTGTGAATATATTTATATAGCGAAGCGCTCCAAGGTCATTTTTTCTATGATTTTCGTTCACTTCGCTATATCGCTACATCGACTTAACCCAAAGTGTAGACAAAGATAAGTAAGTCATCTCCTTTAAAAGAAGCAAAAAAATAGTTAGCCATGGCAAAAAAAAACAAAAAAAAAATAGCTGTAAAATAAGTGTAGGCTCCAAAAAAAGGTCCGAAAAAAGTCCAACCGGCACTAAAATTAATGAAAAATTTTGCCACTTATTATGGCCTAGCTATACGACGAAATCTTGATTCAGTTGAAAATATGCGCAAGTAAATTTGGGCGGCATATCACCACAAAATTTCAACTGATGAGAACCCTCAACACTCTTATTGTCCTGTTGGAGAAACGACTTGGTGTAACTGGCGCAAGGCGGAAGCAGCTGGTGATAATGCATTAAAAAATTTCAAGCTTTCTCCACCTTTAGATGATGAATTACAAGAAATTTTAAAGCCCATTTATGATGACTTATCATCAAAAGATTTATTAAAGCGCTGCTTGGGCAATTTTACGCAGAATAATAACGAAAGCTATAATTCTTGTGTTTGGAATTTGGCCCCCAAACATACTTTTTGTGGGAAAAACGTGATAAATATGGCTGCAAATATTTCTGCATGTCCATTTAATGAAGGATTTATGGCTATCTTGAAAATAATGCAAGTAATGGGAGTTACGATTAGCGAACGTGCGCTGGAACATGCAGAACATAGAGATGCTGCAAGAATCAACCTGGCGGAAAAACACTCGACTGAGGCATCTAAAGAGGCCAGAACTGCTCGAAGGGAGCAAAAATCTTTGGAAGAGGAGGAGTATGAGCAAGAAGAAGGTACATTGTATGGTCCAGGCATCGCAGATTAATTTTCGGTAAGATTTATTGCAAAAAATATTGAATTTTAACTTTAAGCGTGATTTTCTCGAAACAACGTTTTGCAAGTTGGCGTGCATGATTAAGAAAAACAATATTATCCAATCGTTCTGAAATTTTAACACGTTAATCTGCACATGTTGATGCTCAGAATGAACTACGGATGAAAAAATCGGCACTAAATTTTTTTAGTTATAACCGATTTCTGGGGAAAAAAAACTTCGATTTTCGAAAAACCGCCGCCATTTTGTTATTTTTCAACCAAATTTTTTTTTTTTAGTTCATTCCAAGGCCGCTTTGATGTTGATCAAAACCACGTTTTTGTTTGTTTTTTTAGAGTTTTTTGAGGACAGTTATCATGCACGTCAGGTTTTTTTGGTGTATTTTCCAAAAAATTGTAGCAGACGACAGGGGGCCACAAAACATTTTTAACAATTTTTTTAATGTAGTATAAAAGGTGTTAAGTATGTGTAAAAAGTTTCATTAAGATATGTTTTTTTATTCAATTAAAAACAAGCCTTTGAAAGAAACATTTTTTTTTCAATTTGAAGGTGCTACGTCTCCTTAACAACAATTTTTATAGTACTTGAACTACTTTGCAATAGCTGAATTCAACAAACGTAATTCAGTAAGCAACGTCTTTGGAATTATTCTACGAAACGTAAAATGGTTTTGACATTTGGGCGTTTTTCATGTTTGGAATGAAGTTTTCCATGCAGTAGCCGATAGATCACTTAATTCATCAATTTCTACGCATTTGATTGCCGTGTTGTAGAGTGACCGTGAAAAAGAACTACATATATCTTTGATATTTCAGCTGCAATTTTTACGCACACGAAATTATTTCACTTTACTTTTGAGTCGCGACAGCACTGAACTTCTTTCTTGTCATGTATTTCTGCGAAAAATACTGAGAGGGCCAATCAGTTCAATGATAAGGGTCAGTCAGTTCAGTGTCGAAATGGGAGTGTGCGCAACTAATTAAGTGGATTTTCAATAGTGAAATTTTTTGGAGCTCATCTATTTCAAAACGTGAGTTAGTGTCAAATAATTTGCTTCAGGCTAGTAAATGTGCGGAGTATCTTTGCAGTTGTAGAATTTGCAGCGTCCTAGCTGGTTTTTATGTTTTCCGAAAATCCGGGCGATTAAATGAATCTTTTTGAAACCCCTTGCTGTTTTCAACGCACTTTAGTTTAGTTTCAGTTCGGTAAATTAGTTATAAAATCTACATCATCTTTATTTTGGGTAAGGTTTCTTAGAAAAATAGCTATGGGGTTTATTTGTGGACAGATGAAAACAATAAATAAATTTTTGCCGGCAAACATAAAATTATCTTAAATGCATAATTGACTGTTTATTTTATTCACGATATACTGCCATCCTCAGCATAAACACCTTATCTAAATTTTTTCGTTTTTGAGCCAGCACCGGATTAGAAAATTACATACTCTGTTGCATCATTCTACAAAATATGAAAAACGTATCTTTTGTGGAAGTACCTATGTTAAAATCAATAATTAAAAATACCCTACCTACAAAAAACGTTGCCAATACTTAACATAAACACCCTATCTACCGTAGATTTACCGCAAGGCCAAAAGATAATACCAGGCTGACTTCAGACGAATCTGATTTTCCTGAGCTTAGAAATTATGAAGGTATTTTGATTTTTCTGAGCGATTTTCTTAACGTAAACTTTCGTGGTTTTTAGAGCAATCAGCCAATTGAAGATGGCTAAAATTCTACAAGCAGCCATGGTAAGAAGTCAAAGCTTGATGGAAAAAAACATGTAGTTGCAGATGTCAACAAATTATTTTAAAACATAAAAACTACATAAACACTAAATTGCAAACACAATCAGCTAAAACTTGTGCATTTTATATTCATTGTTATTTTAGAAGTACAGTCATAATGTTTTGTCCACGCTTATTAGAATTGCAAACTTAAATGTACTTTCTTTTCTTTTTAACAATTTGAATAAAGTTTTGAATCCAAATGAAAGCATGTCATATTTATTTGTATGTAGGTTTCCAATTCCACAGGATTGTTTTCCAATAAAATTACTACAATAAATGGAATTGTTTTTGTGAGATGAATAAAAATTGAAATTTTACTAAAAGGTTTATATTTTCGTATCAAATATTCTCTGCTTGGAAAAGCTATAAAGCCGATATACGATGTCAACGCTATTACAGACAAGAAGGGCAAAACCGATCAAAAATCAATAACTTCTACAAGAACTCATTATTGTTGAATATGAATCTTAGATGTTAAAATTTACACAGCTAACGTAATTAAAAAAATTAACAATCTCTCACTGCAAGTGGTCGCATCAGTCAGGTACGCATGATGAGCTAATGTCTGACGAGAAACAGTGCATGCTTTCGAAACCACTAAGTTATACTTCAATTTTTAATCATCTCATAAAGACAATTCCATTTGATTCTGCTGTCGGAGGCTTAATCCGCAAAATTATCGATATTCCCGCATTAAAATAAAATGCTTGGAAAAAGCTTTAGAGCTGATATACATTGTCTATGGTAATATAGAGAAGAACGGAAAAAGCAATCACAAATTAACAAAACAGTTTGTCATCTGCCACTAGTAAACAAGCACTCAATGTCTGCGCACTATATAATTGTCGAGAAACCATCCCAATAGTTCTTATATGGTAATTCATTGTTGAGTGAACACATCCCTATTGTGCATACAATTCAATTGCTGAGCAATCATTTTTGTCTGCTAAAAATTGTTACACCACAGACTATAGTCATTTACTATTTCGAACTATGCGCATTGTTGAAATACCATCGTTTATGGTTGATTACTTTTCTTTTCAACCAAGCGTCATGGTGTATAAAAGTAATCAACAATTTTTTTGTGGTTATTTTAACTACAGCCCGTAGTTGACGCAAAAACAACTAAGGAAAATTGTTAATTTTACCAAGATTTTTCTCTCAGTGCAATTTATAAACTATATGCAGAATGCATTCTAGGAATTTCATCCATGCATGTAGAGTACTGAGGCCATATTGCAAGCTTTCTGTCTTAATCAGTCGATTTTAATACTTTGCAATGCATTCATTTCAGTGGGCTTATAGCCATACAAATAGCATGATTGACTTGAAGTTTCGGTAAGAGCATTTATTATCTTGGTATCGAGCATTGCTAATAACATTTTAAAATAAATCTTCACATTTTTACCTATAAATAACAAAATATGTATTTACAGAAATAATAAATTAAGCAAAGTTTTATTCATAAAGGTTATTAATTTGTGATCATGGATCCCTTCTTGTCTACAAATCAGCAGTTTTGTTATATCTCAAGTTATGGTTCATTATGGCCCTTTTTCTGTGATTATGTTATTAATTATATCATAATAAAGAAGTTCTCAAAATTTTATATCTACTGAAAAAAAGTTGCACGCTAAAATGTGAAGAATTTTTCGTTTCCACGAAGCAAAATCACACTCTCTTACATTCTAATGGTATGGAATTTACCTTCTTCAATCGGACGTTTTCCGTGCTTGACACTTTTTCTTAAAAGGTATCTTAACAAGTTAGATTAACACTCAAACGAAAATAAACAATCTTGCCACCGAGCAGTTAATATCCAGTGAAATTCGACAAAAAAAGGTGAAACTTCGGAAAAGTTATAGGAAAGCTGAATTTTGGTGTGGATCTTGGTATTGGCATGTTGAACAAAATGTCAAAAGTCCCCATCGATCCGAGTGCTGCGATACTTAAAAACAATTCCAATTTGATTCTGCTTCGGAGGCTTATTCCGCAAAAACAATTCCAACTGAATCAGAATTCCTAAGACAAAAAGCAGTTTTTTTCTTCATAATTTTTCAAGACGGTACCAATGGTACAGAGTTGGCCGCATTCCTAAATCGATTCTATCAGACCTGGTCCTTCTCAACACCAAGACATTCTGTGAATTCCAATTATATTTTGAGTTCTCGTGAACAGAAATTTTTGGTGCTAAAAAAATGTGTCAGAAGAGTCGATGGTTTGAAGGTTTTCACTTTCAATGCCTTCCGAAGCTGCAGGGATGCCAGCACGCTCATAAAAAACTTGAAGAGTCTATAACTTAGTAATGTCAATATGTCCTTTAAGTTTCATATGTCCTTTAAGTTTCATAATGATCTGATCATCTAGTCAAAAGTTATCGCAATTCAAAAATTTTCAAATTTTCGCAATCGTATTTTAGGCGCCTAGCGCACACATAGGGCTAAAAACTTCAAAAATTTTTATCATAATCATATTAAAAACACGTTTTGAATTTATTCCATAAACTTTATTTTTGCAAAAGTTATTTGTTGATAGAATAATAAGAACTATAGTACATGGCGTGGAGGGCTATAAGCATAGCGCCAGCTCCTATGTACTTTTCGTCATGTATTATGGCGTGTGGCGCTATATTTTATCACAATCCTGAAATCGACTATGTACATCGCGCCAGAAGTCTATAAACTATGGCGTCTGGCGCTATGTGTTTTTTCAGTGTTCGCAACGGCCTGTTGATATTATCCGATTTTGATTACACTCAGAAAAAAGTCACATAGTAAAATTAAGAATTATCAATGTAAAAGCCAGGGTCATAATAAACGTACAGCCTCATTGTAATTTCGTTGCTGTTTCTTTAATAATAACAACGAATTTTATGGAATTAAAACGACTAATGTAAATTCAATACGTATGTTGTAAATACAACATGCATTATCGGTTATTTTAGTCATAAACACAAATCAACTACTTGATCTGTTGATTTGAATAGATGCACTTCAATTTCTTTTGTTTTGTTTGATCATTACTAAATCTCAGCAGCATTCATTTCGAGACACAAATCGCGCATATATGTAAGTTGTAGTGCATGCAGTGTGTGTCGTTCGGTGTGCTGAATAGTTTATTTTTTGTTACTTACCTTTAGTCATAGCTGCAACACGTGAAAAAGCAATGGGAGAATTCTTTTCTTCTAAGGCAGATAGAAATAAATCTTAAAGCATGGCCAAGGGTATAAAGATACCGAAGGACATCAAATAGGTAGATAGTTTTCATAAAATCAGACTCAAATTGTGTTATAATTTAAATTCCAGATACATATCAACTTCTGGCTATTACACCCAGCCCCAGGAAATGAAAATTTGCTCCTTGCGTTATTGGCATCATTTAAGACCAAAATCTCGCCATACTTATTAAACAATATACGCGATAAAGCTTGTAAAGAGCTGTTGCTTGCCAGCAATAAGACACAAAACAGCACAATTTTAATGTCAAGATGTTTCAAAAAGCTCAACTTAAAATACCAATGCAAAAGAGACACTATTTAATGCTTTACATAGTTGAAGGACTCAAGAATTTCAAGAATTATAAATTGTTGAAATTCTTGGGTCTTTCAACTATTCAAAGCATTAAATAGTGTCTTTTTTGCATTGGTATTTTAAGTCGATTTACGACATTTTTGTTCATATTTTAAGTATGCAGCCACACTTTCCTTTCCATGTTATTACGATCCAATTTAGTTGTTGAATTTCCTATTCGCGGCTTCAAAATTACAAGCAACCCTTGTTGATTCAATAGAGAAAATTGTTGCCAATACAACTCACGGACGTATTACTATGTAGTAGTTAATTCATAGAGAAACCTCTATGGCGCCATTTCATAGTGAAAAATATATGAATCAACAATGTTTTTCCCCAATTTTACAAAGTTTTTTTCTGAGTGTACGACTTGGAACGTTTGTGAGTTTGTTTTTCTATGTTTAAGAGGCGCATGAAAAAAATATGTAAACAAACTTATCTACCACACTCCAGGGTAGATGGAAAAGTGTGCTCCGAAAAGTTCCCACCATAACACGAACCCCCCCCCCCCCCCCCCCCCTCTTTGCCATCAAACTTGTAAGGACATCTGCTCGCTACTCTCTTCTCGGAAATAAACTGTATTGCTGCATCATGTATGGGATATTCAACGAAGGAGCAGGACAAAACAACAATATTGCAGGTGAAAATAGGTTTTGTAACATATCATGGCCCTAGGAGTATGAAAAAGCAAGATCATATCATGGCAAACGCTCATTCTCGACATTATAGGAACTCAACTCGCTGCAGAATATCCCCCAATAATCAGTTTTTTTTACCAATCCTGTGATGACTGCATAGCGCCAAAGGGACATGACACGTCTCGAAACCAATTTGCACCTGAAATTACGTGACCTTGCCCTAATCGTTCATGGGATAAGACGGTATGGAAAAAAAACTAAAAAACCGGGTATTGCGGGGGTGGGTAGCTTGTGGATAGGGTGTGGGTGTAGGGCTGGTCCTGTGATGTCAAGAATAGGCAATTAACAGGATAAAGGTAATCTTATCTTGTATAACAGTGGGCAAAGAGTAGGCAACGAGCTCATTTCTGAAGATTTGGGGTGGAAGCTCCGGGATACCATTTTATGGAAAGGGGGGGGGGATAGCTTTTCGGAACACACTTTCCATCTACTCTGGAGTGCGGTTGATAAGCTTGTTTACATGTTTTTTTCATGCGCCTCTTAAACATAGAAAAACAAACTCACAAACATTCCAAGTCGTAATCAAAATCGCATAATATCAACATGCCGTTGAGAAAGAGGATGCTGTTAGTAGCAAATGTTTAGATCAATATATCTCAAAAACGGTTATGGCTACAAGAAAAAGCTATCAAATCTCTTTTGTTGGAAATTTTCTAAGTTACAAATTCGTCATACATTGTTTTTCGAAAGACGTGACCGTTACTGAGATATTTAGGAAAGGTCACTTTTGGTGACCTTTGACCCCGTATAAAAAGTAACGCAGCACTCGGATCGATGGGGACTTTTGACATTTTATTCAACACGCCAGTACCAAAATTTAGCTTTCCCCTAATTTTTCCGAAGCAACATGTTAAATTTCCCCGGACTACTAGTGCTGCCACTATTCGCCAATATTGCCATGTGCTGGTGTTAAAGAGGCGGCTGGTTGCAAAAATTTAAACAAAACTCAATTTTAAGACTTCATCGGGTTATTGTATATTGTTATGTTGGGAACATTTTAAGCTATTCCGCATGATTACCGAATGAATCAAAGTGTAAAAAAAACTCGAGTGCATCAGAATCGCAAGAAAACTGATTTTCTAAGAAATTGTCCTTGAGTTAGTAAAAAATGTGGAAAGATATAATACGCTTTTTTTGTAGTATCATATCAACTTTTTCTTATCCAAAGCAACAAAAAACATTTCTCGACAGCATCTCCTATAACATAAATGATGAAAATGTTCAGTGATGGCAACACTTTTCTAACGAAGCAGCAATAAGTCTACCAACTTTGTTCATCGAAAGTTTCAGCAATTAAACGATGTTTGAGGCTGCCAAAATTTAAACATGGGTTCCTTATTTTTATTGTAAATGCTTTGCATTAAAATATTTAATGAAAGTATCTGCTTGTGCAATATTAACGAAAATGTCTGGTCTTAGCAGCAAAACCAAAAATATACCAAATCTGCTTCATGTTAAGTTAAACCCACCCTGTTAATTTCGTTCCGATAGAATGAATGCACTGGAAGCTATCAGGGGGGAAAAATTTTTAGGGCTATCACCCGCAATTTTTTTTTTCAAATTTTTGAAATTTCAATATTTGTTGCTAATTGTCATTGCAGGATCGTTCATATTTGCAAATTTGATGACAAAATCGCTTAGTAAAGAAATGCCAAAAAACTACAAAAATTACCATGATTTTGCAACAAAATTTCCACAGTAAGGCTCACTTCCTACATGAATTTCGTTTTGATTTCATGACTGCATCGGAAGTTATAAGTAAAAAAGCTTTATTTTGCTTAGCAAACTTACAAGATTTTGAGGAATATTTTTTGCTGTGTTCTTAGGGAAATGGACTAAAGTTCTAGCGTTTCCAACGGTGAAATTGCAGTTGACTGTCTTACAAACAAAATTTATTGGTACAATAACATTGAGCGTTTTGTATGGGAATTGAAACGACCAGCCGCTCCTTAAAGCACCAATTTTTTTCTGGCTTTTAGTGAGATTCGGTGCAGAAGTACCGATGATATCAAGAATTAAACGATTGGAGACAGCGAAAAATGTATATTTGATCTCATTTAAACTACTCATTTTTCATCGAGAATTTGTCTGTTCCAATCAATTTTTCTATCGGTTCTTTCCATGTTTGGTAGTATAATTGAAAAGAGTCAAATGTTATTCAGAGCAGTGTAAATTTCGAAATACAATAGAACAATAATTTTCTATCTTGATATCTCTTTGATACTTTCATATTCACCATGCTATTTAATGAAACTTACTAGTGCACCTTTGTTCGGGATGCGTACGAGCAATTATTATTGTTTTTCTAGAGTACCTCGAAAGGATGGATGGTAGACCAAATTATTAGTGTTTTATTTATCTGCGAGGGTTTAGTTGGAGACAACAAAATCGTTAACTTATAACTTATTCAACAGTTGTATTTGCATATTTTAATGAAACGCGAAAAACAAGTTTTTATAACCGCTTTATCGAAATATTCCTATGATCATTCAAGAGATTTGATATCTGGCCCACGTTGGGCGCACGCGAACGAAGCTAGCTAATAACGCAGAACAACTCATTAATACTTGGAACAGACTCGAAGAATGGATCATCGTCAAACCGATAAACGTTGATACGCAGTTCCCATCGAACCAGTAAACAGATAATTTTCAATAAATGTTTATTAGAATACTTGGAAGAGATGGGTCGAATTAATATTCTATGCATCATAAACAATGGCTTTTTGCGCTGTGTTGAGCTGCACAGTTTTTTTTTGGTTAGATTGATAGTTCCTTTGAATATAGTTTTGGTTTGCAAATTATTGTACATTAGGGTTTTTTATGTAAATATAATAGATTTGAGCACGAGTTAATCTGGAAGACAAGAAAACAACATGTTCATGCCATGACTAGGTTTGTTGACAGTAGAAGTAATGGAAATCAAATGAACCATAAGATGAAAACATGGTTTCATTTGTATGTTATTTAGATGACTAAGCCTGCAGACTTTGCATCGCTTTTGATTGCGAATTTAAACAATTAAGATGTTCTTTTTTATACTATGGCTTAAGTTGCTCCATGAACTTGCTGTGGTCAAGTAAGCAGCATAAATGTGCTTTATACTAGTTCGCCAAAAAACCGGATAAAATTAGTGTTGACCTCAACTACGAAATAGTTAAAACTACAATAAATTATGAAAATCTTAAAAACATGTTTCCGAAAACTGTTTTCAACCATCAGAGCATAAAAATGTAATATTTACTAATTATGAATTTCATAAAAATTGCATAATTTAGCATGTTACTTGCGTAACTCCATCTGATGTCCATAATGTACATTGTATATAAGCATTTGTAATACATTGCGGTGATTAAAAGAATAGATACATTCAGTGGCTCACAAAAGTCAGCATACAGCATGTAAAACACGAATATGGTACAGTGGAAAAAGACAGAATGCAATGAAAACGTAAAAATAGCTCTATTGGCATTAAATATAAGTTTCATAACATAACAATAAAGAAAATCCGAAAACAGAAAGAAATAAGCCATGAAAACTAAGAAAATTCATCCATCGAAAGTCAGCATATACTACGAGCCATGTTTCGAAAAGAACGAGAATGACCAAAAAACGTGAGCTCAATACTTTGTAGGCCCTCCACCAGCCTTAATAGCAGCTTCTAAACGCCTTCGCATTGAACAAACGAGATATTCGGTAATTTTGGGTGGAATATTCATCCAGGTACACAGCAGAGCAGATTTCAGGGTCTCTTTGCTAGTAATAGTTGCTCTTACGGCTGGCTCACGAATTCTGCGACCCAATTCCTTTCATAAATGCTCTATAGGGTTTAAATCGGGAGACTGAGGTGAACTGTGAAGCTGATGAGGGACGTTATACAGTAACCATTCTTTGACATTTCAAGCTGTATGTTTTGGATATTGTCCTGCTGAAAGATTCAACCTGGCTGTAGGCCTAATTTCTGCACAGAAGGTATCAAATCGCCTCGCAATATGTTCAAATACATGTATTGATCCATAGTAATATCAATAAAATGTAATTGCCCCACACCAGCGGCCGACATACAGCCCCATACGACCCTCCATCGTGTTTCACTGTAGTACGCAAATTCTTCTTTGCCAATGCTTGGTTCCGCTTCCTCCACACGTATCCGCACCCGTCAGAGCCATAAATATTATACTTTCTCTCATCACTAAATAGAACTTGATTCCAAAAATTTTCGTCCTTATTAAGATGCAGGCGAGCGAAGTCAAGCCTCTTCTTTTCATTTACTGGAGAAATGGAAGGTTTTCTGCGCGGAACTCTACCGTTATAACCCTGATTACGCAAAACTCTACATATTGTTTCTGGACTCACTTGCTTCCCTGTTGCCTTTGCAAGTGCAGTGGCCATTGCCGGAGCACTTTTTTGTGGCTCCTTACTTATTTTCCGTAACAAGTCTCTCTCATCTCTCTTACTTAAGGATTTGGGTCTACCTGTTCGTTGTTTATTTTGTAATCTCCCTTCTGTTTCAGCTTTCAGTATGATCGTTTGCACCGTTGCCCGACTTCTTGCAACTATTTTATCAATTTCGCCATACGACTTCCCTTCCACTCGTTCACTAAGGACGATTTTTCGCACTTCTAAACTTGTTTCCTTCCGTGTACTCATTTTTAAGCATTAAATGCACCCAAATCACTTTAGTTTGATCGACTTGCAATGTACTAATGTTTATCTTTGTATATTAACACGGGTAGCAATCTTTATCGCAGTATGACTCATCGCTTAGGCTGATTCTTTTGAATTTTCTGTGGTGTATGCTGACTTTTGTTTCCTCACTTTCAGCGGAATTTCTTGTTATTTACTATGTATATGTGTATGTATATGTATATTCTCATTAATTCTGTGTAAAACAGATTACAATGTCTCTGATATTCCTTTTAAGTTCGTTTTTCATCCGTCTTTTCTTTTTTTTTCTACCTATATATTGCCAATTCCGCGTTTTTAAGCGGTGTATGCTGACTTTTGTGAGCAACTGTACATGCACTAGGACTTTATATTAGAACATACAACTTTATGTTTCATATGCAAATATTGTAAAATGCCCAAATCTCAGCACGTTTCATTCTTAAAGTTTAGCGGTGGCTGAATTTTTCGATTAATCAATTTGTTTGAAACTGATGATATGTAGAAGCCAAGCTCTTGATTAAGACAGATCCGTTGGTCACAAGCTATACTTCTATCTAGCCATACAAGTTAGTTTGCTTCGTTCATATGCGTACGTCAATATACGCATGTATTCATATCACGCATTCTAACAATCCGTACTTAATTTGAGGCTGAACATATTTAATGCGACGAAAACAAGCCCGTTTCTGTGTTTCCTGAAATATATTCATGACTACTGTAAGTCATTTCGGAAGAAATTTCCTGGCCACGAACGACGGATGATTCATAAATTTTATTTTGTTACTTACCTGTTTTATATCATGCAACTTAATGGTAATGTTTATACATATATTCATTTTGCTTCAGTACATGCGTATATGTATGTATATCATTATATTATCACTGAAAATTTGCTAGTGCGACCTTGAGTCCGACCTAGAACGTCACTAGAAATTAATAGCAAACCATCAGTTAACACGTGTACTGTACCATTCAATAAAGTAGTTTTTTGCCATTCGTTTCGACCCATTCAGACTTTTTGGTGTAATGAATATTAGTATTGTCAAAAAAAAATAGTAACCGGTTGAAACATCAAATGTTTGTTATTGTGTGAATATCTGGGAAAAATCAAGTGATTTTTGCTCATATGTATGTACATACACATGCTCAAAAAAGTCTGCGTACACCTTACTAGTAATATCTAAATCATGACAAAAGCCCATGAATCAATAAAGTGCCCTTGATTAAAATACTTTGATAAGAAGGGGTACACTGCTAGACATGCATAAATGCAGTTTTGATAAAAAAAATTCCTAGAATTAAAGAATATATGGTGATTTTAATCTTTAGAAGTCTCTGATCTGCCACAAAAAAGTCTGCGTACACATCACACTGTTTTGGGATTTACAGCTAGAATTTACAGTTGCAGTGCAAACATTTTTGTTTCTATACACGTAATGGTTTGATTAGTGAAGTTTGTGACAATATTGTGTGAATTAAACACTATCTGTTCCAATGGGAGCTCGAAATAAGGAAATGAGTGTTAGTGAACGGAAATTGATACTAAAGCTGCGTGAAAAGAGAAAAAGTTTTCGTGAAATTGCGAATTTAGTTGGAAGAACGCATTCCTCAATACAAAAGGTTGTTACTAATTATAATACAAACGGTGTTTTTATTTCTCGGCATCGATCAGGACGTCCACTTAAACTTACTGCACGTGAACGTCAAAATATTATTAATTCTCTGAAAAAAAATCCCCGGCTAACGGCTTTCCAACTTGCTCAAGAAATTAAAGAGAAATATAGAAAAAAACAATATGCGAGTAAACAGTTCGAACAATTCTCAGGAAACGTTGTTACCATGGTCGAGTAGCACGTAAAAAGCCATTCATATCAGTACAAAATCGTCTAAAGAGAATGGATTTTGCGAAAACTTACGTCAACATACCAAATGAATTCTGGGAAAGGGTTATTTTTTCAGACGAAAGTAAATTTTGTATATTTTGGATAAAAGGACGCAAATTAGTGTGGAGAAAACGTTCGACTGCATTGAATAATGCAAATTTGATTCCCAGTGTAAAACATGGTGGCGGTGGTGTGATGATTTGGGGGTGTATGGCTGTTAGCGGAGTGGGACAATTAACTTCCCAGTGTGCCAAATTAAGCATTTCGTTGAGAATTCTTTCAGAAAATTGAAGCGAATTCAGAAAAAAGTTTCGGATTCTCAAACTTATTCGTTACGAGTTCTTTAAGACCGGTATATGGAAAACGTTACAAAAACGCCGAAAGTGCTCAAATTTTCCCCTCTTTAGCTCCTGAAAGGCTTTCGTACAATGGCTCATTTTTTTCAAGATTGATTGCAAATTCTTTCGGAATTCCTTGTGAATTTTTTGTGAATTCCTTGCGAATTCTTTACGAATTCCTTATGAATTCATTTCGAATTCTTTACGAATTCTTGGTGAATTTTTTGAAAATTTTTGTGCAGGTTTCAAATAGTTCTTTGAGAATGCTTCCAATACTTTTTGGATACATTTTAATAACATTTATTGAATAAAATACTTATAATTTTTAATTCCAATAGACATTTTTTTTTATTTGTTGTTTTATTTCATATTATAAATTTTAAATAACAATTTTTTTCGCCCGTTTGATAAGCTTGTCTTTGCTGCTATAAAAAAACCTTTTTTAAAAAAACCTTCGATCTCGTCCCGTCTTCTTGAAGGAAATTTTCGCACAGCAGCTTCTGCATACAAAAATGAGAAGTTACAAGAGAATAACAAATTTGAATAGCATTACGAACCTTTAAAATAGACACTGTTAACACCTCAAACAACACAACTTCAAAAACCTTTGTAAGCACTTGCACTTATGCATGAAAAACAGTTGTACGACTAAAGTAGGTACTGTTTTAATACTTACTTTACTAGATGAAACATTAACGGCATTAGGTTCGGAATTTGTTGCAAATTCCAATGTATTTCGTAACAAACTCTTAACAATTTCCCTATCACAGATTCGTTCGCACTTTGTTAGGAATTTGTTCGAACTCAGTGAAATTTTCGCAACGAATTCCGATTGATTTTAAATTTGTTTCTTCCAAACTTCAGAAGGGATTCTTAAAAAATATTCAAATGTTTCTCATAAAATAATGAACAGTAATACCACAGTCAAAACTTGTATTCATTCCAAGAGCTTTTTATATTTCTATCTCTTTCGCTCACTTTCGGAATAGTCGTAACCAATTCCGAATTCCGAATTTGGCACGCTGGGTTTTATAGAGTCGACGATGGACAAGTATGAATATTTGAATACCTTAAAAAACAATCTCAAGCAAAGTGCTGAGAAATTAAGGCTAGGGTATGCTTTTTACTTCCAGCACGATAATGACCCCAAACATACTGCCCACATAAATAAGCTTTGGTTGGTCTATAATGTCCCAAAATTATTGCGCACACCCCCTCAATCACCGGATTTAAATCCCATTGAGCATTTGTGGGATTTACTTGAGAGAACAATTCGCAGCAATCAAATTACAAGCAAAGAATCACTTAAAAATCTTATATTGAAAGAGTGGAACAGTATAACGGCCGAAGAAACTACAAAGCTAGTTCACTCCATGCAAAATAGGCTAAAAGATGTCATTTATAGGAAAGGGTTTGCAACAAGCTATTAAGGTGATGAATCGGATAAGCTAATCAAGGTGAATTCTAATTAGATGATTAAATTATTTCAGGTGTACGCAGACTTTTTTGGATGCATTTTGATGGGCTTGTGCACAAACTTTTTTTCTTTTAATATTAACATCAACGAACGAGTAATGAGTTGTATCCTTAGTTACTATAGTGTTAACTGAAAGCAATAAACTAAAATTCTTAGTCATAAGCAATTGGTAACGTTTTTATTTTAAAATATTTTTTTTCACCAATAAATGTTCGTAGACTTTTTTGAGCATGTGTATGTATGTGAAAAATGTCGAAATTTTACAAGAAAATAAGTACGAGAATTACTTTTAGGAAACTTAGCAAAGGTATTTAACCCTATGTGGGTGCTTGTGAAATTACAACAGAATAATTAAATCATCCCGCAATTCGCAATTTTTACTAATGTTCGAAGAACATTAGTATTAAAATCAGTTTGGCCAAAAAATCTTATTTCCATGTACATATAATATACATACATATATACATCATCAAAAAAATTCAGTGAGTATTTCTCGGGAACGCGCCATCCGATTGAGCTGAAACTTTCAAAATACATTGGTATATGTGCAGAGTAGGTCCAAATCTCACCAAATGACAATTATCTTTGACTCTTTGGCGGCCATTTTAGTGATATATACCTGTTATACTGTCCACAAATAATTTTTGCAAAAATTAAGCTAGCGAAATGAATTTTGAACGTGTTTTAAATGTGAATCGGATGTGTTGGATTTTTTAACCCTATCTGTGCGCTAGGTGCCTAAAAAGAGATAGGGAAAATTTGAAATTTTTTAAATTGCGATAACTTTTGAGAGAGCTAGCAAATCAATATGAAACTTTCAGGACATATTGATATTATTAATTTGTCAATTTGTGTTGCTTTTGATCAGCGTGCTGGCAACTTTGTAGCAAGGGTAGGCGCTGAAAGTGAAAACCTTCAAATCATCGACGCTCCTAAAAACTTGTCGCTTCTTAGAAAAAAAGCAAATCATATATAAATTTTATGGTTACAAATACATAGCCAAAGTAAAACATTTGAAACTTACTTATACATAGCCCAAGTAAAACATTTGAAATTTTACAACGGTCAAGAACGGTAACCTTTTCCAATTCACCTATATTTTTAGCATCAAAAACTTATATTCGCAAAAACTCACGACCCAATAATCAGATGCAATTGAAATTTACAGAATGTATTGGTCTTTTGTAGGACCAGGTCTGATAGAAGCGATTTTGAAATTTGGGGAATTCTGTGCTAGTGGTGCCATCTTGAAAAATCACTAAGAAAAATAACTGCTTTTGGGCCTATAAATTCTGACTCAGACACCAGATTTTGACGAAATTCACACAGTAGCTGAATCTTACTTTGAGTCACGTATGATAATAATATTATTTTGAATTTTTTGTCAAAAAGCAAAAATTTTTCTGGAGGGTTGATGACGTTTGATAGAAATTTGGTTGAAAAATTCGGCAGGAGCTGCCAGCTATGGTAATTTTAGTGTCTTAAATTTTGAAAATACGCTCAGGAAAACAAAGCTCCTTGCCCTATAGCTTCCAGTGCAGTCATCGAATCATAACGAAATTAATATGTCAAATTGAACTTACTGTAGACAATACTCAACAGAAAAACAATGATAGGGCTGCCAGCTATGGTTGGTTTTGTTTTTTTTCGGCATATCTTTAGTAAGCGATTTTATTATAACATTTTCAAATCGTAGTAATCTTGTAGTGAAAATAAACAACAAATATTATGATATAGAAAATTTGAAAACTTTTACGGGTGGTAGCCCTAAATTTTTTAGATCCCGATAGCTTCCAATGCAGTCATGGGATCAGTACGAAATTCGCAGAGTACGTTGACTTCAACGTGAGGTAAATATGACACATTGTTGTGAATACTAAAATGTAAACACACACAAATGTCATTACATATTAAAAATATTCACTTTGTGATTTTAGCGCCATTTTAAGAAAGTGGTGAGCTCTAAAATTAGATTTGACTTAGCGAAGACTCAAACAAGTACACTTAACGTTAAAAATAATACCGAAAACCAAATCCATACATTTTAGTACATATATTTATCACTTAGCAATTTAACGAAAATGTTACTATTTAAGATCAGACATTAGACAATAAAGTTAGTCTGTCTTGGAACGCCAGCCCAGTTCGACGACCATGCAGACTGGACTAAATCAATAAGCCTAGTCTATTTATTAATTCGGTGGCACTATTGTTTGTAGTCTTGCTACGCGGCGGCATAGTACGCCACGCAAGATATACAAACATAGTGACCCATATTATAAAAGCCAATTACAATATAACACGGCATTTATAACATTACAACATTTTTGGTTTCGGTGCTAGCAAACGGTTGCCAGCACGAGGCCTTTTTGTTATTTTCGTACTAATAAATGCTTACATAAACATTTAAAAATAAGTAAACGATGATAGCATTTACAGCAGACGTTTAGTCCGCGGACTATGCGTCAAATTCCGCCTAAATTATTTTGTCCACCTGCTGTAAACACTCAGTACCCGACCCAAGCGATAAGTCAGTACACGATTTCAAGCGACCTGGCCTAACATAGGTCGTGGACTATATCGCTGTAAGCACAACCGGCTTAAGCCTTGATTTTTGCGTGACTATTAATAATATATGTACGTTGAATTTAAGCTCGCGACCCTCTCGTTTGACTCAAAATCATTGAAATAAAAATTGAGAGACAAATAAAAAGATAATTAAAGTGTGAGAACTAAAATTATATTAAATGACAGCTGCTACGTATGTACAAACAAGGACTAAATTCAAATTTTAGGTCAGATCGATATAAACAGCTAAGGACTAAATTCACATTCACTGATGCGCTAGGGCTTTTCTTTAAATTACCTTCCGGTGAGAGCCATCTTAATATATGTTAATTTGCAAGAAAATAAAAGCTTTCTGCGCTATAACTTCCAACCAGTGAGGTAGTAGAAATGGAGTAGACATACCCATAAGATTTACATTGAAGGGGATGGTAGTAATTTTTTGTCCGCTAAATGTCAAATCTGGTCAAATCCAAGTAGTTCTCCTCTAATTTGTCATTGAGCGGATAAGCTGTTTATAAAGAATGGACACGAAATGATAATCCATGAACCCGTACGTGAATGAAGCATTTTTACTACATATGCAACTTACTCTCTGCAAAAAAGCTTTCCCCTCAATGCCGCACACTATACCCTTCTGCGCTGTTGACTCTCTATGTAAACAAAAATTTCCATACATTTCTATTGTTGTGAACATGGTCGATTTTCGGGTTAGTTGGAATAGCAGGGAAAATAAAATATGTGTCACATGGGGCACAAATTTCAAAATTAATCAAATTTCCTGAATGAAATTTGATGTTATTTTGTAAGGGGAGGTCGAAAATGTTGCTTGCATACATATAACAACCATTTCTTTCCACAATTTGAAAGCTTTCTATCCTAAATCCGGTAAAAAGAGGTACATTGATTCAAATTGAATTTGTACTTACATCACACATTCTAGGGCGAAATCCTATGAGTAATTGGTGCAAAACACTTTTTACTTTCACACTGTTTATTGATCAATCTAAACATTTATACTTTTAATTGATGAAAACACGAAAATAAAACATGTGTCAAACCGCCCGATCGCCATTTTTATTGATTGCTTTTGTTCATAGGCGGGGAAAGCTTGATAGCGTGTAGGGGCATTAAGTTTGATCAATTATATGAATTGACGTCATTTAGGTGAAGAAAATTGTTCGAACGATGAAAACCGGTGTGAATGGACGATTTAAAGTAGCACAAGTAAACTTCGTAATTGACTTGGGCTACTATTTACGAATGCTGCGTGCAGATTATGATGCTAAATGATCTATACGCATGTAGATGTTTTATGTTACGTTGGTAGGCAAACCGGTTGATTGAAATTAAATTAGCAAGTGTTTTGGTCGCGAAAATTTTATTTCAGTTTGATTTCAAATATATATATTTTAGGGAATTTAAGGGAATTTTAGATTTGATGGCTGTGTTTGTCTGCAAATTAAATTTTCTAAATGGTATTTCTTACACTATAGTTTACTTTTTTATGTTAATAGAAAATACGTTGAATAAGGTGGCTAATCAAGAAATAATATTATTGTTGTTGCATTATTTGCGTCATAGGTATAAAATTAATTATAAAAGACATACAGTGAGAAATGTAATAACAATAAATAAATCAACCAAATTTTTTGAAACAAAGCATCGGTCAGAAAGGCCTAAAATCTTATCTGAGTGTGAAAAAAGTGGATTATCAGAAAAATTATGATAATCCCTAAATTAAGTGCCCCAGTTTTACAAATTAAGGTGAACAAACGAGTTGAAAAGAAAGTCGCTACTCAAATTATTCAAAATTCAAAAAAGAAAGCGAATTTAAAGGGCAGAATGGTGGAAGCTAACCTTATAATAGTTAAAAAAAATTGATTTGTTAAATAACGTTTCTCTTAAGAGTGCGCAAAAAAGCCAAAATAATTCTGGAAGTCCATAATTTTTGTTGCTGAAGTAAAAATTAATGTTTTTGAATCTAATAAGCGGCAATATGTTCGGCGAATGTTTAATACAGAGTTTAGGAGGGAACATACTACTTCCACTGTAAAATACAGCGGAGGAAATATTATGCTATATATACACTGAAAGAAAAACTCTTGGTTGATTCAACTATTTTTAATAGTATTGCAACGATTCATTCAAAATCGTTAAATGAACTAAGGAAAATAGTTATTTTTACTATGTTAATATAGTTAATTTAACGATATAAAAGTAGTTGGCTCTGGTTATACCAAAAATATCGCAACGTTCATGAAATCAACTGTTTTAATTGTTTCATAACCACGAAAATTAGTTGATAAATAGAAAATATTCATCAATTCACTCAAAACTTCAATGTTTCGAATTATCAACAGTTTTTATGGTACTTAAACTACTTTGCAATCGTTGATTTCAACAAACGGAATTCAGTGAGCAACGTCTTTGGAATTATTCTACGCAAAGTAGAATGTTTTCAACATTTGGACGTTTTTCATGCAATTGTTTATCAACCACGCGTCATGGTGCATAAAAGTAATCAACGATTTTCTTATGGTTGTTTTAACTATAAAAACAACTAAGGCAAACTGTTGATTTTCCATACTCCTCATACTCATACTCCTATTCTATCATAGAAGTTTAATATGATACATGGCAAAATTGTGTTCGGTTTGCTGTCCGATATAATTCATATTCATGTTATGCTGTGAAGCCTTTATATTACGTTGTATGACGCTATTTTGTTCACAATACAGCGTATTCCGCTGTGGCAAAACAGTGGGCTCCGGCAAAGCGCAGTCAAAAAATTAGAATGCACTGTTTTGTATGGTAACGCGCACAATGGCTGCGGCCGAATTTGCGGCAGCGGCAGAAAATGCCAAATTTCTAATTTTGCCGCACCGCTAGCGGTGATACCTGCCATAGGTTGGCATCACCACTAGGTTGAATTACATCTGTTTGAATTAGGTTGAATGGTCTGGTGGAATAGACAAGCGATGGCTGATGTGTATTGTGATAAGCCAACCTAATCCTCGTACAACAGGATTTAGCAATACAAAAGAAAAAAAATGAATTTGGTTGGTGCCTTGGTTGCATTGAAAGCGACATTGTCGCTGCATTGTGTTTCACCAAATTCAACTGCGGCATTCACGCCTTCCCTGCCTATATTTCGTACTATGTATGGAAAAAAAGTAAGCAACCACAAACAATGGTTGGAATACCATTGTTTGTGGTTGCTTACTTTTTTTGCACCACGGACGTTGTTTATCAACCACGCGTCATAGTGCATAAAAGTAATCAACTATTTTTTTATGGTTGTTTTAACTATAGCCCGTAGTTGACGCAAAAACAACTAAGGAAAATTGTTGATTTTACCAAGATTTTTCTTTCAGTGTAGATTTTGTGAATGGTAGGATGGATCAAACGTGTTGCCTGGGTATTCTTAAAAGAAATATTAAACAAAGTGCTGAAAAATAAGGCATTTTATACAATTTTCGCATGTATCCGGAGCAATGTAGGCTTTGGGCTATTTGTTAATGTCCAAATGCTATTACCGAACTTAAACCCGATCGAACATTTATGGCATCAAATTTATGGCAATCAAATTTGCATTTATGGCAATCAAATCTATGAGCTCGTTCATATAAAAAAACATGTATACCACTCTTGCCACTCTCTCGTATGAAGCATACCAATTTACTTTCTTTTTCCTGGGCTTTGTAAAGACGATCTCTAGGGTGGAAACGTAATTTATTAATTTTGAAAAACCTATTTTACCTGTAATAAATATGTCCGTTTGCTACAAAAAAGTGGGAACATAATGTAAAACAAAGGGATCATGAATTTTGAAAAAATATGTTTTACCTGAAAGAAATATATCCTTTTGTTACAAGAAAAGTGCGAAGAATTTTGTATATGACGTTGGGACGATTTGTCGGGCAAAAAGGTAATTAAAAACATGTGCTTAGGGATCATTTCGTACAAGAAATGTGCGAAGAATTTGTATTCGCACATTTTGAAAGCAAAATTTACGGCGAGTGGAAGCGTTAATATTCGTATTGAGCAAAATGAAGTGTAGTGTTGTGAATTGTGATAGTGATTATAAACGCAGTGCGAGGGCGATTTCTTTTTTCCCGTAAGTAAACAATATTTGAATTTACCACAGCAAATATTGCAAATAAAACTTGTGTCGAAATAGACGCCGCGATATGTGAAGTGATTTTTTCAGACAAAGGCTATACCGCTTGAGCGCATTTGAAGGGATAAAAATGTACCTTCAAAATTACAAAATAGTACCATTTTAAATAATACAATAAAATATTATCGGCTTTAGCTTTAGAGACGATATACGTTGTCTATGCTGATTTATAGACTAGAAGGGAACCAGATCACAAATCAATAACCTCTATAAATTGTTTGTTTTTTGTGGATGCCGAGAATTTTCTAACATTATTTGCGCGTAAATGTCTTGAGTGTATATATAATTTGAAACTTTATTAATACTCGTTAGATTAAAACATTTATTTCAGATTGTTTTATTTGAATAGTTTTTGAGCCTAATAAAGTGACTCAGTGCCGCTGAAATTGAATTTAGAATTTCTCTACCAAATAAATCCAAGTGAAGTTTTTTTTCACGGAATTATGCTTAGTGATCTGCGTTATGTGGCAACACGGCAACAATTAGGTCTGTTCGCGTGCTACAATTAATTGCAATGAAGCCGTTTATGTACTTCGTTTTACTCAATGCTGAAAATTTCGCCTCTTTCAGTAAATTTCAGTAGAGTCTGAGCTATTGAAAAACAGTGAAAAATGTGAAACGCGTGTCGCGAGTAAAAATTTCCAAATGTGCGCGGCAAGCAACATATTTTTGCGTAATGTTGTTTTGAAGATCGAATATTTTTGTGGCGATAATTTATCACCACTTAGAATGACTTTATAATTACTATTGTTCTCACAAAAACCGACAACTGAATCTTTTCCGGAAATGCAATCAGAGCGTTTTCGTACTTTTCCTGAATACCCCCCACCACATGATTCACAAAAATTCTGTGACTGAAAGTACGCGAACAGACTTCAGCTCTGCTCAGAGCTAATCATTTTCATAAAAAAAAACCTGTTCAGCTGCCGCACAACTAATTAAAATACTACGCACAGTTTTAATGCAAATCGAAACTCATTGATTCGCTATTGACGTGAATTACATTACATCAATATTAACAAATTTTTATTTGCACCAAAAAAGTTGCCCTTTAATTTTACAATATTTCACGCCGCCCTCGTCATACAAACACATTGCGACCTCTCGCTCACACAACTACACCAGAGGTCGAAAATTGCTTCATTTCTCTCGGCCCATTTCGTATCCGCTTTGTGCGCGAGAGAATCGAAGAGGGTAATGGTGGAAAGTTATACCGGCAATGTTATCTCCACTTCTACTACCTCACTGCTTCCAACGCAATCATCGCGTCAAAACCAAGTTCACTGGGCCTTTCCGAATTCACTTCTTTGCCTTCGTCTTCAACTTGTTATAAAAGAATGTGACGTCAGATCAATTTGTACCTGACCGAATTCAATTATCTACGCCTTGAAATTGGTATGCACACTGGGCAACCTTTTGCTCAATTGTTGCTATGAGCTGTCCGTATGTAAAGTGGTGATGAGGTACGACTTGATATATGTTCGTTCATGCACTGTATGAGCACTAATGTTCACACGTGTTTGCGGATGTAAAAAAATGCCTTTTTTCCTCATAAACGGATCGGTTTTGATGCTTGCTTATGTTCGCAGACTCATGTTTGGTTGGAGCTATACATGATTCTACAAACATGAGCAAGTACCAAAGCTGAAAAAGTGCTGGCAATACTTTTCCAACGCACCAGCGATAAGTCTACCATAGCAGGCATATGCTGAAACCAACCTGTCTTTTGAATTTCGTTTTCAACTGAGGATTTCATCGAAAGTTTCAGCGATAAAATGTTGCTTGGGGGTGCCATTTGAAAAATTTCCAAAACTCCCAAAATTCAAACATTGGTTGCTTATTGTTATTGTCAATGCTTTGCATTTGGATATATAATAGAAGTATCTATTGGTGCAATATTCACGAAAATGTTTGGTGCTGGCAAACCTCTGTTAACTTAAACCTACCCTGTGCATTTTATTTCGCTTGGATGACTGCGCTGGAAGTTACGGGGGTGAGAAGAGCTTTAGGTCTACTACCCGCAAAACCTTTCCAATTTTCTAAACATAAATATTTGTAGCTAATTGTCACTGCACTGCAAAAATGACAACATCGCTTTATTACCACTGCTAGCAGCCCTTTCATAATTTTCCAACGAAACGCTGATGAAATTTCATCATTTAATACATGAATTTCATTTGGATTTCATGACTGCGTTAGAAGTTATAGGGAAAAAACTTTCTTTTGCTGAGCAAATTTACAAGATTTAGGAGACAAAAATTGCCATGGCTGGCAGTTCTATCCTTGCTTTTCAACCAAATTTCTACCAATTTTGGCTTAAAGTAAGATCCAGCTACTATGTAAACGTCATTAAAATCTGTTGGCTGAATCCGTAGTTCGTCGTCCCACCAAAAAACTGTTTTTTTCACAGTGTTGTACGCATTTCAAAATCACTTCAATCAGATTTGGTCCTTTATACGAACTTGCTCCTCGAATTTCATATTGGTCGGATAATCCAGTCGTCAGTTCTCATGAACAGAATTTTTGGCTGTTGGAAAAAGAGTAATTTGGTGATGTATTCCCGTTCTTGTGCAAGGCGGAATTTTAAAAATTTCAATTTGACATGGTGGGTAAAGGTTAAAATGTAACAATTTTAAACAGCGATTTTTAAGATAATGGGAAACTCGGCAGAGAACTTCAACTGAATTGAAGTCCAGTCAAGTGTCTGCCAAGGAGAATGATGGCAAACCATCAGCGAGGCAGATCACAAAAAACAGGTTGTCCTGGAAACAAAGGCAGATTACAAAAAATGCCCCGTGAAGGCTCCTCGTCCGGACTAACGGAGCACAGTTTAATCCAACCCCGATGGATGCTAGTTTGTCGCTTTGCTAGTTTTATGCAACTCTGATGGGTCATTACGAAATGGGGTGGATTTTGCTCCCGGGGCATTTTTTTATGACCTGCTTGTTGATGGTTTTAGGCCCATTCTACATATTACATATTAGGCCCATTCTACATATATGTCCATACGTCTATACAAACCAAAGTACATGCCCACTTCCACTTCACTCTCGCCAGCTAAAAACTTAGTCTTTTGCAAATAAAAATGGCTTCGACGCATGGACAATGCCTAAACAGACTTTTAAATATCAATACATTCTGCGAATTTCAATTGGGTCTGATTATCCATTCTCTAGTTCTTAGGAACACAAATTTCGGGTACTAAAATTTTCCTTGTTTATTTTTAGGCACTTAGCACCTACATATGGCTGAAAAATTCGCAAAACACCATATTAAAGCTGGAAATATTATTGAATTTCACATTCTGTACTTGACTTTTCCAAATATTTTATTCGAAAAACTTCTTACATTTTATATATACCAACAACTCCTGAAAATTTCAAATTCAATGCTTTGTCCACTTTGTCAAATTAAAATTTTCGAAATTACATGCCCCACTAAAACAGTAACCCTTCACCAAAAAAAAATGATTTTTTTTTTCAATTTGCGTCTGCGAAAACTTACGATCTTACTATTTGACCAAACTGGAATTAACAAGATGTATTGATTTCAAGTAAAACTAGGTATGATGAAACTAGTTTGAAAATGTGAATAGCCCTGCAGTTGCGGTTCCGTCTTCAAATATCCTTAATTCATAAAAAAAACACTTTATTTTTAATGAAACTTCTGATGCAGTCATCAAAATAAAACGAAATTAACTTTGTAGATTGGTATTTTTATTATGCAGGTAGAGATGCTACCAATAGATTTGTAAGTTTTTGGTTTTATAATTTTGTATTTGAATCGATAGGTACTTTATGATAGAAATAAGCAATAAAGATAAATTTTCCATAAGTTTTAACACTTTTCGAGTGGCAACCCTTAAGAGGGGAAACCAGTTTAGACGGGTAAAAAAATCGACTTTAACTTTATTTCATAAATTGTTAGTTAAACTATTCAAGAATATGTTGCCAAAATTTCAAAGCGAAATTCCCATGTGGGAGTTTGAACGAGGCGGTCGCGCAGGAAATTCCTTGTTCAGTTACCTTTCTCAATAACCCTGTACTACGGGATAATAGTGAAAGAGGGACTTCGGCAGATGTTCTTGATTGGCCTTGGGTAGAAGGTAAATGAACCTTTGGAATATTTCGACAGAGCGTCGAGTTTGGTCTCTTTAGCTCCGACTTTCCTACCGAGTGTTAGAAGTAAAACTATTAGCGTATCCGAAAGGTTATCGTGAGCGCAGCGAACAAAGTGGTATACCACATAAGAGATCCTTCCAAGTAAATTAGTACACCAGGAGTGAGTTAATTTTTAGTGAAGATGGAAGTGACAGCCCTAAAAAACTCTCGACTGCTGCCAGTGAGAATGTGACTGTAAATCCTGTACATTGTTATAAGCTCATCGAATTTTACACCATATTCACTGGTTTGTCGGAAGTTATTATTTGTCGAAATTGCAAACAGAATGTGAAATTTCAACAAACTGAAAAACGTGGCCTTCATCTCAAGCTTGTCGATTACCACTGTAGATCGAGACAAATCGATTCAGGTCCTTTACTCAACACTGGATTTGAGATAAATCATAGGAATGTATTTGTTATGCGGCTCTTAGGTGTTGGCAGACAAGGACTGAATTTATTTTGTAATTACATGGGCATCAGCAACTTACTTACTGACGAGATTTTTAGGCGGTCATACGCAAAATACTAATGAAGTTTCAATTCGACCGTTTGTCGGTTAGCTCCAAAGCACCTACATGCTGGCCTCAAAATAGTCGAGGTTGCAGCATTCTTGGCTACTACGTTATTTAATGAAGGGAATTCAGCTCTTCTAATGCTGATGAACGAATTGAAATTCGTAGTTGGCTCGCCGAGCTTCAATTTTGCGTGAAAAGATAGAATAGGCGCAACTTGTTGGAGACCAAGGAAGGTCGGAAAACTCGTCAAGAGAAGATGCAAGCCCAAACTGATGCGTTTGAAGAAGAAGAGGTATATATACGGTGCTGAAATAGAAGATTAACCCGTTAGCAGTTTATATCATTAATTACTGCCTTGGATTTCTCGTTCTCGCAATTTTTTTTTTCAAACGCGCTTTTCTCGAAATGAATTTTTTTCAACTGGTGGGCATTCCAGCTCAAAAAGTTATTGACCAATCGTCCTGAAAATTTGTGTGATTATTTTTTATTCAATTACAATCTATGTATATGAATCTAACTTGCAAAAAAGGTGAACAAACATGGTATAAAAACATGACATCGTGTTCATACACCTCAAAATCATAGAATTTTAATTTTTTTATCCCAAATAGCTTCATATTCTTAGAAAATATGTTGTTAACGTAAAATAAATTGTAATGATTACACTCGACGTAAATGAGATTTTATACACTTTAAGTTTCGGTGCTAACTAAGTGTTAACTGCATGCACCGGTCATTTCGTCGTTACTGCTCCAAGAGATATGACCATTAAATTTTCATATGCCGTGTGCTTGGTGAGATCGTAAGTACAAGAAATTGATTTAGTAAATATTTCAATCATATTTTAATAGAAAAACCGATTTTTCCTTTCGAAGCTAGATATATTTATTTTTGTGACAAATATCGATATTTCGAGGGTAATCTGCCCTCTTCTTCAGTATCTATCGGTCTAATCTGAATCTAAATTACAATTAGGTATTTTGCACTGAAAGAAAAATCTTGGTATAATCAACCATTTTCCTTAGTTGTTTTTGCGTCAACTACGGGCTATGGTTAAAACAACCATAAAAAAATAGTTGATTACTTTTATGCACCATGACGCGTGGTTGATAAACAATTTAATTCGTAGCATGAAAAACATCCAAATCTTGAAATCATTCTACTTTGCGTAGAGTAATTCCAAAGACGTTGCTCACTGAATTACGTTTGTTGAAATCAACTATTGCGAAGTAGTTTAAGTACCATAAAAGCAGTTGATAATTCGAAACGTTGAAGTTTTGAGTGAATTGATGAAAATTTTTCTATTTATCAACTAATTTTCGTGGTTATGAAACAATTAAAACAGTTGATTTCATGAACGTTGTGATATTTTTTGTACAACCAGAACCAACTACTTTTATATCATTAAATTAACTATATTAACATAATAAAAATAACTATTTTCCGTAGTTCGTTTAACGATTTTGAATGAATCGTTGCAATACTATTAAAAATAGTTGAACCAACCAAGAGTTTTTCTTTCAGTGTGTTTATAGAGCATACTTTTAAAGTATTGACTTATAGTAATTACCAACTAATTGTCTATTAATTACTTTTCTTAAATACATTTAACGATCTATATTAATTAAATTTTCCACCTTACTATCAAATGAATGTTCAAATTAACCTGAACAATGGTGATGCACAGTTTCCTTGGTCTGTGTTTAGTCTTCTATTCATTGGGGTTTTCCATATGTTCAGGCTTTCGTACGCATCCAGTTTTCATACCTGCTGTACCTCCTTAATCAGCTCCACGTTGTCCCATGTTATGTTGTGATTCTCCTCCAAGATGTGCTTCGCCACTGCTGATTGTACTAATGTTGTATTCCTTTTCCTCGTTGAAGCTGCTTCCCGTTTATGTTCCGTTAGTCTAACACCAACTAACCGTTTTGTTTGACCGATGCATATTTTGTCGCATTCTGGGCAGGTAATTTTATAAACTCCACATTTTTCCTTTTTATCCTTTTTGTCTTTCACGTGACAAAGAATAGTACCTAATTTTTTAGCTTTACTGGTTGGAACTGCTTTAATATCAAAGCGTTCAAGAAGTTCCCGAACTTTTTTTTAATATTTTTCTTATTTTTTTAAATATTTGTTTTTCCTGCGTAAAGATCGTCGGTAAAAGATCACGCTGTATTCTATACATTTTCTTTTTGACAAGATTTTCAATTATCCTCTCGTCAAACCCATTTTTTTCTCGCCGTATCTTTAATATATTCAACTTCTGAGTTAAAACTTTCCTGATCCATGGGCACTGTTAATAGCCGGTGAATCATTGAATTAAAGAGCGCCATTTTTTGGGAATGCCAATGATCAGACGTGGATGGTGTTGTCCTCTGGGTGTGTGTGGGCTTCCGGTAGATATTAAATCTAAGAAGACCTTTCCTTATGGCCATTAAATCCAAGAAGGGTAGTCTCTCATTCTTTTCGATATCCATTGAAAATTGAGCTATTCCTCTCTAATAGCCAGTCCTGAAAGAACGTGAGTTCTTGTTTTACCGGCACGCTTAGGAACAGAGCCTTGACATCAAATGATACAACTAGCTCATCTTCCCCTATTGTTGCCACTCTTCCAAGCCGCTCTATTACCTCGTCTCGATTTTTAACTGTTCTATCGCTAATCTTCCCTAAGGCCCTACACTCGTCTACAATCCACTTTGCGATTCTCCTTGTTGGAGCGTTTGTAGCGGTGAGAATTTCCCTTAGTTCACTTCCTTCCTTATGTATCTTTAGAAGGCACCTAATTCTTGGTAATGATAGGTTTGAGACCCGCAGCTTGTTCACCTCTCCAATTGTCTCTTTGCACTCTTTCAATTCGTTTGATAGAGTCTGGTAAGGGATCTTTCCTAAGCTCATGGTAATCCCCGTTGCTGAGTTTTTCCATAACTAACCGGTCATATTCGTCTTTGTCCATTACGACCACATCATTTCCTTTATCGGCTTTGGTATAAAAGACCGGTTTAGCAGCCAACTCTTTGAGAACTCTTTGTGCCTTCCCAGTGTTCACCCTCTTACGATTTGATGAGTTTAGCCACATTGCCTCTAATCTGTGCTTTCTCCTCTTCGGGAAGGGTTCTAACCGCTGCTTCGATGTCTACTACCAAGTCTTCTGTTGGGAATGTTGTTTCCTTGACAGCAAAATTCAGACCTTGGTTAAGCAGCTTCATTTGCTCTCCTGTGAATTGAACCGTGGACTTGTTCACCATAGTTGGGGATAGTCTCTACGGCATTCTTTTTCTTTTCCATGGTATCCTTTCCTCTCGTCAGCTCCTTCAGTTTCTTTGTGAGAATTTTCCTCTCTCTATCTTTCTCACATTCAAAGGCACTGTTTGCTCTCCCTACAATATCTAAAATATCTCCTTTTCTACCTAAAGTTTCACTTGCCATTTTTAAATGCAAGGAATAAACTCTGAGTGTGAGATCCCCTAATCTCTTATAAAGCTTATTTACGGAATCTCTAATGAGATTCCTTTCGGCCAGGGCAATTTGTTTTCCTACTCCTAACAGATGGGACCTAAATTTAATAATGTGACTTCTTGGAGTCACATTCTTTTTTAAACATAATCTAAGAAGCTCTATAAATAACATAAGCTCTATAAATAACATACCTAAGTTAGATTAAGATTAGACCGATAGACACTGAAGAAAAGGGCAGATTATCCTCGAAATATCGATATTTGTCACAAAAATAAATATATCTAGCTTCGAAAGGAAAAATCGGTTTTTCTATTAAAATATTTTTTTACAAGCTAGGAAAAAATTGGTACACATTTAAAAACAATTTCAATCATATTCATTATGAAGCGAAATCTACTTATTCCCTTTACTTTTTTTTCGAAATAATATCAAAGCATCGAAATTATCAACTTCGACGTGTTTCATGTCTAAAGTCAAGTCTGAATCTGGGTCCCACATACTAAACAAACACTTGTTAGCTCGTTAAAAGTGAAAAGTACTAGCTCTCTTTAAGGAGAATAAAAAAGTAAACTTAGTTTTCTCATTGAAAAAATCAAATTTTAATGTTTGAAAATGTGTATTTTTATCAATTAATTTACCCTGCTTCATTGGATTAAATTTTAATTATGACAACGCTACAGTTCCTTCTGCAAGGGCTAATAAAAATTGTGCTCGAAGTGATTCTGCAATTGCATATTGGATTTTCGTAAAAATTTTGCCACTTCTGCTGTTAACATATGAGTTTATCATATTATAAAGATTAATGTCACCGTTGTTTATTGGTCCTAACCAAATGAGCGTATTGTTACTTTCTACAGTCACACTCAAATCTTCAATCTCAACGAGCTCGTGGCTGATGTGATATTGGGGCTGTAGGCCAAGACTAAATGGAGGACTGTATGGAATATTTCGTGGAGGGCCTTGTGGAGGATTGGATTCACGCTTTTTTCTGTCGAATTGAGTACTTCTGCTGGAGCCAGATCGGAGACCGGACCGAGGACTGAATAGAAGATTGGCCGAAGGACCGGACAAAGGACTGAACCGAAAAACATCCTGTGAGCCGGGGAGAGGGCTGGATGGAGGACTGGGTGGAGGATTGTATGGTGAACTGGATGGAGCACCGGACAGAGAAATGAACCGAAAAACGGATGAAGGGCCGGACGGAGGACCGGATGGAGGATCGGACAGAGGACTAGGTGGTGGACCGGGTGGTGGGCCTGGGGGAGGAGGTATTCCGTTTGAGTAATCTTCATCTGGTGGAGGTGGTGGTCCGGATTGCCTTTTTTTTCTCGTGCCTGTTGGCGTGCGAAAAGTGATGGTGATTTCTGGTTTATCTAAAGTGGACAAAAGATAAAAATAGTAAAATTATTTTAGTATTAATATATGATTTATTTCTAAATAATACCTAACGTAAAGGAAAAGGCTCCGCCTGTAATTTGATTTGTGTTCAAGTTTTCATTATTAATTCGATAATAGCCCACAAATTGAAGTATCGGACCTCTCATGAATATAGTGTGACTCAATTCATGCTGTGAATTTCTAGAAATAGGGAAAATATTATAGTATTATGATATTTCAATTGCAGAGTTATATTTGATTGCTATTTGTCAGCATAAAACATTTTACTTACGAAATATTCATGTCAGATCCACCTTTTACGTTATTCAGGCCCAAAGTTAAACTCACATTTGTACCAGATACTGGAACGTTTGCTTTAACATCATGGATCGCACGTTCAAGTTGAATGGTAAGTGTTCTTTGCAGTGGTGCTAGATAAAAGATGCAGAAATTCGAACGCTTTGACTCGTTTTATGTTTCAAAGAATTTTAAAGATCAAGTATCTTAAGTACTAAGGTGCAAGTGTCCAGGTTTTTCTTCAAAAGCTGTGCAATAAAATTTAGCTCATAGTCTTTTGTAGAAAACGAGAATTTCTTATAATAGTCTAATTTCTGTATTAGATCATTATAAGAAATACTCGACTCACTCAAACGATGGATGCTTCGTATTTTTTTCGTAGATATTCAATTTCAAAAACTTGATGGAAAAACTTGGAAAAGACGAAGGGTATTCTGACAGGCATCATGTTTTAAAACGAAAGTTTTCATTTCTCTAGAATCGACCACATTGTGACCACCAATTGCAAGTTTTAGGGGGCTCCTGGGTTACTTTAAGAGTAAATTATTGAAGAAGTTTGAAATAGGCGTTTGAAGGCGTTTGGAAAAGTATCCAAAGTATATTAGCTTTTCACTAGAAAAACTATAATCTCACCTTGAAATTTTATCTCGTTCTGAGGCAACCTGGAGCGTTCAACACGGCATATTATAAGAGAAATTGTAATTTTTAAATAGTTTTTGCAATACTCAGAAAATATTTTTTTTTCAGCCTATATAAATATTTATAGGGAAATATGGATGGTTTTTAGGTTCACAGTATAAAACTTACAATGCAGGCTAGCGTACGCTACGACACAAATCGCACCAAATGCAAAAAACTCAAATTTGAAAATCATTTTTAATTTAATGTTCTAGATCTAAAACGATAGTGAATTCTTCAACAGACGACAGTAAATTGAACGAAATTTAATTTCATGGTTAGGTTTCCATCCGAAATCTAATGCAAATATTTTTTTTGTGGAGATCAAATATGTGAACAAGTGAAAGATAGCACCGAAATTGTTGAAAAGGCGGATTCTTCACGAAATTATTTTTGAATGTGAGCAAATAAGCCTAAATGTATATAAATGCATATTTAGCATCTGTGTATGCATAGTTAAATTTCATTTCACAATTTCTTAATAGCTACATAGCATTTAATCATTATCGACAAAAAAGTACATGCCTGGACCAACTTTAGGGAAATTGAGAACACACACATATATATATATATATATATATATATATATATATATATATATATATATATGAGTATATAAATATATACATATATATATATATATATATATATATATATATATATATATATATATATATATATATATATATATATATATATATATATATATATATATATATATATATATATATAAAAATAAATAAATGGGTTGTAGTGGGAAAACTTTCGCAAAGTCGTTAAAACAGATGCTCTGAACTTTTTTGGGACTAGGACCCCAATGATAGTGTGGTGGGCTACACCTTTTAACTTACTTAAATCATCGGTGATTCTGGTATCTACGCCTGACTGGTAAACGTTTTGGATGTCAGCCTCTACTAAAAATATTTCAATAGAAAAAAACCTGCATATTCAAATTTTGTTGTCAACTTAAATTCAAATAAAATAATCATTTAAATTTTTAGCTTCTTGTCTATAAACAATATATTTTCATTCCAATTGTACTTAGTTTTACTATATGTAAATAGTTCTACTTTACTTCATGTGCTAAATTTAAATCACTCCACAAAGCGCAAAGTTCGAGTTGCGAGGTGGGATAGTTTAACAATTTTAGTTTGTGTGGGCATTATAATGTGAAATTAAATACAAACTTCCAAGGATAGAAAAGGTGCTTCATTATTCATTTATTTATGCAACATCGTTCATAAAAAGATACAGTTTTAATCCGAAAACTATTTTGCACACATATTTCTGTCGGTAAAAGCAAATTAATCCCACGACAACCTTCGTACGGGTCTATGAGTTGAAGCTGGTAGAGAGCAGGGGCGGCTCGTCGATGTACGCAAAGGAAGCAGAGCTTCCCTTGCTAATCCTCAAAATTGATTAAATAATCAATATGAAACAACCAAAAGATTTAGAATCAATATTTAACAGTCAAAGCAATAACATTTATTTTCTTACAAAAGACAAAACTCCATCGCTACTATGAATCAAATGGTTTTATTTTATAACAGTCCAACTACAGAGCTTCCAAGTTAAAACTCAAACGTTTTACTATAAACTATAGGCACTCCATGCCATTCAATTCAAAACATACAGTTTATTGAGATATACTATACAGAACACTGAAGTGATCTTGCTTCAATGCTCAAACTCGTGGCTTTTGCATAGATCTACTTAGACGCTTTGTCTAAATGATGCCCACAAAATTTTTACAATCAATGTACTCAAATAGCATCACGGACGCTGGTTCAGTTCACAGCGTCTTAGTGGATAGAAAAATTCTAAAAACCCTTGCCCATCCACCCGCTGAACGACCGCTGTTAATGAATGAACTTGATACGCTGCAAAACTATCCGCGTCTTCTGTTATGTTACTGTTCCCCCTCATGATTTATCTGTAGATTCTCTTCTGCTCCTCTTCTTACGAGCCGTTCCCCTTCTGATTTGATGCCTTTTATGCTTTGTTGTATGCAAAAACCGCATCTGTTATAATTCTTTCGACGTTCATTTTTTGTATTGACAGTATGTATTAATACGGTCGGTTAAACATGGATAAAAGAATAGTTTTTAAAGTAAATTATAACATAAAGCTCGTTAAAGTGAGAGTGTATTGAATAGATTCTGTTTCGAAAAGTTAATATTTACCCGTTTAATATGGATTTTAAAGTGGAAAACCAAAATTGAGGTGATTGTGCCATAAAGTATTTACTGCGGTAATCTTTTTCATTGAGGATCTTATTGAGTTTTAGCAACCAAGACCTATAATTTCGCTCAGTTAACTATTTGCAAAAGGTAACTATATTAAGCACTTTTATTGCAAATTACATGAGAAATTTATTTTTATTGTGGCATTGCCTATTTAATTTGCTAAAAGATGCATTATATCTTCAACTTTGAGCTATTAAAAAGCTTTCACCATATATTTAGCCTGTAATATGTTTACAACTTATCATTTTTTATAATTTAAAAAAAGAATTAAAGAAACTAGTAATTTTTTATGCTTTCAAATACTATAATTAACTTGAGCTTTTGTGAGATTTTTGATCATAGTGAGTAAGAAGCTGTTGACAATCAATCATTAGCTTTTAATGCAAATATGGTCAGCATTAAAATACTTAATTGATTTGTTACACGGTATTTCAAAGGTATAGTTTACTACGCGCTTCATAAGTATGCTTATCTATATTATATGCTTATATATTTTGCTTGTGCTTCCCTTAGTCTCAAAACCCCGAGCAGCCACTGGTAGAGAGCTTCAGCACAAATTCACAATCAATGTGAATACGAGTGTAGAGTGATGAGTTCCACGACTTACTTTAACTTTAATTAACTCAGGTACCTATTCAGAGCTAGGTGAGCTTAAAGCTTGGTGCACGGTTCCTTGTCTGAACCTGGATTTGAACCAGGGACCTCACACACAAGAAGCCAGTACTTTACCCACTATGCTACTCAAGCTTCATTTCTGTCGTAAGCTTCTAAATAATCATGAAGCACAATAGAATGCATGGTTAGTGGCTAAAGTTGTCCTTAATTTAGGTCTCCGAATCATTCCGCGAACCATTCTTCGTATACCAGATCTTGCTTCTGTTTCTAGTGGAAAATGAGAAGATGGCATAACGACAAACTTCAGAACTTTAACTTTGTATACGTTTGAAATAGAAAATACATTAAAATCAGCAAAATGGTATGCTATTGTAGTTATATGTAGACAATTTTTTAAAAATTTGTTTGTGTAAATTCATAAGAGAAATTAAGTTGCTACGAGCAGTTCCGCCCCAACTAACAAGCTCATACTCTATAACGGATTGTAATAGTGCCAGAAAAATTGTCCTAAGTCTGCCTTTTGCTAAAATATTTTTCAATTATCTAAATTAGAATAAAATTTTCAGCAATCGACTAGATGGATAAGAGATTTATTTATTTATTTATTTGCCAAACAAAGAATGATATAATATACGAGTATATAACAGAATCAGCGATAATCGTTCCAAAATGTTCGGGGCTAATTTTTACAGGTGGCAAATTTATGACCCGCGCAACATTTCTGGACACTGAAATCCGATTTTTATAATCAGAAATTTATTATTATTGTGAGTTCTCGTAAATGTCACATACATTTCTGTCAATTGTAACTCGTTGTAGATCATAGGCTCCAATTCTGTATCAGTACTGAAAAATGAATGAAGTTGATTTACATTACATTTTTTGCTTTTTGAAACTTCAATTTTGAATATCGTATCTCAATCAGCTCTGTATCAAAATTGAAATTTCGTTGTGTTGAGTAGTATTATTTTGTTTTTTCTTTGATGCCTGAGTAGCTTAGTGGGTGGAGCACTGGCTTCTGGTGTGTCGGGCCCTTGATTCGAATCCAGATTCGGACGAGAGACCACGGCCCGAGCTTTGAGTCCACCTAGCTCTGAATTGGTACCTGAGTCAAATCAGGGGTAAAGTAAGTCGTGAAAGCCTTGGCTTAATTGGAGCCACAGAGAGGTAAACTTTTACCTTGGTCATTTTTGACTGGGCACGGTTACTTCAGGAAATACCTGAACAGAATGTGTAAGGTGGTCACACCGTACTGCCGGTACTGTGTGACTGAGCTCGATGATGCTTAGCACACATTCTTTATGTGCAGTCGCTTCGTAAGTTTGAGACGCACCATTGAGTCCACAATTGGCCTGGCAACGCCTGAAACGATTGTGGATGCAATGCTGCGAAACGAAGAGAACTGGCGCGTGGTCTCAACATATGTTGAAAAAGTGCTGCGCATAAAGCGGGAGGAGGGTTGCCTTACCGACCCATGAACTGTGGTAGTTTCTGAAGTCCGTGGTTACCGATGAGTGAGTCAACACGACCGGATCGAAGCAGTGCTTAGGCGGGTCCCGACTCGGAACTTCGTGGGCTTGTAGATGGTCCTTATTTTTAGTGAGTCAAACCTCACATACCCCGTGGTGATAGGTCAACCGGTGATCTGGTTAGCATATTTTTTTTTGAGATTTGTGCAATTGAGATACCTCAATTGCGAAGGAAAGTAAAGGCATCGTCCAGACTTTGAATGCATTTTCTACCACACGTACTCCTTATTACAATCAACCTGTTTCAAAGGCCATATGTCACTTTGAACCAAAGACTGCATAGAAACTCATATGATATAGAGGTTTTCAGTATTGCCACCCACTCTGATGAATTTAAAAATTTTGGAAGGTAAATCATTTGTTATTTATATTCACTATCGGATGCTTGCCATATATAAATCTAATAAAAATCTTAAAAAAATTAGAAAGTAGCATCTCCTATAACATAAAAGATGCAGATACTCAATGCTGGTAAAAGTTTATCAGCACTGTAGCCAAAAGTCAACCAAAACTACTTCACGCCAAAATAAACTAACCCTATGAATTGCTTTTTCATCCAATGACTTCCTCGAAAGAAAGATGACTGAAAGATGTTTTGGGTTGCCATCCGAACAATTTTCAAAACATGGAAAATTTAAACATTGGTTATTTATTTTCTTTGTAGATGTTTGCCATATAATTATTTATTGAACTTAGCCCAACCAGTATTTCTTGAATTTCTTCTCTTCACCACGGATGTTGAATCCTAGTGGCGGTCATCAGACCTTATCCGGTATGTGCCATCCAAAGGTGGGAGAAATCCCAAAGCTAACTGTCACAAGTCCCAGAGAAGCTATCAAATCAAAGAGTCTATGTCCTCTGCCGTTACATTTGCTGTTGCACCAGTTGGTGTGCCGAGAGTTAGCGTCGCAGCCCACCAGAAGCTTCAGTCTTTCCGATTCAGCGTACTAGACCAGGTTTTTCCGCTCCTGAGCTGGCGGTGGGAGTAAAGAGTCAAAAGAAAAGTAAACTGTGACGCCAATCGCGCGTTTCAACCTTTCATTTTCTCGATACTGCATGACGATCACTAACAGCCCGGTTTGAAAACTGTCTGAGCTTTGTGCAATCAAGCAGATTGGAAACCAGAACACAAGCCCTCGGCCATGTTGAGCTTCCATCATAAAAGATCCTTAACTCCGTAACTAAACTGAGTCCATAGATCCTGCTGCATTGAATTCACGGCTTCTGCATAAGTGCAATATAGGGGGAAGCTTTGCAGTTTTTCCGATTTTTTGCTCAAAAGAAAGGACTAAGCGATATTATGGTGTAAGTTGATTTGAAAAAAATTATATTTTCAGGCATAGAAAAGCATAGTCTAGAAATGATGTGCGGACCCATTTGCACAGTTCTCCTGACCTCATTGAAAGTATTTCTATAGAAGATAAGTCCCACTGGATCCTTGCGCTTTGCTCTAGAGGCAAATCCATAGATAGTCGCAGAGAATATATGTTTTAGATTCTTCTTAATTTCGATAAATTTAATCGCATGCAGGCAGTGGCTCAGCATCATACTGTATCTGCCCTTGAGCATCAAGAAACTTTGTTGTTTCAGTACGATTATCAGGTCGAAATCATCTTCAACAGTGGTTCTTCTTGAAATTCCCGTTCCTGACCATCCAGTGTTTTAAATCGAAAGCACCTTTCCTCCGAGCACAGCCGTAGTTGGACTTCAAGCTGACTCTGTACTAGCCTTTCAGGAGATGCTTTCAGCAAGTTTTAAAGTTCGCTGGCCATGAAATTTTCTACGACTGTAACCTGTGAGCTTCCACTGCAACTAGGATCCACTATTGCAATTATAGAAGAGGTTGGGACCTACAGAATCTGAGCCCCTGCCATAAATTCAGTAACAAAGACTACTTTTAAATGTTCAAACTAATTGTTTCTTGAACCGTGTGTATTAATTCTCAGATAAAATTGCAATTTTATTTAACGCATTGGGTATTTGCATTATTTGGGCTGTTTGTCAAGAACTTCTCTAATATGAAGGGAACGATCTGATTATATTTTAAATATTATATTTATATTATGATTATATTACAGGTTCCCGTTTTATTTGCTGTTGGACTCAAAACAATATGTATAAAATATTTAATATCTTTAGTTCAATGTTAGTAAATCAATCAAACGAAATCTGTATTTATTTGTCTTTGATTTTTTTTAAACTGAAATAACACGAAGGTTATATGGTCGGCTAGGACTCATTTTTCATACTCTTATCACATATATTTATAGCACAATGATTATTTTGTAGAACAAACTCATTAACTGTGTGAAAATTTGTTTCGACAGGGTCATGAATTGGTTTATTTTCAAAATCTTAGATCCGTGATACTAATGCAGCTACAAATATTTCAATAAATTGAACATATGTTGCGGTATCTTAAAAATAACGGTCTGTCCACCTAGCATGATCCATACTTTACGGACGATAGTTTGCTGAATTTGCATAAATATCTTTAATAGTCAATGATCACTATTTAAATAAAAGTAGGTTCTTTCATTAGCTGTTGCCCGAAAATCATCAATCAAACCTTGATAAATAATCAATATTAATGCATTAAGTAACTCATCAAATTACAACTCCAGCACTTGCATATTGAAGCATTGAATTATGCAGGGTGTTTTTTTTTTTTAAATGAAATAAAATACGGATAAATTGTTTTGATTGCCATGAAATTGGTTTTATTGGAAAGATAGTTCTTTGCTATTTTTATTTGAATATGACTTAGGGCATGTGAGCACCACGACTGGCGCGGAGGAAGTCCAAACGAAGGGTTCAATTTTTGACGACTCTAACCAATAATTGGGGCTGTATCCCGCCAAAAATGCGGTGAATGCTGTCTTCCAAGCGGTCAAGCGTCTTGAATTTGTCAGCGTAGACGAGTGATTTTACGTATTCCTGCAAGAAATAGTCCAGTGGTGTTAAATCATAAGATCTTGCAGGCCAGTTTACAGGTCCAAAACGAGAAATTATGCGTTCATCAAATGTTTTTTTCAATAAGTCGATGGTTGCACGAGCTGTATGGCATGTCGCGCCATTCTGTTGAAACCAGAGGTCCCTTGCATTACGACGAGTCAATTCTAGAGCAAAAAAGTCATTGATCATGGCTCTATAGCGGTCACAATTCACTGTAATGTTATTCCCAGTAGCATTTTTGAAGATATATGGACCAATTATTCCACCGGTCCATAAAGCACACCAAACAGTGACTTTCTCCGGATGTAACGGTGTTTGAACAACCGCCTGTGGCTGTTCATCACTCCAAATGCGGCAGTTTTGTTTATTGACGTAGCCATTCAACCAGAAATGAGCCTCATCGCTAAACAACATTTTCTTATGAAATTCGGGATCTGCAGCAATTTGTTCTTGGGCCCAAACACCGAATCCACGCCGTGCCCGGTGGTCGTTCACTTTTTGTAAGCCCACAAACCATGATCCTTCCGTAAAATTTTCCATAATGTGGATGGGCACAGGTTTGATTGTTGAGCACAATGTCGAATGGACTCACTTGGGTCTTTGTCGATACTATGCTCTACAGCTGCTATGGTTTCTTCATTACGAACTGCACGACGTCTGAATAGATGCGTATTATCAGTGAGAGTAAACGTGGTGCGGAACCGATTCATGGTTAATCGAATTAATTGTTCTGATGGACGACTATGTCAGTCATAAAATTGACGGAATGCGCGATGAGGTTCTCGAGCAGAATGGTTTTTTTTCGAAATAAATCTGCACAATTTGCAGACGTTGCTCAGGCGTCAACCTATTCATGATAAAATGATAACCAAACTAACCATAAAACGCATGACAGCTGTCACACCATACATTGCATCAAAAAGTGTTGCCAACTTAAAGCTCTATACCTCTAAAAAACACCCTGTATTTATAAGACAAAATGAACCTGTTTGAATGTCTCAGACTGTTAATACTCCGGAAACAAAGACTATATGATGTTAGTTGCATATCTTTAGACAATAAAATAATTGTTTGTTTCCATTTTTTATTCAACTTGCGCCTAAGTATATGCGTATACAACTTCTAAGATTAAAAATATACCTGTTTTCTGAAATGCAAAAATTAAACTAAATTTTAATTTAATTTAATAGATCCTACTATAAAACAAACTTTAGTATAATAATGCGACTATAACCCAAACTTTAATTTAAATGCGAAGCAATTTGTTTAAGGTAAGCGAATTGGGAAATATCAATCAATAAGAGTAGACAATTATGGTTTTTTTTTTGCAAAGTTCAGTGTTATTATATATGAAATAGAAAAGTATCCTGGTTACATTCTTGATTTGCAAAAAGCATTGCCATGCCATTCTACTATGATTTGAAAGCGAAAAACAAAAAAAAGTCTAGCGCATCAGAACCGCTAGAAAACTAATTTTCGAAGAAATTGTCTTTGAGTGACAAAAAATGTGGAAAGACGTAATTCACTTTTTTGTAGAATCATATCAACCATTCCTTATCCAAACCAACAAAACTCAACTATAACACAAATTATGAAAATGTTCAGTGCTGGCAACACTTTCCCAACAAAACAGTAATAAGTTTACCATACAAGCTCATACCTAAATCAGCTTATCCTTTGAATCTCGTTTTAATCGGAGGATTTCATTAAAAGTATCAGCGGCTAAACGTTGTTGGAGGCTGCCTTCCGAAAAATGTTCAAAACTCGAAAAATTGGTTTCTTATTTTTATTGCAGATGCTTTGCATATGAGTATATAATTTGAAGCATCTGTTGGTGCAATATTAACGAAAATGGCTAAGCAAAACATATACCAAATCTGCTTCACGTTAAGTTGAACCCAACCAGTAAATTTCGTTTCGATTGAATCACTGCGCTGGAAGTTATACGGGTGAAAAGAATTTTAGGGTAACACCCTCAACACTTTATAAATGTTTAAAGAGTTAATATTTGTTGTTAATTTTCATTGCAGGATCATTCCCATTTGCAAATCTAGTGACATAATCGCACAGTAAAGAAATTCCAAAAAATTACAAAAATGGTCATAGCTGACATCTCTTTCCAGTTTTTATGTACGAAATTTCTACGATATTTGGCTCACATCAAGGTCTATTTACTGCATGAACTTCGTTTTGATTTCATGACTGGACCGGAAGTTATAGGGAAAAAAGCTTTATTTTGCTGAGCAAATTTGCAAGATTTAGGAGACAAAAATTACCTTAGGTGGCAGCTCTATTCTAATTTTTCAGACAAATTTTCACGGAATGTTATCGAAATAAAGATCCAAATATTATTTGAATTTTGTTTAAATATGATGGCTGAATCGGAAGTTATAGGCCAAAAAGCTGTTTTTTTTTCTCAGTGATTTGTGAAGATGGTGCCACTGCCACAGGGTTGTCCGCATTTAAAAATCACTTCTATCAGACCTGGTCCCAGTTAATACCAACATGTCCTGTAAATTTCATTATGATCGGATAATCCGGTCGTCAGTTCTCGTGAACAGAACTTTCGTCTGCTGAAAATCAAGGTTATTTGGTGATGGGTCGCCGTTCTTGTGCAAATCGGAATTTTAAAAATTTCAATTTGACATGATGGATAAAGGCTGTAACTTATCAATGATTTGAATTTTTGTCAAAAATCAAAAATTTTTCAGGAGGGTCAATGATTTGAAAATTTTTTTTTCAGGAGCCTGCCGTAGCTACAGAGTTACCTGCACGATCTTGAAAATCCATGTGTGTTAAGTTTTAGCCAACACCAATACGCTCTGCAAATTTCACTATGATCCAATGTTTGTGTCAGAAGTAATAACAAATCAAAATTTGAAAAAAAATCCTTGCCTACCTTTAGGGATGCTGCACCCACACACGGGTCAAAATTTCCAATTCTTAATCATAAATAAACTACAAACATAATAAGTTTTCATTCCTAGTAACAAAAATTTACACTGCTTGGAAATATAGGAGAGCCTGAAAATTCACTAAAATGCCCGCCGCCACCAAAATGTTGAAGATATCTGAATTCTAGCAAGTCATGGACCTACCTGTTATATACATCTATGTCTTTATTATCTCCCTTAATCATTTTGCTTATCTCCCTTAATCATTTTGCATATATATATATATATATATATATATATATATATATATATATATATATATATATATATATATATATATATATATATATATATATATATATATATATATATATATATATATATATATATATATATATATATATATATATATATATAACGAGTTTAATACTAATTTTCTTCGAAAATTAGTAAACATGAGCAACCAAAGCTCATTTTTCCTTAATTTTGATTGTTTTCTGGCCACAACTATCAAAATCTTTTCATGCCTATAACTTCCGACTCAATCATCGGCTCAAAACGAATTCACAGAGTAAATTGGTCTCGACGTGAAGCAGATTTCATATACTTTTGGCAAAGTTTATGGAAGATAAGCGGGTGGACTCCTTTCATCGTGGATTAAAAATCATTTTGATTTTAGAAAGAGGGGTAAAATTTAGCAATATATAGACCTACCAAGCCGGCCTGAGTATGTATTGCTACTGTTTGGTTGTCGTACGCGTGAGAGGCATAATCTAGTCTGACAATGTATTCGTACGACAACAATTTGAATACGGGATAGGAGAACGTTATTCATACTAAATCAGTCTAGTTTGCTGAAAGCTTTCAGTCGTATACGTACATATTTCAACTAATTTAAAACAAGCAAAATTTACACATTTGGGAAGTGAGGCAGGTTCCTTCCTGTATCTTTCGATGTGCAGTTTTTGCTGCAGTGCTGGTAAAGTCTAACCAGCATTGAGCATTTTCATCATTTATGTTATAAGAAACGCCGCCGTCAAAGTTGTGTATGATGAGCATCTTATAATGAAAATAAACAACAGGTTTTTTACTCTTTTAAATTTTAAAATGCATGCGTGTGGTAATCCTGAAAATCTTTCTATCCTATAATTTTCGATGCAGTCATCACGCGGGAGCGCAGAGAAGAGTACCTCACACACCCTGAGTCGGACAGAAGATGGGCTTTAGCATACACATGGTCGCGAAAACTCCAACTTAACTTTGGCAGCAACGTTGGAGTGCACGCAACTAAGGTCCCTAGACGGTGAGACTGATAGGTCCTCTGAACCTATGGCCATGGCCACGGAGAGGTAAACTTTACCCTGTGCCAATTCTTAACGGAGCATGGTTATTTCAAAAAGTATCTTCACAGAATGGGTAAGTACTGTACTGTCGGTGCTGTATGGATAAGAATGATAATGCTGACCATATATTCTTTGCATACAGTTGCTTCACAAGTGTGAGGAGCAGCCTCGAGTCCACGGTTGGCTTGGTCACGCCAGTGTCAATTGTGGAAACGATGCAGCGTAACAAAGATAGCTGGAACATATTCTCAACATATCTTAAGAAAATACTGTGCACAAAGCAAAAGGAGGGTTGCCTTACCGACCCACAACCTGTGGTAAATTCTGCAGTAAGTAGGCACCAATAGATGAGCAGGCACGACCGGGTTGAAGCAATGCGACAGCTGATTCCAATCCGGACCTTTGTAACATGTAGATGGACTTTTTTTTAGTAAGTAAAAATCATGATATATTTCTAATTGGATTGCTCATTAATTAGTTTATCAATATTTCTATTAAGCAACGGCCACTTTGAGAAATACCATGAAAGCCAGGACGGAGTTTTACAAATATGGTACTGAAAAAAATGGTTAATTATTTCACACTCTCCTATGCAACTTCTTCAGAAGGGAGTGAAAATCACTGTTATTTGTGATTGCTTCCGCCGACAATGATTATACTGAAGGAGATGCTGTAATCAAAGTATGCTGTGGGAACTATTTCAGAAGATGCTGAGTCGATGGTTCGATAGAAAAGGGTCATCCATCTTATGATTGAGCAAAAGAAAGCTGATAGTACCAAGTGGCGTGGCATACTGTAGGAATGTCAAAGCGATTCTGATTCAAAGTCTCGTAGTGAGGGGCATATATTTTTGTGGACAGGAAGGAAACCGTAGCAATGTAGGAAACCATGCAAATCACATGCACATTTTTCGCGAGAACCTACCATTCTATGCCTGCATTCCATGTCAAGCAGGCTTTGAGTCTAAATATTTGTTAATCTAAGTCAAAACCGCATTTAATATCATTATTCTTTAAACTAAATAAGGGCATTTAGCTTAAGGGAAGTTATCAAAGTGAGTTAAGTTAGCTACAACAGTTTCCGAAAAAATCAACGACTCAATTCTGGATAACTATCTTGGTTACTTCCAAACCTGGAGATTAGTTTTGGCTTATCGAGCGTTCATCACCATGCAATCAATCTACAGTTCAATATAACTATACTATATTCAATATATTTATACATATTTATAATGCGCATTAATAATTTGATTGCAAATAAACCATCATTATTTTTTTTATTATTATATTATATATTTAATCATATCATTTATCTTTTGTTTTGTTAAATCATAAATCAACAAATAAACATAATTTGTGTCGGTGATGCTAAACCATGCATAAATGTATCCAAAACTAGTAAAATTTAATTAAACCTACATCCTAGTCTACTAGTATATCCAACCACATACACTATATCACCTTTTAATCACTAAACAATTCATCATACGGGAACTTTGCAAAAACGTTATTCATAACTGCTTGGAAAATCAAGCCAAAAGCTTCAAATATTTTGCCTTTTAGCTCATTGAAAATATCTTGCCAGTTTTCGTTCAAGAAAGCATTCATATTGTCACCAAGAGCTTTGTCGCCGTTGAAAAGATCTCCCAGGTGAACATACATCCGGTCGATTTTACCATCTAGCTTTAAGTCTTCGATTTTCATGTGTGTTTTACCGTTCTTTTCATATGGTATGCCGTGAAATTTGAAGATGATGTTGGGATTGACTGAAAAGTAATAAAAATGATATAATTTGAAAATATTATAAAATTTAAATTTTTAAGGCTCGTGGTCATGCATATAGGAGTCCAAAGTTGTTCAAATTAGCATTGGCCAGCTATTTTATTTATGTATTTATACGCATATATATTTTTATTATATACATGGTGGCGCAAAATTAATCACCGTATCGGAATATGTTATAATTTTTGCAAATGGCATCGCACGTGAATCATATTTGACATTTGTGCAGTATACAAACAGGCAAGCAAAGGAGCAAATAAAGTCCCATTAAAGATTTCCACCACTCAAAATCAATTTATTTATTTAGTAAAAAAGTTATCCAAAAACAAAATTGGATGATTTATTTTGCTCCACCCAGGATATATATATATATATATATATATATATATATATATATATATATATATATATATATATATATATATATATATATATATATATATATATATATATATATATATTCATGTGTGTACATATTATGCATATACTTATAATTCGAATAAAAAATAGTTTCATTTGTTTACTCACTCAATGTAATGTTGCTGTCGCCGGCTCCACTAATTGGCAAAAGGAGAACTCGACCTTGAACTTCATATTTTCCAGCTAATGTGACGTGACCTCCTCCAATAGTGAGTGTGTGTAGCGCTGTCATATCTTTTCCGAATCCGCTAAATAGGGCAAGTAAAATAATTAGAAAAATGTTTCTTGGTTTTTTACAATTCCCTGTTATTAATACTTACTCGACACTCAAAACATCTATTGTAGACACCCCTTCAAGGTTACTATTCCGGAATTTCAAATTGACATTGACTGGACTTTCTGCACCTTGCGATATATCTACAGATTTGATGAGTAGCGGGTCAATTACTCCCATATTAAGTCCAGGCAATCCCACTAGAAAGATGGATTATATAAAATGTGTTTTACCTTTTCCTTTCACCGTATATAAAATGTGTTTTTACCTTTTCCTTTCTCTTGGAAGAGGTACATGATCACGCCTCTTATACATGCGCCATCACCATGAGCACATTTTTGAATTTCGCTTGCTATGAAAGTAAACAAAAAATGAATGTTATCCAGATTTTAAAGAATGAATGAGATAGATCGATTTCTCGAATTTCGAAAAAGGTTTTTTTTTGTTTTAGCATTGACATTTTTTGAAAAGTTGACTATCCGACTAAACTCTAGAGAATATTCGACCGTTGCGGTCAGTTGCCACTATAATGTATATTTGACTATAAAAGTCGCTGGCAAAATCTTAGGTTAGGGCTCTTTTACAGGGTCCGGCAATGAAGTATGGTGTTTTGGGAAAAATTGACACATTTTCATTTTTAAACATACATCAAAATTTATTATTTTAATACATTAGTGGAATGATGCCATTTAAGTAACATAACATAGTCAGGTGCGAAAAATTACATCAGTTAGGAGGCGTCCACTCTTGTCGAAGCATTCTTGGAGACGGATTGCAAAATCGTCCAAACTCCTTTCGAGCATGGCACGAGGAATCCTTTCAATTTCGTGCGTTATGCTTTCTGAAAGAGCCTCAAGAGTTCGCGGTTTGTCTATGTAAACTTTGGATTTTAAGTAGCCCCATAAAAAGTAGTCACAACATGAAAGGTCTGGTGACCGAGGTGGCCATTCCATATCTCCATGCAACGAAATAAGGCGCCCAGGAAAATGTTCCCTTAAAAAGACCATTGCAGCTCTTGATGTATGGCAAGTCGCTCCATCTTGTTGGAACCAAACTGTATTGAGGTTAATGCGTTGTCTTCTTAGTTCGGGTAGAAAATAATCACGCAACATGGTGCAATAGCGATCTGAGTTCACTGGCACTGTTCGTCCGTTTTCACGAAAAAAATACGGGCCAATTATGCAATTTCGAGTTACGGCACACCAAACAGCTACCCTTTCAGAGTGCAGAGGTTGTTCATGCAGTTGTCGAGGGTTTTCGTGTGCCCAGTATCGAAAGTTTTGTTTGTTTACCATCCCCGATAAATGAAAATGGGCCTCGTCACTCATGAACAAAACAATGTTGCCGTGCAGCATTTCCAGCATCCTTTCTGCGAACCTGTGTCGTCTCACAAAGTCATTTTGGAGCAGCTTCTGAGCAACCATAATTTTATACGGATGGTAATGGAGGTCCAAATGCAAGATTCTGCGAACTGAACGATCTGATATTCCAAGAGCGCGTGCGTGACGTACCACTGAACGGCGAGGGCTAGTATCCACCGCTTGTAGCACTCTTTCAATGTTTCCGGGGTTCGATTGTTCGATCTCTACCCCTTGCAGTCCTAGGTCTCAACGATCCGGTTGTTTGAAATTTCTTTACCCACTTCAAAATGGTATCGCGTCTTGGAACGCGACCATGCCGACCAACGTTAAAATGGTTTCGAAATCGTCGCTGTGTGAACACAACAGAACGACCAGTTTCAATAAAAGTGTTGTAAATAAACACGCGATGTGCCACAGACCACGGCTCCATCGCTACTAAAATGGCATCGCGGAACGAGTACAAATCAACAATCGTGAAAACATTGGCTCGACAGTGCTGCACATAACGGTCGTTACAAAAACACCATACTTCATTGCCGGACCCTGTATAAATGACAACCCAAAATATATACATATGTTAAATTTCAAAACGCGACATCAGTTATTTGTATTGATTTCGTACTGATTGTCCAAGAAAATTAGACCTAGAATTAGTTTGCCGAAAATTTATACAAATATATATATATATATATATATATATATATATATATATATATATATGCATCTATATATATATATATATACATATATATATATATATATATATATATATATATATATATATATATATATATATATATATATATATATATATATATATATATATATATATATATATATATATATATATATCAGCAAAAAGATTAAGGGAGATAATCTCGGAACGCGTAGTCCGATTGAGCTGGACATTGATTTAAATAAGGGGTAGGTCCATGATTAGTTAAAGTGAACAAAGGGTTAGCCCTTTAGCGGCGGTGGGTATCTTAGTGAACTTTGAGCTACCCCTATATTTGTATGTTAATAAACTTTTTGCAGAAAACTTTTAAATATAAAAATGTATGCTTGTTTATGACAAAATATTAGCCTAATGCCAGGCGCTGAGTGCCTGGAAATAGACATGGATTTTTTTGATTTTTCATAAATTTTGGCCGAAAGATGAAATCATCTTGGAATTTGTAGAGCATATTAATCTTGACTATAGAAATGAATGTGCGAACAACCCTGAAGCTTTAGAAGTACATAAGAAATTTTAAAGGTAATGTCATTAACAAAAACTATCAATAAAATTGGGCTTAAATGAGAGTCTCTTGGAACTCCGGATGTTACTGAAATCGGACGAGATATATAGTCATATATATGATTCAACCCACCTCAGAAAAGAGCCGTAAATTTCATTTCTTCATAGTTTACTTATTAGCACTGAATGACTGCCCCGATCAAAAGCTTTGCTGAAGTCGGTGTAAATCACGTCGACTTACTGTTTCTTATCCATATTAGTACTTAAAAACTGCGTAGAAGTTACAAAATTCATAAAAGTTGACTCTTTTGGACAAAAGCCATGCTGCTCATCAACAATTAAATTATAAACATCGAACTAAATTTCTTCAATAACTAATGTCTCAAAAATTGTACCGAAAGTAGACAGTATACAGGTACATACATACAACAGGAAACACGTTTTTTTCAAGTGAATTGGTTGAATAAAATATAAAGCGTTTCCACTAAATAATATTCACAATAACGGGTAAACTTTGCAGTAATCTGATCAGGCAATCTAATCAGGTCTAGGCCCTTTACTAATGTTAGAGATTTTAAGATACCACATTATTTTCGCTGAGTCAATATGAATTTTATTCAAGTTCATTGCATTATCTATAGTAATTCATAAGATTCGACGTAATGTCTTTTATTAGAGAAGAACGAATGAAATTAATCTGTAAAACTGTAATACATTTACTGACCATTTTGTTCTTCAGATTTGTTTAAGTATATTGTACTGGATATACCGGTATTGCTTTTGTCAAATATTTTTATAAATTTCGAAAAGTTTTTAGGATCACTTTCGTTACAGATGGAATTTATTGAAAAACTAAGACAAAGCTGCCAGCTATGGTAAGTTTTGTCTCTTAAATCTAGAAGATTTGCCTAATAGCTTCCAATAGAGTCATGAAATCAAAGCGAAATTCATACAGTAAATGGAACTTTTTGTAAGTCAAATTTGGGAGAATTTTTTTTTAAAATTATGATAGTACTGCTAGTTATAGTAATTTTTGTAATTTGTTTGAAGTTTCTTTCCTAAGAAATGCTATCATCAAATTTTCAAATGGTAATTTTCCTTTAGTAATTATTAGTGTCCGTAGCAGCAAATTTGATGTGAAGTAGCTTAGACTTACAGAAAAAAACCATGCTGAAGTTAGTAAGCGATTATTTTTAATGTGTACCAATTTTTTCTAGGTTGTAAAACTATTTTTAAAAAAACAAACTTTTCCTTCGAAGCTAGGTATATTTTTTTACATTTAGTTTTTTGTGACATGTTTTTTGTCACAAACAACTAAATATATCTAGCTTCGAAAGGAAAAATCGGTTTTTTTAAAAATAGTTAGTAAGCGAGTTGACGTTGGCGGAGTTGAAAATGGAGTGCCGGAAGTATGATTTGCTGGCGACCCGAAATAAGCCAACCCTATTGTTACGCCTATGGGAAGTATTGGGAGCGGAAGATATCAATCCGGAAGGTATCTCAGTTGAGGAAATGGGCCAAGGTCACACACAAGAAATAGATCTGCTACTTAAAATGGCTTCCGATATGAAGCAAAGAGCTAACGATATTCTGCAACAAGCCATAAAACTCAATCAAAAACTGGAACAACATTATGTGGTTATAAAAGAGCATTTACAAAAGTTACTTGATCAGCAAACTCACGAATTTCATTAATAAGCGCATAAACTGGAACAACGAGCCTGCTATTCAGGGCTTGGATATCAGGATTGTTGGTCCAGTTTGAGCGCAAACTATAAAACGCGAGCTACAGTTAGCAGAAACTATACAAAAGTTGGCGCAGCAATTGGAAATTCAGGCTATAGAAATAAAGTAGCAGTTAGTTAAAGTTGGAGATAAAATTGATTTGCCAAAATCAAATACTGAGCTGATTAAATCTGTGGGAGCTATTCGGACTGAAAAAAATGGTAAAAAAGGGTTGGAAGTACCAATTTTTGATAGACAGACTTCTTAGGCTTATAAAAGAAACAGTTTGAAACTGTTGCAGAATATAATTATTCAAATGATAGGCAGCGTGCAATTATATTAAATTTGTCACTAAGAGGACCTGTAGCGTAAGTTCTTCAGACAATAACAGATGAAAATTACTCCAGTTATTTTAGCCTACAAAATGACATGACGTGCGGCAAGATGAGGATTAGTTGAAAGAGGTGCATCGCCCATAGCTAAGAACTTGAACCTAGAAGCCAGGAGAAATATTGCAACAGCTGGCTCAGGTTATTAAGCGTCTGACACTTTTGCTCTATCCTATGTTAGATCCAAAGTATCGAGATGAAATGGCAAAATATGCTTCGTCTAGCTGATACGTCGATGCTAAAGAACTCTTTGGCGTACGTTTTGATTTACGAATTAAAAAAGGCATCTCAGACAAACATTAGAGCCCGTGAGATGCATGACAAATCTTGGTGCCAAAAAACAGAAATATCTAGAGAATCGACTACGAGTGGACCTCTTTAATGCCGGAATGGTAGAAAAAAGGACATTTGTGGTGCCATTGTGTTGAAAAATGGATGCTTGGGAATTGTTGGGAGTGTGTACATCAAAAGTCAACTACCCTAGGAACAACACCAGCTGATGGAGCTTTTGTATGATAGACCTGCAGAAAGAAAGGACACCGGAGCCATGATTGTTGCAAGAAATATGAGCTTAGGTAATGTGAAGGACGCTAGAAGTTCAAGTTCAAGTAACCGAAAGTAACCATTTTTTTGTGGAGATTAACAGCGAAGACGGTTGGGCATACTCACATGCTAGTGTGAGTGAGAACGCGAGGAAAACGAATGATATAAGCTTAAAAAAGCTGAATTTCAACCTTTAGACGCGATTTCTGAGTCCAGCTGGTTTTATGCACATTGAGAAAAGTGTAGCGCCAGAGGCCATAATTTATATACTTATGGTACTGTGTACATTAGAGATGGGAAAAACGACTCAGTTTAGTGTGTCGACACACTTCGACTCACTCATTTGAATGAGTCAATCAGTGTGAGTCAATCAATTGTGTCAATTCATTTTTGATTGATGTAAAATGTAGTTATGAAAAAGGATTATGCATATGATTAGTATTTTTTCTATTTACCGCTTATACATGGCCATGAAAATGCGACAAAGAAAATTAAACGCACAGAAAATTTCCCAGTATTTATTTTAATAAGTCTTTTTTTTTGTTTTGAACATTTTAAAAAGATTTTAAAATGTAAAGAAAGTGTCTGATAGCTTAGTTAACTATAGTTGATTTGAATTACAAATTAAAAAACTCTAGTCCGTCAGAAAATCCTATTTTCGTAGAAAAGTAGAGGAAATATGTATGTCGGTCTCCAATGCATGTTTTGGTCCATATTATAACTAGAGTCGGGTCGTACTAGGATTTTCACATACTAGGTATAACTAGTACAAGTACAAAAAAATACATGTTCCAAAAATACTAGCAAGTATTTGTTGAAGTATGCTATATATACTATACATACGATTTGCAGTGATGTAAAGAAAAGGTGTGATATGCCCTCCCCCACCCTCCAAATACAAGGTTCCCAAGCCAGAATGGTGATGGTGCAAGATAATTTTCAAAGGATACTGAGTCATTAGTCCGCGCAGCTTGTCCGTAACTTTCCAATGGTCGGCCATTTATTTGGCAAATCTTTTCGCCTAAAGAAAAACGATGAAATTCAATCAATTTAATTTGATTTTCATTTTATTATATGCACAAAACATCTCCTGTGTTCGTTCAAATTACCAAAGTCAAAAAATTTACTAAGATAGAACAAACTAATCAATCCTGTTGCCATCTATATGGCTTTTCATCGATCGATCTCTGATACCAAACTTTTCTTGGCTAATCTAAAACAGCCGATTTTCCACTTCGCCTCACTGAAGCATGAAGTTAAATGAAAATTTTATTAAGAAATGATAAAAACAAAATGTTTCGCCTATTAAACATGCACACACTAGGGGGCAACCTCTTCGGTAAGGCTGGATATGAATCCAGGGGCATTTTAACTCCCGCGGTGTCGTAAATTTTACAACCCCGGTAGGGTTGGAGACACCCTCGTGGCGACCTGCAGTCTCGAGGAGAGCCTCAGCGCAGCCGGAGAAGCCAACTGGCGAACCAAAAAGGATCTCAACCTTTCTCTCCTTAGCACTTTAAGTTCTACTTTCAGTTTTTCCAGACGGTTTTCCGGCGGATTTCATTTTGCCGTATCTTCGAAACTAGGCCGCTTTTTCACAGACTTGTATGAAAATTTGACCCGAAACAACTCAGAAAGGTCCCCGAATTCATGCTAGACCAAAAAAATAATTTTGGTAAAAATGGACGTTTTCACCCAATTTACCCTATCAAAATTTTTTCTCCCCCTTAAAATATCACTATTGTACTCTCCGACCATTCTCAATCATCGAAAGTGCCCTAAAGGCAGTTTTTGCCAAACTAATGCCAAAAAACCTTTTATTCCCCTACAAAACTGAAATTTTTGTATCGCAGAAATAGATCTTGGTCCGTTATGTCCCAAACCACTCTCACCCAAAATTGGCCGATTTTGTCCGATTTCAGCTACCTTTGCCCTAGAAACTTTTTGAATATTTGAATAAAATACTTGCAAGTACGAAAATACTCGCAAATACGAAAACACTCGAACCTAGTATTTTTGAATTTCATACTAAGTACTGATTGTCCCAAAAGAATACCTGTTCAGTATATACGCTTAATATCTAATTATAACCTAACTATGTCTAAATTCCAAAATTTGTGAATGATAAACATTGTTACTTGTTATATATATACATGATGCTGATCACATGAACATTTTATGGCCGCATTTCCGACAACATAAATGAGGAAAATATTTGCTTTCTTTGAAGTACTCCCCACTCATTATTCTAAAACGTTACCTCAGCGAAGAAAAAATCACTCATAGAAACTTTTTTCGAAACGATATATAATTGAAAAGTTTACCATTTTAAATTTATCAATGTTAAATGAATTTATAGACTAATGATCAATTAGAAACAAATTTTCACAAGTAACTTATCTAAATTCATTGAACTTCACTGCATCGAATTGTGTGAAATGTACACTGATTTCAATATACACTTCAAGAGATAATGAAAATCAAAAACTTTTTTATTTGAATTATGAACCCACTTCAACTCCCAGATATAACAAATAATTACAGCGATAATCATCCAAAAAAAAGCGGGAAACCCAACCATTTTCATTTCGCCCATTCTCGTATTTTGAGGTTTTTTCTTCATCAAAATATAATTGTTTCTGAAAATTTGCTCGAATATCCCTATCCAATATCTATACCTCTTATACTTCATCAATATCCTTAAAAAATTTCATTTCGATCGGACATCGCATTCCTGAGATAATCTCACTGCATCCAATCACAAAAAAAAAATTGAGAAAGTCTACAGGAAGAAAGTTTCAATTAAAATCTTCATCATATGCACATATAAAGTGCACATATATTCTTCCGCGACGGTCAGTTTCGATCATCACAACCAACCACGGCATGCTTGCACTGTACGGCATTACCTACAGCCTTTACGAAATTCATATCGCGGCACCGATTGACTTGCTCCTGTGCAAAAGTGTCGAGCTCATAATCAAGTTCGAGTTCATAAACAAACTCATAAGCACATCAACTGATTGCCTCGTTCATGTGCTGTTCATATCTAGCTCTACTGTGTGTACACAAACCTGTCGGCCAACACACGTGTTGGGGCTAGTGATTCCCAACGGGAATCGCGGTAATGTATGCTGGCGTAATGCATGAATCAAACAATGCTGGTAATGCACGTTTCCGACTTCCAAAGCTATTTTCCAGCAATTATAAGATATACTCGTAAACATGACTTGGAGCATGGAAAATGCTGCAAGGGAGAAAGCTCATATGTTATAAGTCCAAGACTGGCCAATGAAATTCACTCGCAGAAACAAGGGGAAAAGAACTTGCGAGCATACATCGGTTATGAGTAGTCTGCTATATAAAGCGGAAAGATGAAAATTTCGAAGCATTTCAAATCATCACGCACGGGTAAGTAAAATGTATGAAGACAATTCCTCCTAGTAGCAAAGAGCATGCGCTTTTGGAATTTCCAATGAGCGTCAGCATGCAAAAACCACACATGCAGAGATACGATCGGCCGCCGGCCAAAGCTTTCATTCATATTGAGGCGTATAAATGCGAGAATACGATGTCGTACTTTCCAAAAAGCTCTTATACATAAAGCTATAGAGCTAAAAGCATGAGTTTCCCCTTGTATAAATCTTCCCAGCCTAGGACATGCAATGTTAAAAAGAAACAACGCGTAATGGTCCGGTAATGCTTACACGCATTACGCGTAATGCTTACCGAATATATCCGTAAGCATTATTTTTCCCGTTGGGTTGCTTCACCAAACGCTCAACTCCGACGAGCTCATAAACAAACTCATAAGCACATCAACTGATTGCCTCGTTCTTGTGCTACTCATCTCTAGCTCTACTGTGTGCACACAAACGGGTCGGCCGACACACTTGTTGAGTGCAAGTGATTGCTTCACCAAACGCTCAGCTCGCTCATACTGTAGTGATTGCTTCACCAGTGAAGCAGCTCGCTCAGTATAGAGTGTGTCGACACACGTGTTGGGGGCTAGTGATTGCTTCATCGCGATTGCTTCACTCACGTGTTACCCATCTCTAGTGTACATAGTTGTACACAGTACCATAAGTATATGTATAGGATTGCGTACAGGATTGCGATAATTAAAGCGCATGACATATTGTAGGAGTCAGTACTTTATATTATAGCTCTCAAAGCCATAAACTATAGCTTTGATGAAAAGCAGAGCGAAAGCAGAGGGCCACTAAAATCAATTCTCTTCTCATTTTCATAGCCGAAACTTTTCAGTTTTTTTTTGCAAATGTTTTAATTTCCTAAATTTTGAAATTCATCTAATTTGAAACTCTGGAACCTTTTCTTCCCTATGACTTCCGGGGCAGTCATCGGTTCAAAGTGATACCTGACTTTCGATACGGTTGGTTGCAATAAGGAGCACTTTTGGCAGAACTTGCATTCAAAATCCTTACAGCTCCCTCTACCTTTTTTGTTCCAAAAACAATATTTTTAGTGGTTGCTTTCCACTATAAATTTGTTTGCTTTCTTAAACTGTTTTTGTGAAAAATTGAAACCTTGTTATCTGTTAAATATAATTCGAAGACCATTAGACATTGTCAAGCATATTGTAGAAAGGCACATTTGACCAAATTGGCGCTGCTTGCGAAAATGACCGCCCCTTAAATTTTGGAAGATTTTTGGCAGATGACTTGCTCCATTTAAATAGCGGGCCAAAGTTAAGCCATGCTCTGAGCAGTGTGTCAGCTTCCTGGTGAATTCTGTAGCTGGGATACGTCAGTGAAAACTATCAATATCGTTGTATGTAGCCTTAACCATCCAATCTATTTTCTTTGTGCTGCATTTCATTCCCAGCTGAATGCACACAATTATTATACTAGCATTTATTTCAAGTAGGAAGTCGGAAGTAGGATTAGGAAGTAAGATTTAAATATTCTATGGTTGCTGAAGCCACGGCTGCTATTAGCGATTAGATCAGTCAGTGATCTGTCTGACAGACGGCATGGCTTTCAAAAGAGGCATTCAACTGTTGATGCCATCTCAGCAGTGATTGGGGAGGAGGTATGCCAAAGCTCCCAACCATTTGTTCTGCTGGTGACGCTAAATGTCCAAAATGCCTTCAATTCGTTGTGGTGGATAAATGTGGTTTCGGCCCTCGAGCATAGGTTTCGCATTCCTGACTACTTGTTGACCACGATGCGGGACTATCTGATGGATCGATGACTGTTGCTCGATACTGATGAAGGTCTTCGGAGAGCGTTTGGCACCTCAAGGGCAGCTCAGGGGTCTATCCTCAGACTTGACATCTGGAATATCGTTTACGATGGACTGCTGCGCCTTGAAATGCTAACTGATGTGTTTCTCGTAGGTTACTCTGCCGAATTTGCCCAATACAGACTTAATCAAGTCATGAGGAGGGTGGGACGGTGGACGACCGACCACGACCCACAGCTGGCGCTGTTGAAGACAGAGATCATCATGCTGGCAAAGCGAATGATACCGACTGTCATACCGATGACAGTGGGTTCTGCAGAGGTCCATAACAATAAGTCGGTAAGGTGTCTGGGAGTGACGCTGGACACTAAGCTGACCTACTGAGACTACAAAGCTCTAACAGCCGTAGGCTCGCTGAGCAGGTTGATGGCTAACAGCGCTGCCATCGATTGATGGCGGCGCTCTTAGACTCCATAGATCTTTTGGTTCTGACTCACAAGCTGTGGTAAATTCTGAAGTAAGTATGCATTGATAAGTGAGCAGGCACGACCGGGTTGAAGTAATGCGAAAGCAGATTCCGACCCGGACCTTCGTGGCCTGTAGATAGACTTTTTTTTAGTAAATCTTACATAGCTCGTGGTTTGTTGACTCGGGTATCTTTTCAAGATTTTTTTTTTCAAAACGATCATCTAAGATGAAAAAAGCATTGGACAGGCATCCAGAGTGTGCTTTTATTGTTTATTGTGTCACCGTTTTTAGACGAGATAAAAATTAGCCAATTAGGGGGATTCATTGGCTCAGTACTGCTTTCGCACAAAATGCTTCACCCGTACAAAGACTTTATCACTCTTTGTTGGATGAGCATGTATTCTGGAAAAGCTGGTCTAACGAGTACCTAAAAGAATTACAAAGCCGGTACATATGGACACAGGAAAAGGCAAATGATGAGACAATGTTTGTAGTGGTAATCAAGGACGAGAACTTCCCATCATGGAAGAATCGAGCAACATTCTCTATGTTGCGTGAAAGTTGTGGACGAGGAATTGGCACGCTTGTCGCTCACAGATTAACACCACTTCCTCTTAAAGAACTAGAGGCTCCAACAGAAGCTGAACCAGAAAGATGCCACAGAAGTCAAGCCGAAGTACGATTGGAAGGGCAAATCCACAAGCAAACCAGTCCTTTGAAGCACCACAAAAAAAGAAGAACTTCAGGTCATTTGAACTTTGTCGTGACTATGTATCTATTATTGTTCTAATAGATTCATAGTCACGACAAAGTTCAAATGACCTGAAGTTCTTCTTCCAGTGAAAATTTGAATCCAACACCGGCATTTATTTTGAAGTCCAAGGTCACGCCAGCGCTGCTGCGTCAGAGTATAAATGTATATAGTCTATTATAATCGATGACCACTGAAAGCCAAAATAATGATGCTTTCAACGGAATTAAAGGCCCATAAACATGCAAATCAGTTGATGAGGCAAGTCGAATCATGCACATCGCTGGTTGAACACGCTGAATTAGAGCTGATATTAGGAGAAGCCTTACTTTCAAAAGGCGTGAAGGAAGTGGAATGAATTTCGTGTGAACTATAGTTATATATTTTTATATTTTTATAGTTTGGTTTTAACTGGTTTTAACTGCCGAAAAAATTTAGCCCAGGTGTCTCGAAAGAATTAGAATTACTGATATTACTCAAAAATCAAACTTTTATCATAGAATCAATAATTAATAATATCTTGTAAAAAACTAAATGTGATTAATGGGAAAACGTTCTGAAGCAATTCCTTCACAAGATCCAACGGGCACAATGTGATATTCACCAAATCAAGTTGGACAATCAATTATGTTAATATCAAAAATTGAAGAATAACCAACAAAAACGTACAAAAAACACACAAAAAGGCAATACATTGAAAATAAACAAACGAAGACACAAAAAAAAGTAAAGTTGTCTAACGGCTATGGAGGGCACGTAGTCGAGTTTTACCCAAATTTTTGCTGCTAAAACTTATTTTTCGTTGGACAAGTCCACTCAAGTGAAGCTGATTTAGCATTATAAGTGATGTCAAATGCATCAGTGCATTTGCATTTTTATTTCAGACTTATTTCTTCAAATCGGCATGATCAAAGCAGTGTTAATTATTTTACTACTATCTTGATGAGACATTTTATATTCAAAAATTCTAGGTTAACTCGCAACCGTTGGGTATGATCTATGCAAGGATTCGAGCCAGGAATCATACAAACCAGCAGCCAAGAGTAGCATCTTAACAAATTGCCATGAGAGTTAGTGGAGAAGTTTAAACGTATAACTTTGCATCTCTAAGCAATTCAATGCCAAAAACTGGACAAAGAACTCTTTTAGGTTACGCGGATTGTGACTCAAACATCACGATGGACTCACGATTAATCTTCTTAATTTAAATAAGATAGACAGGTTGGCGTATTTTCGAAGATTGAGTAAAAATGAAAACAAGTCGCGTAGACCTTAGATTTGAGTTTACACTGACGAAGTCACTAAGGTGAAATCACAAAAATTACATGAAATAATTTTTTTATTCAACTAGTTGAAGGAATAACCAATGATGTTATGTTCTATTAAATAATTTACAGCCCACAATATGTAAGAAGCTTTGGCGAGGTTTTTGGTAAGCCGACACGTATTTTGTAATGTAATGCCTTCAAAATTGACTAACACATGTGTAGTGGTGTGAAAACAATTGTTTTGTTGAAGCTAAGAAAAACTATAGTCTAGTGAGATTTTAGCGCTTTTCATAATTTTGGAACAGGATGTCTAGAGCACAACCGTGATTAAAATTTTATAATAAAATTGTTTTCACTTTTATTTCGGTGTACAAAAAGGACAGCACTTATTGAAATTATTATTATATATATTATTTTCGATTGCTTTGTCAGAACAAACCTACTCACTTTGTAGTTATTACGTTATGTCTTTGAAATATTAATTGCCGGCAAGCTTTCTCAGACCCATATTGATAGCGCTTAAATCGGTAAAGGTCTAACAGGTTTGGAGAATATTTAAGATCACTTTTACTTTTAATAAAATCCAGAGAAAAATTAATATATTTACGTCACAGAACTTACGAAAAGCAGAATACGCCACTCCAACAAGCACACTTATTACAAACACAACCGATTTATAATTCATCTTTCACGGGTTTCTTACGCAAATCTTTGTATTCTTCACGGACTGAACGACAGCAAACAAACCGTTTGTATCGAAACGAGAATCAGCACAGATTACCGAAAGTGAAGATTTGGCTTCCACTTATATATGTATCGGGTAGAACGGTAGGTGCGTGTATGAAACTGCAAGCAAAAAAGCTGGCTTCACATAATAGTTACCAGAGTGCTTCGCAGAACTTGTAGCGGGTATAAATTTAGAAGATACACCAATCAATGTACAAAAGTATCACAGATACATCTCATAATGATACTTAAAAATCGAGGTAAAAAAAATTTAACTTTTGTTATGGACGGAAAGAATCGATTACAGTCATGCAAAAATGTTTTCTAAAAGTCGTCTAGTAGAATATTAGGCTCCATTAAGTTCTTGAGATGGGCATGAATTTGACTGGTTTGAAAAGAAAATTTCGTCCAGTCATGGTTTGCTGTCGGGGATAAAAAGTTTGAATAAAAAAGGCGCTTTATGGCGTTATGAAGTTTAGAATGGAACCAGAGTTTTTTTTTCTTCGGTAATTTTCGGCAATTAGAGTACGAGTAGAAATCTGTTTCGCAATAGTTTTGCAAATAGCATATAATTGAGAGCAATTTGCACTTTTTTGATCTGTTGGATGATTGTCATTTTTACTTAATATGCATCTTGAGAAGATTATAAACGATGAACTGCAGTTTAGCTTTATTTATTTTCCGTTGAAGTATTTGAAACAAACTTCTAAAAATGCAATAGATTGAAAACTAGAAAGAATATACATAAATAAAAGGCGGAAATAATTAAAAATTAGCAGTAACAAGCAGAAAGCACGATATCTTCTTAATAATAACTGATATGTAATCTACCTTTTGTCATATTTAGCAGTTTAACTTTTTAATTACTCCTGGATAAATATCCTTGTTATATATAAGTAAATGTATACTCCTAAATGAACTACTTACTTATATAAAAGAATTAAGATATAAGCATATGCGTATATTCCAACCAACCTACCTCAACACAGAGCTCAATCAGATCTACTGTGAATTATCTTCCTTCTCTTCGGCGTCTGAGCCAGATCGACCTTGAATATTAATTCATGGAAAATATTTTCATAAGAAACGGTTTGCTTTTGACGTCGAATATGTAAATGCTGTTAATAAACGATTGTGTTCAAATTTGTTGTTTTATTTCCCGTTTAGGTGCATAAAAACTGCTTGTCGTTCCAGCCGAATGACTAAAAGATGAAAAATGTCTGGCCTATTGGAAGAGTGCTAAATAAAGACAGTTGTGACTCTCAACAAAAACCGACTATTCTGGAAATCGTTTCGTAAAATTGATAAAGTGAAACAGAATATTCACAAAGCTTGAAAGCAATTATAATAGCAGCATAATAAATCTAGTTAAAACAAGGTACCGTGTTTGTTTCAATAAGTTCTTCTTTGACACTATGAAAAACAAAAAAACTCTAGCACTTAGCAACTTCTAGAAACAACGATTTTCGAAGAAAAGTGGAGGAATCTTAGAGGTTTTGAATGTTCATTCTACAAAACGTGCTCTTTGTTACAACCAACCTGTTTCGAAGGTTATGTAGCTCTTTGATCCTAAGGCTGCAACGAAACTCGTAGGCTAGTTTTGATTTCAGAGTTACCACTCACATGAATTTCAAAATGTAGGAAACCCACAAAACACTTGTTACCAATATTCATGATCACATCCTTATCTTACAAGCAGCATCCCCTATAACGTTAATGGTGAAAATGCTCAATGCTTGCGATACTTTACCAGCACAATTACTTCGCGTGAAATTCAACCGACTTTATGAAAATCGTTTTTAATCGATGCCTTCATCAAAATTTACAGTAATAGCAAGATATTTAGGGTTTTCAGCCGAAAAATTTCCAGAACTTGGCAAACTAAAACATTTGTTACTTATTTTCATTCTACATGTTTGTCATATGATCATATAATAGTAGCATTTGTTGTAAAGAAAATGCTTGGTACTGGCAACCTTTTGCTAGCACCAAAACCAAAGCCAAAATACCAAAATCAAAATATGTTTTGATCCAATGACTGCATTGGAGGTTAAAGAGGCACTAAATAAATTAAGGGTTAGCACCCGCAAAGCTTTTCACATTTTCAAAATTAGTATACATATTTTTTTTGTCACTATAAAATCATTACCTCTTGAAAATTTAATGACAATATCCCATAGTCAAGCAGTGACAAAAAAATTGAAAATACAATAGCCGGCAGGCTTAACAAGATTTTTCAACCTAATTCTTACCAAATTTGATCTACAAAAAGGTTCATTTACCATACGAATTTCGTTTTGATTTCATGACTGCACCGACTCTGCTTTTTTTTCTTTTTTCCGCAATTTGGCCAAGCAATTGTCCTTGATTCAAGACAAAAAATCACCATAGCTTGTACTTATAACCTAATTTTTTAGGAAGGTCCAGCTATTATTTGAATTTCGTTCAAATCTTGTCACCGGATAGGAATATATAGGGCAAAAAGCAAACTTTTTCTTAGCGATTTTTCAAGACGACGCTATTGCCTCAGAGCTGCCCCCATTTCAAAACCACTTCTATCTGACCTGATTTTACTTAAGACCAGTACATCTTGTGTAGTTCATATTGATCTGATTATCAGATCATGAGTTGTTTAATTAATACTACTACTGTTAAGATAATCCAATAAGTTTCTTTACAAAAATCGCTGACTCCATTCTTCCGATGCGCACTGTATCTAAAATTAGCTATTCTCACCTTCGCTACTGAAAACTATTTTTGAAATTTCCCCTACGAAACTCAAAATTTCAATCGCAAAACTGATGCATTGCCATATTTGGCAATCTCTCTATCTACTATTAGGTACAACTAGCCTCTAGCGGTGTGTTCTTCGGGTTAGTTAGAGCGAGTGAAAAGGAGTCTACTGGAGATCGCGTTCGATTACGGAGTTGGATGGGCCGCGGAATCGGACGAATTGTTAGGTGTTACTCGGACGACCAGGGAAACCTTTCACTGCTCTCAAAAAAAGTGCCACATCACATTTGGGGACATGCCATGTTAAAAACAAATGAACAGGGTATGGGTCTGTAATGCTTACATGTATTCTGCAGAAAACTTACCGAACCTTACCGAACTGACGCATTACTTTTCCCGTTGGGCAGTACTTCCAAAAGTTTAGTGCACACAAAAATCTATGTAGCCTCAAATTAATGTATGGTTTTGTGTGCTCTGTGCTTACTTATATATCAAAATATGATATTCATTTTCCGTCACTTCATATTGTAAAGTAGACGTATTGTAAAGTTGAGAATGGGTAAAGATATTTTTGGATAAACTTTATTGTGTAATATTTAATATTATTTAATTCTTGTTGGTGGTGTGGTAGTTAATTGTATGTAAATAGTGTTGGTAAGAAATTATAAACATTGTGTAATGACAGATATGATTGCAAATGCTATCAGCAATTGTGCGATTTGTAAATTGAAAATTTTCAACCGTCGTCCGGAAATTGTTCTTGAATGAAGATTACCAAATCAATACATTCTTGAGATTTCTTGACAAAACACCAATGTCAACGAAACCTCGCATACTCAATAAATATAGAGCTTTCCATTATTACTTCTGCTGATGCCTGTATTAATAATAAGCAACCCAACGGGAAAAGTAATGCATCGGCATATATATTCGGTGTTTCGCGTAAAGCATGGAACCATTACCGACCCATAGTCTATATCAGAGGCGTCCAAACTTTTTGCTGCGAGGGCCAGTTTGGTATTTAAATTCATTATCGGGGGCCAAGCATCGTAAATATGTGAATTAAAAAACCTTATTACAAGTAAAGCAGCATTGAATTTTATTTTTTATAGTAAATTACAGATATAACAATACTAAACAAACATGTCTAAATTATATTATTATAAAATTATTTCATGCAATTTTGAATGGGAATGGTGGAACTGGGTTTTTTCCTGGAGAGTTTCTTCAAAGTTGGGATTCAAATCGGAAACACCAATTATTAGCAATGATTGCAAATGATCATCCGATAAATTTGCCCTATATTTAGATTTCAGATACTTCATCCTGGAAAAAGTTTGTTCGCACATATAGGCAGTGCCATACATAGAAATAAATTTACCAGCCAATTGCTTTAAATTTGGAAACTCTTTTGCGTCCAAAAATTTGTAAAAATCGATCAAGTTTCCTTCCTTGTATTTGTTCTTGATTTGATCGCTAGCTTGAAGATCAATTATTTCCATTTGAAACTGACTTGAAACGTCGCCAACGTTGCAGTCATATGGATTTTGAAACAGCCGAATTTCCCTTGAATTTATGTCAAGATCAGAAAAACGCTTTTGAAATTCTAGTTTTAAATTCGCGATTACTTTTACTGCAAATATGGTGGGAAATCTTTCGTCAGTTTCTGTACTAAATTTTTCGCAGCACGTGAAATGGGAAAAATTACATTCATTCATATGACTTTCGAGCAATATCAGCTTGGCTCTGAATGCTTTGATTTGCTCGAATAAATCACAAATTAAGTTGTTTTTACCTTGGAGCTTTAAATTCAAGTTATTTACGTGTTTCACGACATCTGCAAAAATTGCCAACTTCCAGAGCCACTCTGCATCCGATAAAAGCGGTTCAGGGTGATTCTTTTCAGCAAGAAAAATTTTAATTTCCTTTCTGAGCTTGAAGAACTGCAATAACACTTTTCCACAGCTAAGCCATCGAACTGCTGTATAATACGACAAGTCAACAGACTCAGATTCAATTTCTTCGAGGAAAGATCGAAATTGGCGATGATTGAGTGCACGTGATCGAATAAAGTTTACGACAGAAACAACTGGTTTCAAAACGCAGCTCATGTCGACATGTTTTACACATAGGTCTTGTTGGTGGATGATACAGTGCAGAAAAATTGGTACTGTTGCTCCTGCGCTTTCACAAGCTTTTCTTATTAGCCCAACCACCCCAATATTTGCACCAGACATGTTTCTTCCTCCGTCAATTGCCACACCTTGGAGTCGATTCCAGTCCAAGTTATATTTGGTCAAGCTCTGTTGTAGTTCCTTAAAAATATCTGCTCCAGTTGTAGTGCCATGCATGCTGTTAACCGATGCTAATTCTTGGGTGACATTAAGATCGTCGTCAACTCCACGAACAAATACTAAAAGTTGTGAGGTGTCACTAACGTCGGTCGATTCATCCATCGCGATAGAATAGTGAGTGAAACGCTGTGCTTTCCCAGAAATCTGGTGGAGTATATTATTGCCAATATCGTCAGTTCGACGAGCAACAGTATTGCGGGAAAGACTTATCGTTTTGAAAAGTTTCACCTTTTCCGGACATAATGCCCCAACAGCTTCCATCATACACTCTTTAACGATGTTTCCATCCATAAAGGGTTTCCCTTTTGTCGCCAACAAATAAGCAACTTTCATGCTAACTAAAGTCAATGATTCATTTTCCGAGTTTGCCTTCCTAAATAAATTTTGCTGAGAAGACAAACTACGACTTATTTTTTCAAATTTTTCAGTACGCTGCTTGTCCTTAAATTGTGAGTAAGCTGAAGCATGTTTTGTTTCATAATGTCGACGTAAATTGTATTCCTTCATTACAGCAACAGTGTCATTGCAAATTACACAAATAGCTTTGCCATTCTTTGACTGCGATTGCACAAAGAAATATTTGAATCCCCATTCTTCTTTAAAAACGCGGCACTCGTCATCTACTTTTCTTCTTTTTGTTTCCATGTTCAACTTTAAAAAATAATAAAACATACCAATTTACAATATATCAACTGTAAAGAATGTAAATAAGCTCCGCGGCCGACGAATTTTTGGTTTGTCGTGGACAATCTCGTAGCTTTGCAGGCACTGCAGTTGAGTGAAGTCTGCCGCTCCGCGCCGCCTACGTACAGTCAGAGAACAAAATCATTCATGTAGTCGAGCGGCCGAGTCGTATCGCAGAATACAGAAAAAAACTTGAATACCAGACTGTACTTTTTCGAGCGTGATACCGTGCTCATTCTAACCGAACGCGCTCTTCATCTGCGCGAGATCTAATAATGACGCGCCACGCTACATTTATATTTTACGAAATTTTTCAAAATCCTTGGCGGGCCGGATAAAATCGCCTGCCGGGCCGGGTTTGGCCCGCGGGCCGTAGTTTGGACACCTCTGGTCTATATCATCAAAAAATTTCTCAGGAACGCGCCATCTGATTGAATTGAAATGTTCAGGATACATTGGTGTATATGCAAAATAGTGCCAGGTCTTACAAAAAGCTAATAATCTTTAACCCTTTGGCGCCGGCGGCCATTTTAGTGATATTTTAAATATACCTATTTATTCTGTCAACAAATAACTTTCGCAGAAATAAAGTTTATGGAATGAATTTCGAACGTGTTGCAAATGTGAATATAACATTTTTTTTTGAAATTTTTAACTTTATGTGTGCACTAGGTGCCTAAAATGAGATTTATGAATGTGCTGGCAACCCTGCAGCAACGACAGGCATTGAAAGTGAAAACCTTCAAACCATCGACTCTCCTGAAAAATTTTCGTGTTTCACAGTGAAAACCAACTCATATAGAAATCTGATGCTTTGTCTATACAACCAAAAAAAATTTTTGAAATTTTACATCGGACAAGAGCGGAACCCTCTTTCAATTTACCTATATTTCAAGCATCAAAAACTTCTTTTCATGAGAACTTCCGACCCAAGTATCAGATATAGTTTAAATTCACAAAATGTATCGGTATTGAGTGGGACCAGATCTGATTTAAGCGATTTGGAAATGCGGGCGATTCTGTGCCAGTGGTGTCATCTCGAAAAATTATAAAGAAAAAAAAAATACTTTTTGCCCTATGAATTCTGATTCAGTTACCAGATTTTCATGAAATTGACATCTTGCTCTCAGCCGTGTTTGGTAGAAATTCGGTTGAAAAATTCGGTTGAAAAATTCGGTTGGTGCTGCCAGCTATAGTAATTTTGGTATCTTGGGTTTTGAAACTTCGCTCAGGAAAATAAAGCTTTTTGCTGTATAACTTCCAGTGCAGTCAGGAAATCAAAACGAATTTAATATGATAAATGGAACTTACTATAGGCATTGTTCAGAAGGAATCTGATAAAAAAAACCATTATAGGGTTGCCAGCTAATGTTGGTTTTGTATTTATCTGCAATATCTTTACTAAGCGATTTTATCGTACAATTTTCAGACGGTAATGATCTTGTAGTGACAGTAAATACCAAATATTAGGTTTTCGAAAATTTGAAAACATTTGCCACTAGTAGTCCTAAATTTCTTTGTACCCCTGTAACTTGCAATGCAGTCACCGGATCAAAACGAAATTGGCAGAGTAGGTTGACTTCAATGTGAGGCAGGTGTGATATATTTTTGGCTTTGTTGCTAGCCAAGGGTTGCCAGCGCGAGGCATGCTTACCTTAAGTATTCATATCGCGAACATATACAATGAAAATAAGTTACCAATTGTTCAAATTTTCTAAGTTCTAGAAATTTTTCGGTTCCAAACATCTTTCGTTTTTTGACCCTAAACATCTTTCTATCCCCGTAACTTTTGACGAAACCATTGAATAAAATCGAAATCAATAGAGTGACGCAGAGGCAGTTGTTGACGTGAGGCAGTTGTGGGACACTTTTAGTTGCAGTGCTGGTAAATTGTTGCAAGCACTAAGCATTTTCTTTGTTTATGCTATGTTATGCTGCTTTTAAAGTTTTGCAGTGTTTGGCTTTCCTAAATCTTGAAATTCTTGCAAGTGGTAGTCCTGAGATTCTTTCCACCTTATGAGTTTAAATGCATTGTTAAGATCAAAGTGACTTTGCAATCGAAACAGGTTGGAGCACGTGTGGTAGAATATGCACACAAAATCTTCACGATTCTTCTACTGTTCATCGAACATTAGTATTTCTAGCGGTTCAGGTGCGCTAGAGTTTTTACTTTTTACTAGAGTTTTTACATATATATATATATATATATATATATATATATATATATATATATATATATATATATATATATATATATATATATATATATATATATATATATATATATATATATATATATATATATATATATATATATATATATATATATATATATATATATATAAATATATATATATATATATATATATATATCAGCAAAACGGTTAAGAGAGATAATCTCTGGAGTAGCAGATCCGATTGAGCTGAAACTTTTGGAGAACATAGATGTATATAACGGGCAGGTCCATGATTTGCTAGAATTCAGATATCTTAAACCTTTTGGCGGCGGCGGCGGCGGGCATTTAAGTGAATGTTCAGGTACTCCTATATTTCCAAGCAGTGTAAATTTTTGTTAAAAAAAGTACTAGAAATGAAGACTTATTATGTTTTAGGTTTGTTTATGATAAAGAAGTTGAAATGTTGAGCCTTGTGTAGGCGCTGAGTGGCTAAAAGTCGGCAAGGATTTTTTTTTCAAATTTCGATCTGTCATAGCTTCTAAGAAAAACAATGGATCATCGTGAAATTTTCAGAGCGTATTGATGTAGACTAGAATTTTACACACATCGACTTTAAAGACTGTGCGGACAACTTTGTAGCTACAGCAGGCTCCTTAACAAAAATCCTTCAAATCATCGAGTCTCCTGAACAATTTTTGATTTTTGAAAATAAACTCAAATTATTGATAAATTTTGACTATTGTCCACCAATTTAAATAAAATATTTCAAAATTCCGCGGTAAACAAGAACGGCAACCCGTGATCAAATTACCTCTATGTTTAGCACCCAAAACTTCTGTTCACGAGAACTGACGATCGGATAATGCGATCAATATGAAATTTACAGGACATGTTGAAATTATTTAGGACCAGGTCTGATAGAAGTGATTTTGAAATACGAGCAACACTGTGGCAGTGGTGCCATTTGGAACAATCGCTGAGAAAAAAAAACTGGTTTTTGGCCTATAGCTTCCGATTTAGCCACCAAATTTTACCAAAATTTACGCAGTAGGTGAACCTTACTTTAAGATAGATTTCATAGAAATTTGGTTGAAAAATTGGTATAGGGACGCCAGCTACGGCAATTTTTGTCTCCTAAATATTGTCAATTTGCTCAGGAAAATAAAGATTTTTTCCCTATAGCTTCCGATGCACTAACGAAATCAAAACGAATTCATGTGAATAGCATATCTTGTTGCGTTTCTAATTTTGTAAGAATTTTGTTGAAAAACCGAGAAAGAGCTGCCAGCTATGATGAATTTCGTAATTTATTGACATTTCTTCATCGAGCGATGTTGTCATAAAATTTCCAAATGGGAACAGCCCCGGATCTAGGGGGGGACAAGCCGGGGTCTGTGCCCCGGGCGGCAGATTCAGAGGGCGGAAAATTCAGAGAGCGGCAGATTCAGAGAGCGGCAGATTCAGAGGGCGGCAAAAACAAGCTTAGCTGACGAATACACTACTTAGCATTATCGCAACTTTGCGATGACTGAGGCGCGCAGTATAGTAAAATAGTAAAAAAATAAAAATATAAATTGTTTATTTCGGACAACTAAATGATTCATATTGTGGTAGTGAGGCTTATAGTAAGTTACTATCACTAAAAACACAAAGCACTTTAAATATATACATAAAAAACATCGATAAAATCCATTTCGCTGCGCCGAAACCGATTAAGGAAGCGAGCTGGTTTCCATGATCACCCGCCGAATAAGGCAGCTCCATAGTGGCGAAGTGAACCTAACAGCGATATATCCTACTTCCATCCCATCATCATCATAAAGATATTATTACATACTATTACTTTTGGCATATCTGACCCACAGTTCCCCTGTGTAAAAGCAATGTTCCTGGAAAAGCCTTACCTTAACTTGCTTCGTACAACAGGAAAATTTGCGAGCCAATATATTATCTCTGACTGGCAAAGCTCTGATATTCCTTATAGTACTTTAAGCACATAAATTATTCTCTTCGGGGCACGTAGGCATAGATAAGACAACAATCGCACTCCCCGGTGTCTGCGAAACTCGCGGTCACGGCGGCCTGTTCAGTGGCAGTGTGCAAGTGAAACGCACTTACATTTGAGGGCAGTTAGCGTCCTTTAGAAAGGGATGCCGCTATGTTTAGACAGATCCTGCGCATTGTTATGGATTCTGTATTGTATCTGTCAGCAAACTGTCTTCCTTTTCGTGGGTCCCACGAAACCCCTAGCGACCTCAGCACACAATGTCCTCAGCCTGGTCAAGAGAACTTCTTGAATTTAGTTTTCCTGCTCTCCAAACATAATTCAACTCTTAAGTTTCAATGGCAACACTTAAAAAAGGGAGAAATATCATATTTATCAAAGACAATACAGAATAAAATTATTGACATAATGGCAAAACAGTTAGGAATAGCATTCTAAACGACATCAAAGACTACACAAGAATACTCGATTGCACTCCAGATGTCTCGCATACAGAACAAATGAGCAAGGTCATTCGGTATGTAAAAAGACTATTGATGTGTGTAAAATAAAAGAAAGTTTCATTTATTTCGTAGAAGTTGCTGGAAAGACAGTGAAGTACATTGGTCAACAGATTATGGAAAAATTGACAGTTGATGGTATAGATATTAGGCAATGTCGTGGCCAATCTTATGATTATGGGTCCACCTATAACAGAGTGCTAGTCTATAACAGAGTGCTAGCCAGGATTGCAGAAAATAATGAGCTGACTGAGTTCGAACCGTGTTTGGCTCACTCCTTAAATTTTGCCGGTGTCCATTCTGGTTCATCATGCCCAGAAGCAATAAACCTAATTGGAGTAGTTCAGAAATCATAATGCTTTTCTTCGATTACACTACTCGGTGAGACACTATGGAAAAATATGTTAAAAACCAATTTTAAAGGAAGCAGTCAGACGAGATGGTCGGCGAAACATGTCGCTGTGAAAGCCCTCTTAAATAATTTTTCGGAAGTAGTGAAATTCTTGGAAGAAGTTGAGCTTGAGTTGAGCATGCACCAGAAGCAAAATACGAAACAGGCCATCTTTTAAGTGCTGTAAAGAATTTTAGATTTATTCTTAACTTGACGATTGGGGCAACTATTCTCCGCGAAATTTATAGTAAAAAAGTGAATATCGATATGGCAATAAATGGCCCTATGAAAACTTTGCAAAAATTCATTTGAATATTGGTTAGAGGAATCTGAAGAAGTTGCTGGAAAATTGGCGTTCAACCTAATCTGCCAAATAAACAAATTGTGATGTGCAAAAAACCATTTGATGAGATGTTTGATGAATCACAAAGACTTGAACATGTTCAACTCTTTGCTAAGGCAACAATGATGGTATTTGATCGAATCTTATCAGAAATTAAAAAAGGGGTGGATAGTGCTACCACGTTTAATTTGAATTTTGCATTTCTCAATGATACTGCAATTTTGAATATGTCAACCAAAGAACTGCAAAAGCATGAAGCAGATCTTGGACGAAAACACGAGCAAGATTTAAAAACAGCTAAATTCTGCTAGGAACTCTACGTTTTTAAAGAGCAAACTCCACTTTTATTTGGAGATATAAAAAATGCTAGCGCTTTCACTCTCTTGTAACAGATCTATGTGCATCATTTGCAGGATGATTTTCTTAATACTGGTATTCAATTCAAGCCAGGAACGTTTGTCGAGTCTCGCAATATTGGCAATACAAAATCAAACTGATCATGTGATTAATTATGACAAAGCCATAGATTTGTTTGCAGAACAAAATCCTCGAAGATTAAATCTATAACTACAATGTGCAACATAATAATTACTTTTAATCTCACATTTTATTTCAGACCCTATCCTGTCCTATCCTAATTAAAATAAATGTCCGACAATTTCATGTATTTTTGGAAAAAACATACTATATGTATGCTTAACAGAGAAAGAGCAGCGCTAGGCTTGTCGTTGTGGCGTTCTATGTGGGAGACCTGTGTCCATCAGTGCGAGTCTTATGGCTGAAATGATGAGGTAAAAATATTGGTGGGTGGGGGCGGCATTTTTCAGTTTTTGCCCCGCCTCGAAAAAATTCAAGATCCGGGGCTGAATGGGAATGATCCTGCAATGACAATTAACAACAAATATTTACGTTTCAAAAATTTAAAACGTTTGGACGATGGTAGCCCTAAAATTTAATTCACTCCTATAACTTACAGCGCAGCCATTCAATCGAAACGAAATTCATAGGCTGGGTTTAACACAACTTGAAGCAGCTATGGTGCTAACACATGATTGCCAGCACCGGGCAATTTTGTAAATATCGCACCAACAAATGTTTCCATGTTCTATTCATAAGCAAACCATTTATGTACAATGAAATAAGCAACCGATATTTAAATGTTCCGAGTTTTGGAAATTTTATTGTTTGTTTCTTGAATCTATAACCAAGTTTATTAGCTTATTCATCTGCATCATCCCCCTTCTATGGTAAGCATAATTTATGACAAACGACTTCGATTATTTTAAAGCACTAAAAGATTATATAAAAGCAAAGCATCTAAGTTATATATCTATATGCTTTTAGAATCGTCGAAAATTGGTGCAACTTCACCAAGTTGTTTACATAATGTTATTTTATTTGAATAAAGCTCTTTGCCCTATAGCCTCCAGTGCAGTCATGGTATCATAACGAAATTCATATGGCAAATTTAAATTATTGTAGACAATATTAGGTAGAAATCTAGTTTCAAAAACGATGATAGGGTTGATGATTGTTTTTGTATTTTTTTGACATAGCTTTAGTAAGCGATTTTATCATAAAATTTTCAAATCGTACTGGTCTTGTAGTGAAAATACACACCAAATACTAAGATCTAGAAAGTTCGAAAGCTCTTGCGAATGGTAACCCTAAATTTTTTTGTATCCCTATAACTTCCAATGCAGTGATGGGATCAATACGAAATTCGCAGAGCAGGTTCACTTCAACGTGAGGCAGATGTGACTTATTTTTGGCTTCGGTGTTAGCAAAGAACTGCTAGCACGAGGTGTTTTTGTTATTTTCGTACGAATAAATGCTTGCATTAAGTATTCACATCGCGAATATACAATATATAACAATATATATGACAATACATACAATATATAATATATAAGACAATAACAACAATATAACAACAATATATAAGACAATATATAACAATACACTCAAAATCTGCACAAATTCTTTACTGTTCTTCGAACATTAGTATTTCTAGCGGCTCTGATGCGCTAGGGTTTTTTAACATTGCATGTCCTATGCTGGTAAGGCATAGATAAGGGGAACTTGGAGCTTTCAGCTTAAGAGCTTTATTAAAAAAACTTTTTGGAAAGCCCGACATCGTATTCTTGCATTCCCGTCATCTAGGAGGAATACGAATTGAAGCTTTCTGCGTGACCCTGAATGTGTGAATATTGCATGCTGAGTGATTGTTACGCTCACTGCAAAACCAATAGCGTATTCTCGGAGCTACCAGGAGGTATTGGTGCTCCTGTTTTAAACATTTTACTTACCTGTGATGATTTGAAATGCTCCGAAATTTTCGTTTTTCCTTTTTATGTAGCACACTACTCATAGCCGATGTATGCTCGCAAGTTTTTTTCTCCGTATTATTGCGAGGTATGTTCATTGGCCAGTCATGGACTTTTGGAAAACTCCTTGCAAGCAAATTACATTTGCATTACTAAGAATGTTTGCTTCATGAATTCTACCAGAATGCATTATTTTTAAGACCAGAAACGAAAAAAAACAAAACATATTTTTATGTAAAATATTCGCAAACTATTACACCTTTCTCCTCCACGTTTATGTATATGTATATTATCTAAGATAATCTTGTTCACATATCGCCTAAAATTAAGTAATTTTTATTTACGAAAAATGCATGTCATAGCTTAAACAGAAGTTTATTTTATTTAAAAAAAAATTTCGTGTACTTGCTCGTACAGCTTAAAGTATATCACACCCACAATATTCGCATATCACGACACAATACAAAATTATCTTAACCGGAGTTCTCAGACTTGCTCTAATTGGGTAGGTAAATTTCATCGTAGGAGAATTTCTTGAAGAGATTAATCATAATACTTCTGGCAACTTGAGCTAGGGCAATGTCAATTGATGGTGACAATTCGGTCCAGACATCACGCCAGTTCTCATTCAGGAATAAGTTCATGTTGTCACCGAGAGCCTTGTCACCGTTGAAGAGGTTAGTCAAGTGAATCGATACTCTGAAAAGAAAGGTAAATTGAAGTTGAAATATTGTAAAATTTTGTCTGTTGTGATTCAATCATACTTTGATGGCTCGAGGCGCAGCTTAATCTTCTCGATATCGAGGTATTGGCGACCGTTCTTCTCCACAATGAGCGGCTTATATTTGGCAGATAGATGAATATTTTCTAATGTTATATCAGAGTCCCCTTCTCCTTGAATCGGCAGAACAAGGATCCGGCCGCTAGCCTTGTATTTGCCTCTGATTGATAATTTTGGAATAGATGCGTACATTTCGAATTTACTGTTACGAGGGTCGGCTTTGAATCCACTACAATAGATAATTAGATGAATTGAGATGTAATTGTATCGGATGTGTGTTTGAATATATTTATGTATGTAAATAAAATGAGTTCGAAAACTGTTTTCTTATTTGGTTAGCTCGTAATAACATGCACGTGAAGCAAATATATAGAGTGTAAATTGATTCATTTAATAGAACGATAATCAATTTGTCATCAAGGTGGGTTTTGGGTATTTGCAGTTCTAGTACACTCGCACACCACACTTAAGTGTGCTGCACTGTGCTCCCAGCACACTTAGCACACCAGCACACTCAGCACACCTAGCGCACCCAGCACGCCAATCACACCAAGTAAACTAAGCACACCAGTATACACAGTACGCTTGTAGAACCGCTTGTGAAGAATAGATTTGAATGGATTGGATATACGATTTAGTAGATTTTTTTACGTGTGCATACATATGGAATGTAATGATCAGATATGCATGGGAATTTGTATGGCTAGCATTTATTATGTATAAATGGCTGGTAGTTTTGCTAAAACCATTAAGTCTGATCAAAGTGTATGATCAAATATTATATAAAGTTAAGTTTTGTCATGCTTTCAAGTGTGTCAAAATAAAATCTGCTTTTAGATAGTGCAGTTTGAAAGCATATCAAGTATTGAGTATTTTCGTACTTACGAGTATTTTCGTACTTGCAAGTATTGGATTCAAATATTCAACAAATTTTTAGGGCAAAAGTAGTTGAAAACGGCCAATTTTGGGTAAGAGTGGTTTGAGACATAACGGGCCAGGACCTATTGCTGTGATACAAACATTTCGGTTTTGTAGGGGAGTAAGGGGTTTTATGGCCATAGCTTGGCAAAAACTGCCTTTACGGCGCTTTCGATGCTTGAAAATAGTGATATTTTAAGCACGAAAAAAATGTTTGATAGGGGAAATTGGGCAAAAACGTCCAATTTAAATTTTAACTGCTGGTACGGATCTTCTGCTTCACAAAGAATTCTGGCCATCTGGTGTACTGTTTAAGGAATTCACCAGGAGACCTCGAACAAATTTTCATCAAACAGGATCAAAGATCTCCACAACGTAAACACCCTAGCCTTAGTTGACAATGTGTGCTTAACAGGAATCAGAACCAATGGAATCAGTACATTCGAATTTAATAAGATCAATCCAATTCATGTATATTACCAGAACGTTCGTGGACTTAGGACCAAGCTGAGCACTCTGAATCTCTCCTCTACTCTTTCTTCTGATCATATAATATGTTTATCGGAAACATGGTTAACAGTAGATATTTACGATAATGAGCTGTTCCCGTTTCATACAGTCTTCCGCCGTGATCGTGATCGAGCTACATCAGGTAAAAACGATGGCGGTGGTGTATTAGTTGCAGTTCACAGGTCTCTTCAAGGAACACTCTGTATGGATTTCTCTCCGTCTCCTCCTATTGAATGTGTTGCTGTGCGCGTTACCCTTGCTCCCACAAAAGTTCTCATTGTTTTTTCAGTATATGTTCCTTGTAATTCCCCAGTTGCGGTTTGTAATAAATTTTTTGATGAGCTATCCACCTACTTCAACATTAGCTTCCCTTCTGCCTTATCTTTAATATGTGGTGATTTCAACTTACCGAACCTGATATGGAATCATAACTTTTCTAGCATAATCTCATCCTGCAATATTTCCTTGATAACCTCATCCTTTTTATCTTTGTGTTCACTCTCCCAATTAAACTGTGTTCCCAATGTAAATAACAAAATACTAGACTTTGTTCTATCTAATATTCCCCCTCATAATATCAGTGTTCAAACTGCCTCCTTTCCCTATGTCCAAGCTGACTTACATCACCCTCCTCTCTGTCACACTTCAAGTTGATCTTCTGACCTTTAGAGCTCCTTCTCGAGCCATGCGCTTTAACTTTCATAAAGCTGACTTCGTTAGTATGATAACTGAAATGAACTCGGTTAACTGGTTCTCCTTCTCTCGCGGCCTCACTGTCAATGACCTTGTCTTAAAATTTCACAACTTCCTATCCAACCTTATCTCCCGTTTCACTCCTTCCAGACGTCCTCGCAAGCCTAATGACGCTCCTTGGTTTCGTCGTGAGGTGGCGACGGCCCTGAAAGCTAAGGATGTCGCTCGAGCTAGATTTAAACGAACAGGCTCTCATGAGGACTTCATCGAATTTTCGAGGCTACGATCTTCTGCCAAAACTGTCGTAAATTTAGCTATCCGAGATTACTTTTCCAACATTGAGTCCTCCATCTGCTCTAATCATCAAAAACCCTTTTGGTCTTATGTCCGTTCCCTCAAAGGTTCCCATCGTTTCCCCGATTCCATGTTTCTCGATAATGCTATGGCATCTAATCCACGTGAAATTTGCGACCACTTTGCAAAATATTTTTCTTCCTTCTTTTCCCAACATAATCATATCTTGCCTTGTGAAATTCCCCATGTTGCTTCATCCTCTCTATCTTCCACTTACACTAATCCTCTTGCAATTGAATCCTTACTCGAATGTCTTGATGTCAATGTTGGTTGCGGTTCTGATGGTATCCCTAACCTTTTGGCCAAATCACTATCATCGTCCTTATGTGTTCCCTTGTCAATTATATTTAACCTCAGCCTCTCCTCCGGCTCCTTCCCCTCCAGTTAGAAATCTGCATATATTTCCCCCATCCACAAGTCTGGAGACCCAAGCTGTGTTTCCAATTACCGTCCGATTTCCCTCCTTCCTTGTTTTGGAAAAGTTCTCGAAAGAGTGGTTTCTAACAGGCTGCTTCCTCTCCTCCATCCCTTCCTTGCTCCGGAACAGCATGGTTTTGTCAAAGGGAAATCTCCCACCTCTAATCTTATTACTTTTATAAACTTTGTTGCTTCTGCCTTAGACCAACGGAAACAAGTGGATGTCGTATATACCGACTTCTCAAAAGCTTTTGATTCTGTTGACCACAGAATTCTCCTTGCAAAGCTTCGAAGTTATGGGGTGTCGGGTTCTCTTTTGTCTTGGTTTTCATCCTATGTGTCTGGTCGTTCTTGTGTTGTATCTGTGCAATCGTCCGCCTCTTCCCCCTTCTGTCCTCTTTCCGGTGTTCCTCAGGGCTCCATTCTCGGTCCTTTATTATTCCTAGTATTTATAAATGATCTCCCTTCCTTTATTCGTTCTCCCTGCCTATTGTTTGCTGATGACTTCAAGATTTTCAAAGTAGTTGAATCTGCCAACGACTGCCTCCAACTCCAAAACGATCTCTGTACTCTGTGCGACTGGTGCTCGAATAATTCACTTGCTTTGAACATATCCAAATGTCATCAGATGTCCTATACGTATAAAATGTCACCCTTAATTTACTCCTATACTCTTTATGGCTCTTCCATTACGGCTGTGAATGATTTTAAAGACCTTGGTGTGCACTTTGATCCAAAGCTCAAATTTGACCTGCACATTGCATATATAACTGCCAAGGCCTCTCGTCTGTCCGGTTTCATTCTTAGATGCTCTTCTTCGTTTACTAGCATCGCTACCTCTTTCCATTTGTTTTTTTCACTTGTTCGTAGCATCCTAGTTGTCAAGTATGGTCTCCTCGTCATAAATATATCAGTGATGCAGTGGAACACGTTCAGCATAGATTTACTCGCTCACTGTTATTTAAATTCAAAATCCCTTACTGTGGTTATAGTGATCGTCTTTCCTTATTCCAAATTCCTTCATTAGAGTCCCGACGAGTGTTCCTTGACGAGTGCTTACTTTTCAAGCTGCTCCATTGCCCTATGCTCTCCGATCTTGGTTATATGCTGTGTCTACGTAACGTCAATCGATCGGATAGATCCCAATTAATGTTTTTTCTTCTCTTCGCGCGTTCTGAAGTTTATTTCAACTCGCCGCTATTGCGTATGCCCAGGAAGCATAATGATCTTCAGCTTGGTCCTTTTCCGCTAACGTTCTGTCAATTTAAGTCCCAAATTAAAGACATAATTCTTAAAGCTTCTTATAATGATTGATTTTCTATTTAATTTTAGTACTATGTTTGCACTTTCTTCGATGTTGAATTGTACATTAGCTTTAATTTGTTGAAGTTCTAATATGTATATTTCTTATATTTTAATTTATTTGTTAATTTTTCTATTTTCTTCTTTTGGATTTATTTAATTTTTCTATTTTTGTAATTGGGCAGAAGCCTGTTAAAATGGATTCAAATAAATAAATAATAAAATAAAAATAAATTGTTTTTTTTGGTCTAGCATGAATTCGGGGACCTTTCTGAGTAGTTTCGGGCGAAATTTCCATACAATTCTGGGAAAAAGCGGCCTAGTTTCGAAGATACTAATGTTACATGCCTCAGCGCCTTTATCTGCGATATGGAACTTGACTGCAGCAATCAGGGATACCAGAGAATTTCGAGAAGTGCCAAGTTATAACGAAAAGTATTAGTGAATGTCATATGTGTTTGACAAAAGAGGAGACTATAACATATTATATCAACGTAAGGCTCCAAGCCATTTTTACAAACAAAGTCGGAAGTGGAGCATGAAAGCTGGACAACTAGTATTTGGTTCATATTATTTTGTTAGGCAGGCTAGGACTGATAAGTTCCCTAAGGAACAGATTTTGGCACATTAAACTTCAAGTTCTTTTTAAAAGAAACAGCAGAGTGTCTAATTACTACGAAGTGTGTAGTTTTGAAATCTCTCTGGCCTCGCTCACCAGCTCTTAAAACAATAAAAGTTCCGGTCATATTACTTACAAACAAAACTTCACAAATAGTGTAGATAGTGATGAATTTTTGTTTGTAATTTCATTTGTACCGTCTCAATTACGAGATGAAAATAGTGAAATTGCTTGGCAGAACGGCATTTTCTTCTATACATTGCCGGCCCATTAATGTATTTTTCTCCCGAGATAATAGTAGAAAACAGTCACGTATTCCAATGAAGAGAGATTTATTAAACAGGCGATTAATCACATCTGATTCTAGAATTAACAGGCATAGAAAGGTTCATAAAAAATGCCAGGTAAACTTTTCTTTGAAGTCTTAGAATTATTATTACCTCCTACTGTAGATAGTAGTTCTAATGCAAATAGAAGTGTATAGTGATAACAAATAACTATGAGATGTAAAAAGCTGGTAAATACTAAAGTTAGGTTTATGACTGTTTTTATCTTAATTAACTACTTATTATTTTTTACTGTTTACTATTAGATTCGTTTCGCCGAAAATCCATATTTCTTTATGTATGTATGTACATATATATATATATATATATATATATATATATATATATATATATATATATATATATATATATATATATATATATGCATATATATATATGTATATAAATATATATATATATATATATATATATGTATATATATATATATATATATATATATATATCTGCAAAAAGATTAAGAGAGATAATTGCTGGAGGGCGTGATCCGATTGAGCTGAAATTTTCAGAGGACATAGTTGTATATAAGGGCCGGAGCCAGTACTGATAATGAATACTAATTGTGTTTTATGCTTGTCCATGATAAAAAAATGGAAATTATGAACCCTATGTGAACACTGAGTGCCTAAAAGGAGGCACAGATTTTTTCAAATTTTGATTGGTCTTAACTTTTGACAGAAACATTCGGTAATCGTGAAAACTGTAGAGCGTATTACTGTTGACTATACACACGTGGAATTTTAAGACTGTGCGGGCAACCCTATAGCTACGGTAGGCATGTGAAAACAGTCTCGCAAATCATCGATCCTCCTGAAATTTTTTTGCTTTTTGAACAAAAATTAAAATTATTGATACATTTTTGCTTCAAAATTCCGCGTTACACAAGAATGAAAATCCATCATAAAATTACCATTATTTTCAGCACTCGAAACTTTTGCTCACGAGAACGGACAACCGGATAATCCGATCAATATGAAATTTATAGAGAATGTTGGTGTTAGCTAGGACCAGGTTTGAGAGAAGTGATTTTGAAATGTTGCTAAACCTGTGGCAGTGGTGCCATCTTGAAAGATCACTGAGAAAAAAAATGCTTTTTGGCCCATAGCTTCCGATTCAGTCATCACCTTTGAACGAAATTTACACGGTACCTGAACTTGCTTCTAAGCCACGTTTAGTAGAAATTTAGGTCAAAGTTTAAGATAGAATTGCCAGCTATGGTAATTTTACCCTAAGTCTTGAAAATCTGCTCAGTAAAATAAAGCTTTTTTCACTATAAATTCCAATCCAGTCTTGGAATCAAAACGAAATTCATATAATAAATGGACCTTATTGTAAATCAAATGTCGTGAAAATTTCGTTGAAAAATCATGAAAGGGCCGCTAGCTATCGCCGTTTTTGTAATTTTTGGCATTTCTTTACTAAGCGATGTTATCATAAAATTTTCAAATGGGAATGATCTTGCAATGACAATTAACAACAAATATTTACGTTTCAAAGATTTGAAAAGTTTTGAAATAAAGTTCCTTTCACCGCTATAACTTTCAGCGCAATCACCCAATCGAAACGAAATTCACAGGGTGGGTTTAATTTAACGTGAACGATATTCGCTACATTTTTGGTTGTGTTGCTAACACACGATTGCCAGCACCAGGTGTTTTCGTATATATGACACTAACAGATGCAAAGCAAAGCAAAGCATTTACATAAGCAAAGCATTTACAATAAAATAAGCATCCAATGTTGAAGTTTCCCGAGTTTTGATAATTTTTCGGATGGCAGCCCCAGACATAGTTTAATCGCTGAAACTTTCGATGATATCCTTGGATGAAAACGAAATTCAAAGGATAGGTTGATTTTAGCACGAGTTTATTATGGTAGACTTATTGCTGCTGCCTTGGAAAAACGTTGCCAGCACTGAGCATTTTCATCATTGGTGTTGTAGGAGATGCTCTCAGGAAATGATTTTTATTACTTTCAGTAAGAAATGGTTGAATTGATAAACAGATTACTCACGTGGTGTGAAAGTCACTACTTCATAATTGTTAAGCAAACAAATCGCCCTCAATTATTAAAATTAATACTGAATAGCTCCAGGAAATCCTCAAAACAAAAAATTTTAAAACAATCATTTCTACGACACTAAATCAATTTAGAAACGCCAATATATATTTACCACCAAAATGAAAAAAAAAATGAAATGATTTGTTCCAATGGCTTCCAGTTTTAAATTTCAGTCTTAAGATGCTTATGATGACTTGTTGACGACATTAAACTTGAAGCTCAATTGCAGTATATTCAATCGGTATAGTACGAATAATAGATCATATCATTGTAACAGTTAAAGTACTTTCTGCGAGAAGCTCGTCAATGGTTTTTCTAAGTATTTGCCAGCTAAATTACGTGCGAATCCTTCAATACTCACTTTTTACTGATTTTCGAAGAACTTTAATATTAACTACATTTTGCTCGAAAGTTCAACACGATTTTTCAGTGAGTTATTTCTGGAGTGCGGAGAGAGTCCGTAGTCCGAATGAGAGGTCGGTATGCAGCGATATGCTGACCGCGGGCAGCGTTGCCAGGAAAAAATACAGAGAGTCTTGAGCAGTTTTTTCAGAAAATCTGGAGAAATCTTGGGATTTTAGTTTCAATAAAAAAACATTACTTAGTTTCAGTAAAAACGAGATCATTTGAATAAAAACCGTTTATTTCAGCATAAAAAACAATGCATGACAAAAAAATAGTTCATAACACTTATTATCAGCGTACTATGATTATGTTTTAATATATATTTTACGAAAATATTTTTGATTTAAGGGCTTCAGTTAATTCTATACCTGCATAAGTTCCATTTCTGATTTCAAATATTCTTTAGACAAAAGTATGCCAATTAGAGTATTTATTTGTAATCGAGTGCTGGTTTTTTCGTTTATTGAGATTTATTTCAGAGAAAGTTCTTTCTACACACGCGGAAGAATTGGGTAAGAATAATAGGTAAAAAAATTACTCAAAATTGGAAAAGCAGACTTGCGTTCTCATGATTCAATTGTTGCCACTTGTTTAATAACTTAGCATTGCTGGTTTCGAAATCGGTGAATTTACTCTCATCACTGTGAATCTATATTTTCTAATTCTGATATTTTTTATTATTAACATTTTCAGGATTCATGAAACTGATACTGACATATTTGGTTCACAAGCACAATATAATTTTGAACAGCGCGTTCTAAACACTAAAATATAATCTTTGAGTCCATTTAACTAGACATTCACTGCAGCCCCCAAGTTAAGGTTATCCTATGGTAAAAATTACATTTCAATGAAAAATTTAACATCCTCTATTTTGGTTTTCTCTAAGTAATCTCTCTATTAATAAAAAAAGTTTTGGAAATTTGGTCGGATTATATTTTTATTTTTCTCTTATAGTAGACACATAAACGTACGAAATCCGACGTATATATATATATATATATATATATATATATATATATATATATATATATATATATATATATATGTATATATATATATATATATATATATATATATATATATATATGTGTATATATATATATATATATATATATATATATATATATATATATATATATATATATGGTATATATATATATATGTATATATATGTACTGCGACTGTGAACTTTTATTGATTTTCGCACGGCTTTAGTACATACGTCCAGTAAAATGTACAATTTAAAATCGTAAATGGTCTGGGGGTTGGTGAGCGAAGCGAGCAGAGGGCAAAGCCCCCTAGTACCTTTGAATATAATTATTGAGTATTATTTTCGTTAATCTTGTTGTTTCCAAATTAAGTCACAATATTTTTGGGGGTTCACTTTGAAAGAGCTTATTTAATTGTATAATTCGACAAAAGACTAGTCGCAGGCTGAGTTTTTCAAACTCTGTACCTTTTTGTTTGACGTTTTGATTTGCGGTATGTGATTTTTTCAAACTTTCACTTAAACATTTATAATAGAAAAGTTTCAGTATAAGTGTAAAAAAATCTGGAAATTTTGAATAAAATCTGGGTATCTGGAAAACGTTGTGAAAGTCTGGTAATCTCCAGACTTAAATCTGGATCTGGCATCACTGGCCGCAGGTGTCAATCTCGCCGAATGCATATGGTTGTATTTGTTCGTCTTGTGTTGTTTTAATAGCCAGCGATTGAGCATAATACCAGCGCTCCGCTAATTAAGAGTCACATCATAGCCATAGCATAAGTACTAATAAATATCACTGAAAGTACGTGATTGATTGATGGGAGAGATTGGCAGGGAGTGAAGGATTTACCATCAGCTGACACGTAGAAGAGACAAAACCAAAATAAGGTCAGTTTATCACATGCGAAAGTGATAAAAGCATACTGACAAACGACAGGTGAGAATGTATATATCCGTGTTAGCTGATAGGTTTTGTTAAAAAGAGGCTTTGTTAAATTTGTATATGTAATTGTTCTTAATCGTACAGTAGTCTTTAAGCAATTTGAAAAGTGATTTCTCATTATTAAAAAATCTCTACATATTTTACACACTGTCTTACATAAAGTAGAAGGTATATATTTTATTTCTGTAGTATAGTTATTCCTTACTATTAAGATTTATTATTAGCTTTATAGGTGTACTACAAATTTAGAAATATATGAAATAGTAACGATAGATGATAATTAAAGAAAAGCATCTTGTGGGGACTATGCTTAAAACAAAAACATGAAAAACTTTCACATCACGACACGCAAATCATTCGCATTTTGCCCGCGCACACATAACCATGACGTGTATGATTGGAAAAATTAGGGGAAAGCTGAATTTTAGTGTGAGCCTTGGTACTGGCATGTTGAACAAAATGTCAAAAGTCCCCATCAATCCTAGTCCTGCGTCACTTTTTATACGGGGTCAAAGGTCACCAAAAGTGACCTTTCCTAAATATCTCAGTAGCGGTCACGTCTTCAGAAAAACAATATATGACGAATTTGTAGCTTACAAAATTTCCAATAAAAAGATTTCATATCTTTTTCCGGTAACCATAACCGTTTTTGAGATATATTGATCTAAACATTTGTTACTAACAGCATCCTCTTTCTCAACGGCATGTTGAAGGAACAAGTTTTATGGCAAAGGGGGGCGGGGGTGGTGGGAACTTTTCGGAGCACACTTTTCCATCTACCCTGGAGTGTGGCAGATAAGTTTGTTTACATGTTTTTTTCATGCGTCTCTTAAACATAGAAAAACAAACTCAAAAACATGCCAAGTCGTAATCAAAATCGGATAATATTAACATGCCGTGGGAAAGAGGATGCTGTTAGTAAGAAATGTTTTGATCAATATATCTCAAAAACGGTTATGGTTACAGGAAAAAATTACAAAATCTTTTTTGTTGGAAATTTTGTAAGCTACAAATTCGTTATATGTACATTGTTTTTCTGAAGATGTAACCGTTACTGAGATATTTAGGAAAGGCCACTTTTGGTGACCTTTGACCCCATATAAAAAGTGACGCACGACTCGGATCGATGGGGACTTTTGACATTTTGTTCAACACGCCAGTACCAAGGTTCACACCAAAATTCAGTTTTCCCTTAATTTTTCCGAAGCACCATGTTAGATTTCCCCGAACTAGAGGAATGAAGAGAAATTTATAATGTATGAACTAAAATGAACTAAAAAATGCCATTATAGTTCAGGCCATATTTAGGTTACAGGATATAAGCAAGGCCAGTTCCAGTCTGGACTAAAACTATTTAAGTATTAGAATAGGCAGTAATCGATATCGATTCCGAATTTGTATCATGGTTGTACGTATCACGTGTCGTTAATTTATACAAAGACAATTTCAAAAGTCACACTTATAGTTGTTACAGGAAAATATAGTAAAACACTTCTTCAATCATGACCTGTAGTAGCTTGACTTATGGAACTCATTTATGTTAATATAATGAATCACATTGGATGTATGTGTAGATTTTTGAATGCAACAACATAACATCATCAATATATCGTCGCTGTGAAATCAAACCGGCATATCTGCAAAATACACATTCTTCACTAGAGCGCTTTAAAGTTTTCGCTTGTGGGCTATTTCCACGTGAATGCAAAGCGGCAAAACAACATTAGACGGGTTTTTATTCAACTTTACGATATGCCGGTGCGACATAAAAATAGAGGGGAAAATAAGGAATTTTTTGATACCAAAAACTCAAAAACTCAATTTTTGCAGATATGCCGGTTTGATTTCACAGCGACGATATATTGACAAATTATTGAACTGCTTTGCACTTTTTGGTAATCACTGCTAATAGAACGCAGTCGTTAGCGAGCAGTTTCAGTCACTTTACTGATCACGGAAAATTGAACATATGGGAAAACCGAAAAATCAGTCCACGTCAAACGCAGAACATTTTATCATCAAACTGAAACCAGCAGTGAAAAAATCTAGCGCATCGAAACTGCTATATAGAAACACTGATTTACAAAGAAACTGTTTAGAATTTGAGCGCATGTTCTAGAAAATATGCTCTTTATTACAGGTCATGTACCACTTATTACAGGTTATGTACCGCTTTGATCCGATTAGTGCATCAGTGCTATCACTCGCTTGAATTCAAAAATTAAATAAAGCAAAACACTTGTCACTTATTTTGTAAATGAAGAAAACGCTCAGCACTGTGAACACTTTGTCAGCACCGCAACCAATACCTCAACTGCTCAACATCATGATTATAGTCCGCATCTGCAGACTTTTAGTTGCGAAATTTGCATAAGGCGCGTATTTTTTTGGCATGTTTTACAAAAAATTGCCACCATCATATATTCAGACAAAATAAAGGGAGCCAAAAAACGACAAATGGTTAAATTTCAAAAAATTGCAACGTTTGTGGGTGATAAACCTTGAACCGTTTCTGCCCTTTCGAAATGTAACTCGGTTATTAAATCGAAAGGAAATTCAACGGATAAATTGGTTTCACATTGAAGCAGATTCGGTATACTTTTCGTTCTTGTGCTAACAAAGGGTTGCCAAAACTAGGCATTTTAGCTATTTTTTATAAACGATGCTATTACTAAATTTTCAAGTAATAAGCACCTTGCATTGAAAACAAGTGGCAAATGTTTATATTTGCAAACTTTTGAAAATTTTGTTTATTCCTATAACTTACGAATAACACGAAATTCACAGAATAGATTGATCTTGACATGAAGTGGTTGTTGGTTGCAGTGCCAGCAAATTGTTGCCAGCACTAAGATTTTTCATAATTTGGCATGAAATTTTCATGTATGTATGTATTTCATAATGAAAATAAGTAAGAAATATTTTACTTTCTCTAATTTGTAAACTTTGCGAATAGTAATCGTGGAAGTATTTCTACCCTATAACTTCTGAACCAGTCATTGGATCAGCACATCAGCTCACGTGATACTAACTGAGCACAATAAGAAGCAATTTTTGTAGAGCGCGTATTCAAAATAGACAATTTCCTCTGCTTTTCTTCGAAACTCAGTCTTTCAAGCTATTTCTATGCCCTAGAGTTTATTTAATTTAGTTGGGATAAAACTAAAATGCAATACGTCATTAAGGAATAAAAGTAAAGAAGTCCTACTACAGCCATAGTAAAAATTAGGGGTTTAAGTTGGTAGAGACTTCGTTCAGAAACAACGGGCATATAAAAGAATAGTCCTTACGTAAAAAATTATTTTAAAAAAGGAATCCTATGACAAGCCTTGTTGGGTCTAGGGGTTGTAGCTGGTAAAGAGTTTTACTAACAAATTTGCAATCAATGTGAATACCAGAGTGTAGAGTGATTAGTTCCACGACTAACTTTACCGCTCATTAACTGAGGTACCTATTTAGAATTCAAAGCTCAGATTCGGAAACTAGATGCAAACTCGGGACCCCACACACCAGAAGCTAATGATCTACTCACCAGACTAGACGAATTTCCAAACTATTATATAAACCTTTTGTTAAAAGTCTTTACAGCGAAAGCTTCAGACGTATAAAAATCTCACGCGGCGGAAATTCACAGGACCCCATGGCATATTAGAAACACAGCCATAGACAAGGATCTACTGGTGGAGACAATCGATCTATACAATCCTAAGGCTCCCGAGCAAGGTGCACTATAAGTATCCACACTTGAGGAATCTACAAACTAATAATCACCATAAGCACCTATATGCTCCTATTGTGGCTATGAAATATACAGTGGCTCACAGCTTATTTGATACAGTGACTATTTAAAAATGCAAATCACTGTAACTTTGAAATAAAGAACCCTATCCAAAAAATTTAAACGTATTTGATTAGATGCATGTTCAACGAATACAATGCAAACAAAAAATGTTCCAGCAATATTCCTCGGCGTCCGGTAAAAGAGAAATACCACTGGCGCAGAAAAATTGCAGCTCACAGCTTATTTGATACAGACACTTCAATGCGAAAAAACTTCTATTTGTCGCGCCGTTAATCTGTGTTGTTTTTGTTTCTTGAATTTTTTATTGTGTTTAGACATTGGCTTAAGTAATTTTTAGCAAGATCTTGTAAGCTGAAGTGCCAAAATGAGCCAAAATTGTAAAATGGGTCATCGCACCACAATTGAACAGCGCGAATTAGTATTAAACCACTTTAAAAAAGGACAAAGTGTTCGAAAAATTGCTGAAAGTGTGAATTTGAGTGTCTCTACAGTGCAGCACATAATTGAGCGCTTCGTACTCGAAAATCAGGTAGAAAATAAGAGGAGAAATGCGCCAAACAATATTTTCACCGTATCCGACGAACGATACTTTGTAAGGAAAGTGAAAGCAAACACAAAGATTTCCGCTCCAAAATTAGTTACTGAAGTTCATCGTGAATTAAGGAAGTCATGTAGTGCTGAATCCGTCCGACAAGTGCTTCGCAACCATGATTTCAGGGGGCTAGTAGCTCGTAGGAAGCCATTCATTTTAAAAAAAAAAATACAATAAGCCGATTTGCCTTTGCCAAAGAGCATGTGGGAAAGCCATCCGCGTTCTGGAATACGGTTATTTTTGCGGACGAGTCCAAGTTTAACATTTTTGGCTCCGACGGAATGTCATATGTCTGGCGCAAGGCAAACACTTAGCTAAACAAGGAGAACCTCAAAGCTACTGTGAAGCATGGTGGTGGTAATGTGATAGTTTGGGCCTGCATGTCCGCAGCCGGAGTCAGAAATTTAAAGTTTATTGAGGAAACAATGGACCAAACAAAGTACCTTGATGTACTCAAAAACAATTAGCTGCAAAGCACGGAAAAACTGGGTGTTAGCAACCAATTTCGGTTGTACTAAGACAATGATCCAAAGCACAAGTCGGGAATTGTGCAGTCCTGGCCAATTTGGGATTGCCCTCATTTGATGTCTCCGCCGGCACAGTCACCAGATATGAACGTCATTGAGAATCTGTGGACTTTGTTGGATAACAACATTAGAAAACACAATATTTCTAATAAACAAGACCTGAAGAAAGCACTACTAGAGGAATGGCAAAAAATTACTCCTGACATCACAAAAAAAAACTCGTTGACTCAATGCCGAATAGGCTCCAGGGTCTGCTTAAGGCTAAAGGCTATCACACGAAGTATTGAAATCAACTGGAAACCCCATAATTCACAACAATTTTAATCTTGAATCAAACTGTATCAAATAAGCTGTGACATGAAATTTGTTATTACTTTTAGTTTTTTTGTTTTTTAAGATGTAAAACAACAACTTTGTAACAAATATAAACTTGTTTAATAAACAACAAACATTTTTCTTCAAAATGGTGTTCAAATTTTATTCATATTGTTATTATATTTTGAGTTATTGCAGCTTAATTTTTTAAAGAAGCACTGTATCAAATAAGCTGTGAGCCACTGTAGCTGAGAGCAAGACCTCTTACTCATGAAAATGGAGGAAGAGTGAATTAGTGAAAAAAGCAACTTAGTTTCTCGTCATCTTTACAGCAGCTATGTACATACATGTATTTGAAAAGTTAATCTGTGTGGCTCATTAGTTTTGCTGTACATTGATCAGTAAGAAAATTTCATCAGTGTAAGAAAAGTTGTCCCACTACCACCTGCCTTAAAGCTGAAGTTGAAATTGCTTGGGACTTCATTCACAGTCAAAATGTAAGATTGTTGCGTGATTATTTCTACAATGCAGTTTACTTCTAACGTGAATACAAACTTGCTGCTAGGTTGACTAAATGCCTGGTACGTAACCATGGCTAGATTTGAACCAGACGGAAATACAAATCTGTATCAAATTTATAAATACACCAACAATTAAGTTGCACTCATCTAAAATCAAACCGATGTATCATATATACATATCTTAAACAATTTTTCCAATATAAGAGTCACCTTTTGGTGTAATAAATTTGATGGCTTTAATTTTTGCTAAATCATTTTTTCTAGCTTAAGCTGGTTAAGATGTTTCACGAGGTGTTATGTTTTCAGTGTAAAAATTAAATTTGCTCTAGCAATCTTAGTTATTTTTCTCCAAAAAATTCAAAACGGCCAGTTTTTTTTGGATACTAGTGGTCAGGATTTGTTTTTTTTCTGCTTGAACGATTGTATTTTAATGACTATTGAAAAACATTTCAAGCTTTTAACACGTGTCCGTCAAACCAGCGGTAAAATAAGCCACAAGATGCATGCTACAATAGCTACGTTGTTTTTGTATCTAAAATAGAGTATGATAGCGGTAATGAACCTGAAATGACAACAATATCCAGAGTATGAATTCTTGTATTATTACTGGAGTTCTTACTCTGCACTTTTTGGAACGTATGGTTTGAGTTTTTGATAAGGCATTTCAAACGAAACAATTGACTGTAGTCAATTATTGAGACCATGAACATCGGTAGCTATTACGATGAAAATCATATAGTTTTTTCGCCCTGGCATTTATAGTATTTAGGAAGATAGAGATTTCAGGTAAGCACTTTTTCAACCATCTATCGCGAAAACTAGAGAATAAGCAATAAATGTGCTATAATCAAAACCTTTGCGAGAAATATATAGACGTCAAATGGATTATAATAGGATGAGTTATATATATTGCTCTGCCTGGCTCTTGCATTCAACCTGAGTATAGGAGATGTATCATCATCTCATTTTGAGTTTACTTAGCTAAGAGAAGAGCCCTACTTCAGTTCAGTTGCTATGAGAGTAATGATTTTAGTTATCGTACATTTATTGCAATTTTAATTCTCAAAACCTAAATGCAGGCGATGATTGAACAACAGTGTCTGCAATGTTAAGGAGAAATATATCCTAAAAATGAACTTATTTGGTCAGTTCTACTACTGCGATAAAAAGCTTCAGCGATTACGACACCGGAGTCAGATGATTAAGTATCAATAATTTTTCCCACCTTATAATCATTATTCTTATTAAAAGTTCGCCTCATTTAAATAACAAGGTCGTATGAAGAATATTTAAGATAGCTTCAACATTTGATATTAGAGCGATATTTAAGAGAAATAGGATTATTGTATAAAAAACGGTGCTTATATCTATAATTTGCACGGAAGCGTACTAAATAAGCTGATAGTATATTCAAAATTCTTACACAGATCGATCGATTCTCATGGCAGATAAACCAATGATATCGATATCCCTGAAACTCAAGTCCAAGCTCAGTGGTCCCTGAAAGTTTTGCGCAATCACGAATGATTTGATATGGAATGGATCAATAGGTGGTATGGCCAGATCGGAACGTCCTTTCGGATTATTCTGAATAATTGAAGTAGTGACGCGTGAAATACATTGTACATCTTCGATCTTGCACAGCTCAATGTCCGCCGCTGAAAAATACAACAAAAAACGTAGTCTGTAACGGTCAATGACTTGCGTAACTAAATGCCATAGATCATTAGCACTCAATCGCAGCGTCATTGTCAAACACTTACGCAGCTTTGCCAAACAGCCACTTAGACCAGCCACTAGCAACATAAACAACACGCCCGTTATCATCGTGCTCTGCCCGGTTATGTTTGCTTAATGGTTACTACGATTGTTATTAATTACACTAATAGTTATGTCAGTCTTCAAAACACGCTACCACTTCACTGATTGACCTGCAAACCTTTTCAGACCTACACAAGCCGAATTCTGCGATGTACTAAACAAGAATTGCAGTCTGCGAGTTCAATTTATATTTTCTGCAAAATCTCATCTTTTGGCAATGAATGACCGTAACTCTCTTTCAAGGTATTCATGATATTTTCAAGATCAATGCCTATGCAGTGAGAGAAAAAAAACACAGAACCGACGTACTTACATACGTACTTACAAACGTGCAATTGTACAATTGCTGTGATCGGAGTCGAATCAAGACAAGTTAGATCTCCATATTATTGTAGTCCATGGTGTTTACTTACCACTTTGCTTTGTCACCATTTGGCGGTAGCTTGATAAGTGGTTGTCGATAACATAGCACGCTGGATAATTGAAAAATAAATTCTGTGCATCCCAAACCGGTAGGACTGCTGCTTCTATTTTTAATCAGAATCTTCTTATTCTATGTTGACGCACTTCTTTACGCAGTCGTCCTGATTTAGTATCTGACAGAAACTATTTTGGCTTGTTTCGAACGATTTTCCGCATCATTATGCAGCTTGTTTATTGCAGTTGGCGGCATTATTTAAGAACTATTGACAACGTCGGCCGATAATGTGATGAAACTAGTTTTTATTTATTAAAGATAACTGCTTATCTTCCAATTCACAGGCGCTAGTTTTCCATATTAAATACAAATCAGTACTTTGCGTTCGTTATGTTTTCAATTGTGAACTTTAGATGGTGTCTAGGCATATTAATTAATACCGACACGTTAATATGAATTAATGGCTTTCCTTACTTTAGCAGGTTCTTCTTTGATGCAGCAAGATACAGTTGATACATCGTCGACGCCGATGATGTCTGATGTCAACGTGAGACATTGTGTGTGAATTGCCATATCCTATCTATGAACTGGTTTTATTGATATTGATGTGAATGCAGTTTTTAATTTGAAAAGACATTATCGATATTGATCTGTTTATTTACCTTTCAAATTATGGAGAATTTTTACAATTTACTGTTGCAAATTAAGCAAAGCAAAATATTTATCTCAAGCCATGGTCCTCGTACTAATCATGTCGATGATTTTCCATTGGCATGCATGTTTTACGCTATGACAGAAAAATTACTACAATGCTGTTTGTTTCACTGACTAACAAAAGTAAGCCTGCGTCAGCGCATTTGAATCGAGGAAAGTTTACATTAGTCAAATTAAATTAAAAATTCCATGCAGTTTCGTACAATAAGTCCAGGCAGAAACTCCGTCAGTGATAACGAGAAGACCCATTTCCTATGTTATAATTTTAATTTTTAGGGTCTCTTTCGACTTTCAATGTAGCAAAAGAACGTGGCAAAAGAAAAAATTCAGTTTAACGGATGCTTTATTTATGTGATACACTTTTATCAACAAAAAAAAACATAAAACGGGCTTTTCGTCCACATTTATTTTATCGTTAAAAGATATTTCTTGTTATTTGATTTTCTTTGCAAAAAAAATATGGCTGCTATAATCTTTCCTCAGGGCCGCTTCAATTTTCTGCAAAAATGTCCGTCATGGGATTACATTTCTGTTTTTTAACGTTTGAACAGTTGAAGTATGCCATTTTCAATCATGGATAGATATACGCTTCAGCAACGCTTAAAGATAGTGAATTTACGCGCATTATATCGAATTTACGTTCGTTATAATCAATTCAACAATTAGTGCAAATATTTGAATCAACACTTACACTTTATAATGTTGTCGTGCCAGTGACACAAAGAAGTGTGGGAAGTGAAGATAATGTCGCGTTTTTCACACTGTCATAAGAACTAAATCCATACGATTGCCAACAGCGACGTAACTCCAGTGAATGGGCATTAAACATGCTCGAAGCCGATCCTGATTTTTACCGCAAAATCATACTGAACGATGAAGCACATTTTAGGCTTGACGGAATTTGGTCAAGTGAGCATGCCGAAGCCATTCAGGAAATGCTATTACATCAGTCTAAATTGACTGTTTGGTTCAGTTTTCATGCTGGTGGTAGCATTGGTCCGTACTTTTTTTTATTGATCTCAGGAGCGCAGTAACCTGGTTGGCATGAGGTTTCAACAAGATGCCTCTACATGTCACACCGCTGGCCTAACAATCGACTCACTGAAGTCGAAATTTGAGAATCGAATCACTTCAAGAATTGGTCATGTCAACTGTCCGCCTCGCTCGTGGTGACTTGATCCCATTTACTGAGTTTTTGAAAATTAATATTAAATCGTTTCGTCGAAAATTCATTATATATATATATATATATATATATATATATATATATATATATATATATATATATATATATATATTTGGAGTGGCAGATCTGATTAAAATGAAACTTTCTTAGAACAAAGATGTACATATGTAATAGGTAGATCCACATTTTGTTGGAACTTAAATATCTTTAACCCTTTGGCGACGGGGGGCATTTTAGTGAATTTTCAAATACCCTTATATTTCGATTTGTCATAACTTCTAAGAAAAACAATGGATCATCAAATTTTTAGAGCGTATTGATGTAGACTAAGACTTAACACACATGAACTTTTAAGCTTGTGCGGGCACCCTGTAGCTACATCAGGCTCCTGAGATAAAATCCTTCAAACCATCGATCCTCCTGAAATTTTTTTGATTTTGAAAATAGATTCAAATTATTGATAAATTTTGGCCTTTGTTCACCACAACATCAAATTTAAATTTTCAAAATTCCGTGGTGAACAAGAACGGCAACCCATGATCAAATTACCTCTATTTTCAGCCCTCAAAACTTCTGTTCACGAGAACTGTCGACCAAATAATGTGATCAACAAGAAATTTACAGAGCATATTGGTATTAGTTGGGACCAGGTCTGACAGAAGTGATTTTGAAATACGGGTAACACTGCGGCAGTGGTGCCAATTTGAAAAATCACCAAGAAAAAACCCTAATTTTTGGCCTATAGCTTCCGATTTAGCCACCAGATTTTAGCGAAATTCACGCAGTAGGTGAGCTTTACTCTAAGACAGATTACATAGAAATTTGGTTGAAAAGTTAGTATAGGACTGCCAGCTATGACAATTTTTGTCTCCTAAATAAAGGTTTTTTCCCCTATGACTTCCGATGTAGTAACGAAATCAAAACAAAACTCATGTGACAAGCGGACCTTGCTGTATTTCTAATTCTGTACGAATTTCGTTGAAAAACCATGAAAGGGCTCCCAGCTATGATGAATTTCGTAATTTATTGATGTTATTTTATCGTGCCATGTTGTCATTAAATCTGCAAATGGGATTAATCCTGCAATGACAATTAACAACAAATATTTAGGTTTCGAATATTTAAAAAGTTTTGAGGGGGGTAGCCCTAAAATTCTATTCACTCTTATTACTTCCAGTGCAATCATTCAATCGAAACGAAATTCACAGGGTGGGTTTAATACAACGTGAAGCAGATATGGTGCTAATACATGATTGCCAGCAGCAGACAATTTTGCACATATTGCATAAACAGATGCTTCCATTTTGTATGCGTAAGCAAAGCATTTACAGTAAAATAAACAACCAATGCTTAAATTTTCTGAGATTTTTGCTTTTGCTCCACGCCATGTGCTATAGTCCTCCACGCCATGTACATGGCGTGGAGGACTATAGTGCATGGCGTCGAGGACTATAGTACATGGCGTCGAGGACTATAGTACATGGCGTCGAGGACTATAGTACATGGCGTGGAAGGCTATAATACATGACGTGGAGGGCTATAGTACATGGCGTGGAGGACCATAGCACATGGCATGGAGGGCTATAAGCATAGCGTCTGCTCCTATAAACTTTTCGCCACGTACTATTTTTATCGCCATATTTTATCACAATCCCCAAAAGGTGCCAGAAGTCTACAAATTAAGGCGTCTGGCGCTATGTGTTTTTTCATTGTAGTGTCTTGCATTCGAAGTCAATGTTTGAACTATTATGGGAATCTAAATAACTTTTTCTTTCTCAATTCTCACTTCTATTGATGTTACTCAAATGTCACTTGCTGACATTTATACGTCCCATCACACAGTTTGGCTGCGAGTTATAATTGAAGACATAACTGAAGCCATATTACATGGCTCATGGTACTATGTAATATAGCGTGTGGGGCCATAGTTTCTGCACCATGTAATTATGGCGGGGAGCCATACTGCATAGCTCAGGGTACTATGTACATAGCCTGTGGGACCATAATTGCTGCGCCATGTTACATAGGACCACACGCTATGTAGATTCTGACATTATGGCGCTGGGAGCCATATTGCATAGCTCAGAGCACTATGTACATAGCGTATGGGACCATAAATAATGCGCTATGTTACATAGCTCTGAGCGCCATGTGGATTTTTTTCAGTGTATTAATCAATAAAGTATTTCTTTGCAAATTATAAAATTATTGATATTGTTGCATGCACGCCAAACGAATCGTATGACGTTGTGGCGGCGCCTGAAAAAGCCAGAAACGGCGAGGAAATACTCGACATACATCTCATACATGTATTTCCTACATGTATTCAACAACGAATACAATCCATAGATAAAACGTAGAATAACCCTCTAGAAAATAAAAAGGGAACATTCCAGAGCCCCAAACCCATGAGTCAGATCTCGCATGGCAACGGAAATTCCCATGAGTCATCTTCCACACAGTCAAGATCTTTAAATAGCCCATAGAGCCCTCTAGAAAGCAAAAGCAGAACATTCGAGAATCCGAGACACATTTGGCATGACTATAAATACCACCACGAGAGGTACTAGCAATCACTCAGTAGATGGCGAAGACAGCGAAAAGTCTGTTACGATGAAATCAGTATCCGGGCGCAGATATTTTGTTTGAAAGCGATAAAGTGAGTTATTGTCACGCGGAATTATAATAGTGCGATAGTAAAGTGTAAACGAATAAGTGTTTATAATTATTGTTGTGTTAATAAAAGTGTAATCAGTGTTTTAAAAGAAACTGTTTTATTTCACGAATGTGAAGAATATCGAATCCACGGAAGGTGTTTTAATGGTCAAACACAACAATATGATGCAATTGAATCATCAATTAACACTAACAGAAAATGAGCTATGCTCGGAATGACATCACATCATCCGTTGTTGATGTGTCAAAACCTCTTTCCTTTCTTATTCATTTGTACGTAAATTCTTCCTGACAGACAACCACTGATACTGCAACTCATTAATTTAGTATATGGATTCATTCAAAACTTTGCTCATTCATATCACTGAGCATGCAAAGTTACAAATATTCAAATAAACTCGGAAACAGGCTACCGGCACGAAACAACCAACTCCACCTCAAAAACTTTATTTCGATGTCAGTCAAAACAAATCCTAGCACGACAGCCTGTTGACTAAAGCAACCTGTATGAATCAGCAACTTCAGCAATCTATAACGAAATAAACTTGGCATTACATGACTTCATGTCTGTATTTCTCATTTCAATTTGATTTGGAACATCAGTCCGCCGGGAAAAATCAGTGCACTGTTTTATCAATGAAATAACTATACCGACATGGATGGATATCGTGTCTGCAAGTCTCTCAGTAATGTCATTTTTGATTTCAGAGATATCGTGACTTATTTATGAATTTTGAAAAGGTAGTATGGCGGAGTTCATACATTTGTTTTGATTTTTTTGCAGAGCTACAACCCGACACCACCCAAAAAATAAATAATATTTTTCTTTGCCTTGGTTACATCGAATCTAGAGGAATTTTTGTCACAGGTTTTATCTATAATGAAATTGGTCGTCAGTTTTCCGGAGATAATCGTTTGAATAAGTTTCATTTGTAACGATCGCGGAAAACGGAAACGTCTTATGTAATTGGAAATGAAATTTTTTTAAAACATCGAAAATACTAAAAATTTGGTGGTAATTAGATGGTATTTGTTATACACGTATTAAATGTGTTAATTATTTCCCGGGAAGATGCAATTATCTTGAGATATTTGAGTTTTTCGGGTGTGTTACGTAATCATATAACTGCGTTGAGAAAATTGGAAAATTAATTGAAAAAATTCACTTCAATATGATTATTATGAAATTGTGTGAATTTAGTGATAGTAGTAATAAAGCAAAAGTGTGAAATTAGTAATTGTGAGTGAAATAAAATAAAGTGCACTTAAAAATCTATAATATGAAAGTATGTTACGTAATACGAAATAGTTGCCAATTCGCTTGAAATTTATAAAAATATGAAAAGTGTGTGTGAAGTGTAAAATCTGAGATAAAATAATCGCAAACATCCATTACGAGCTAAAGAAAATCATTCAAAATATATTTTTGGTTATATAAAATGTGATTACGTAATGGTCCTACCTCTGTATCGATCCCAACACTAGGAGTGGAATCGCAGTGAAAATATTGAAAGTTTTTGATGTTGATTCGGGCTAATCAAATGAGAATAAAAACGTTTTAGAATTTTATTTATTTGATTTGATCTTAGTGATTTTCCATCCGAATTTAATTGAATGATACCCTAGATATGCTCCAATTTTTAAGGCTAATAATGCAAATGCTACTGCTCACATAACATCAAAATATTCTGGGAACAAAAAAAAAATTTTTAATATCGAATTATTCGATGACGTATTTGATTGAATATACCTACAAAAAATTCCAGATCAATTTAATCATTGTCATGCGCAAATAAAATAACTTTCTTATTTTTAGTAAAATGCAATGCCTTATACATTCGTGACTAAAATTCAGATTTGGTTGCTTGCGTGAGAGTTTTTTTCTTATCCCTATGGTAGATTTCCTTTTTTATAGGAGTTTAGCGTGCTTGCTAGCTGTTAGACGTTGCACTTAAGATACGCCTAGTAATATTTTTTACTTTGTGCCTGTCAGTGGGTTGTTTGGGGACACAAGTTACATTGACATTGATTTCATAGATTCCCCAGTACAGCAACATGGTGAAATTCTTGGATAAGCTGAAGCTGAAATTTTTCCTTCTTATGTTCCCAACTGATTATTATTTCCAATAAATATGAATAATAATTGCTTTTTCCCCGCTGGTGATACATAAATACAAATATTTAACAATAGACTAGTCTTTTTGCAACTCTATACAGTTCGAGTCAGTTTAGAAGTATTGAAAAAAAATATTCTGCCTCAGTGATCTTACTGGCGCAGATTTTTAGGTGGAAAACCGTTTTGGTAAACGCTTCATGGGTTCGAAATAGAGTGGGAAATTGTAAACTGCAACACCTACGGGTTTACAATTATGCTGACAGCTCGATGAAATTTGAACGCAAATTCGATATATTACAACGTTAGACAACTATATATTTTTGCATTTCATGGGAAAGTTTTAATAAGAATAATTTTTAAAAAATGTCTGTGAAATCAGCAACTCTAATGATGTCAGCAGCTTAAGTGAGTACATTCACCTACTTGATATGAATTGTTTTTTTTTTGCAAACCGGTTAACTTTGATCTGCGGTTCGTTTCTATAACTTATGAATAGAGAAAGTCTCAACTACAATTCTCTATTTGACGTCATTTTCACGTTACTTTCCATGAGTGACATTAGAACAAACAGTTTTGAAATTTCTACTTCTTAATTTCTGTTTGAAATTTGCACGTTCCATCTTTCCACACATTTCAACAAATAATTTGCAACTACACTGTACAGAAACTTCGAAACTAAATTTACGTGACGTCATAAAATAGAGATTTATCTCCACCCCAGTTACAGAAACAATCTACTGCTTGTTGATAGAGCATACCAAATTTTTTACCTCCTCTAAATTGGTACGAGGAATTGAGTCTTCGCTTGAGGTCCTTGAGTTTAGTATTCTCGAAGCAGCTTGGTTAATGTGGACTTCGTTGTCTAGAGGTCTGTTCCCGTACTACGATTAATTGCGATTAATCGCGATTAATTGCAATGAAGCTGTTCCCGTACTCCGTTTTACTCAAAACTGAAAACTTCCCCTCTTTCAGTAAATTTCAGTAGGGTCTGAGCGACTGAAAAATACTGAAAAGTGTCAGACGGAGTAAATATTTTCAAATGCGCGCGGCAAGCAACATATTTTTTTGCGTTATGTTGTTATTGAAGGTGGAATATTTTTGTGGCGATAATTTATTACCGCTTAGGATGACTTTATAATCACTATTGTTCTCCCAAAAACCGAAAACTGACACCTTCGGTTGTCAATTATCAGGAAATACAATGAGACCGTTCCCGTACTTTTCATGAAATTCCCCACCACACGATTTAGGAAAATTCAGTAAAATTCAGTTACTGAAAGTACGGGAACAGACCTTAGATCGTCGTCTGAAGAGTACTTTTGCTGAAACTGTAACTCAAAGGTATCTGCGAATGCTTCAGTTTTGTCTGAGTTGCTGAATTTCAGGCCTGTAGTTCCATGGACGGGAAGCATGGTAGGTTTGGTTTTTGTCCTGAAGTATGAGTCGCTTCCGGGTTCGATGCTCTTCAAGAAAAGCTCCCATTGCTCGTTTTTGAATCGATTGATTTGATCGCGTGCAACATTTGTTAATTGGTTTACCTCTTTGCGCAACCTTGGGTCTCCCGTATTTAGGTTATTATTAAATGTTTATTTAAAGTAAACTAATATTACACAAGAAATACATAAAAGATATAATAATCTCGAGCGTTCACGTGCAGCGGCTGATGATGATGAAGATGGAAAACATGGATGACTCACGTCGGGCGAACAATATAGCGGCTCACTCTGCACTATCCACTTGATTACAGCGGTGAAGCAAAATCATGCTAAGTTCGTAACCGGTCGGCTACAGTATTCCCCCCGTGGAAAAAACAATTCAGCGAAATCGGGGCGGAATGATGACGCGACGTCCTGAGCGCGTGACTTGGTTATGAGATCCAGATTCTCCTGTCGGCGGGTCGTTGCAACCGTGAACATCTTCTTCGTTGCTTATTAAGTATGCAGGTTTTAACCTGTCAATTGACACATTGGATATTCGACCGTTGATATTGATTTTGAAAATTTTCTCATTTCGTTCCAGCACTTCGTATGGACCTTGGTACGGTTGAGACAAGGTTGGCCGAATAGAATCGTTGCGCAAGAAAACGTGTTTGCAGGTTTCGAGATCCTTTTGAATAAAGATCTTTTGATTCGAATGCCATGTAGTGTCATGCGGGCGTAAGTTTTGCATTGATTTCCGCAGGTCAGCTACAACTTCTGTCTCCGTCTGGTTACGTACGTCCTCGCTGAAGAATTCTGCCGGAATACGAAGCGTCGTACCGTAAACCAGCTCGGCAGGCGAAGCTTTGATATCATTCTTGAATGTTGTTCGCAGACCCAAAAGAATCATCGGCAAATGCTCAGTCCATCGGTCGGTATCGTGGCAAGTAATGGCAGCTTTTAAAGTTCTGTGCCACCTTTCAATAATACCATTCGACTGTGGATGGTATGGCGTCGTCCTAAGGTGTCTGGAACCAAGTGTGTGAATCAGCTCAGTGAACAACGTTGATTCAAACTGTCGTCCTTGATCTGACGAAATGTGGGTCGGCACTCCAAACCGTGAAATCCATCCACTAAGAAATGCTTGTGCAATAGAAGCGGCGGTCATGTCCGGAACAGGGATTGCCTCCGGCCACCTCGTGAATCTGTCTATAATTGTGAGGCAATATCTGTGACCATTGCTTGGCGGAAAGGGTCCAACAATGTCAATGTTGATATGTGAAAATCGAGCGCCTGGTACACTGTAGCGCGCAAGAGGTGAATGTGTATAACGCTGCACCTTTGCTTTCTGGCACTCGATGCACGTCTTAGCGAATTCTCGACTATCTTTTCGGATGCCCGGCCAAATAAATCTCTGTGTCATTAACTTGACCGTAGCTCTTGTTCCAGGGTGAGATAAATTATGCGTCGACTGCAGAAAATCACGCCGAAATTTTTTCTTGATGAAGGGTCGGATTATTTTCGTAGAATAATCGCAGTAAATTTGCTTTGTACTTCCTGGAATGCTAAAAAGTTTGAATTTGATCGATCGATTTGAATTACTTTTTTGCAAGAGTTGTTGAAGTTCGTCATCAGTTAATTGATCATCTGCTAGTTCATCATAGCAAATATGTGGAACGGTGTTGATGGATGCAATACGAGAGAGCAAGTCGGCTGTAACGTTGTGTTTTCCATTTACATATCTGATGTCGGTCGTGATTTGTCCGATGTAATCCAGTTGGCGAGCTTGACGATCTGAAGTTTTATCTTGTTTTTGACGGAAGGCAAATGTAAGAGGCTTATGGTCGGTGTAGATGTGGCACGTCCGGCCTTCTAACATGAACTTGAAGTGGCGCACAGCAAGATAAACAGCCGTAAGCTCGCGATCGTACGTGCTATATCGTAACTGTGCTGGTTCAAATTTTTTGGAAAAGAACCCCAATGGTTCGATTTTCTTTTCGTTTACTTGGTGGAGAACTGCCCCAGCTGCTATGTTCGACGCGTCAACCCAAAGAGATAATTCAACATTTTTTGCTGGATGGGCTAGCAAAGTTTTACTTGCCAACTGCTGCTTACATTTTTCAAAAGCAGTTTTTGTCTCCGGAGTCCACGTAAGTAGCGATCTGTCATTACGAATGTTCCCAGTGCACATAGTGAATAATGGTACCTGAGCTTCGATTGCATTTGGTATGAATCGTCTGTAAAAATTTATCATCGCCAGAAATTTTTTTAAGTCCTTTACATTCGATGGCTGTTGAAAATTTTGAATGGCACTTACACGCTCCGGCAGTGGACGAATTCCGTCGGCAGATATATGATGGCCGAGAAAGGTTATCTCACTCCGAGCGAATTCACATTTGGCTACGTTAATAGCTAGGTTATATTTTTTAAGTCTGTCGAATAACAAACGTAAATGGAGTTGGTGCTCCTCAGGCGTTGAAGAGGCTATGCATAAATCATCTAAATACGCAAACACCATGTCTAATCCACGTATAACTTTATGCACCAAACGTTGAAATGTTTGGGCTGCATTGCGCAAGCCAAATGTCATGTAGACAAATTCAAATAAGCCGAATGGCGTTATTATTGCTGTTTTCGGCACGTCACTTGGATGCACTGGGACTTGGTGAAATGCTTTCTGTAAGTCGACTTTAGAAAATATTGTCTTACCTTGCAGAATCGCAGTGAAGTCCTGTAAGTACGGTAATGGGTACTTGTCGGGAATGGTTATCGCATTGAGGGCTCGATAGTCTCCACATGGTCTGTATGATCCATCAGCTTTCTGAACCATGTGAAGTGGGCTTGCCCAGCTGCTGCTTGATGGCCGGCAAATTCCAAGCTGCATTAGGTGTTCAAACTCTCGACGAGCAGCAATGAGCTTTTCTGGTGAGAGACGTCTAGGTCTCGCTGTGACAGGATGACCATTCGTCATGATGTGGTGCACGACATTTGAAGTTACGGCTGTTCCTGGCTGCAAGAGTCGTGTTATACTCGCATATTCGTTCAGAAGAGTTTGGAACGGCATTAAACTGTTGATAGATTTAATGCCTGTGATGGGTGTCGACGTAAGAATTCCTGCTGACTCAAGCTTTGTAACGTTGTCTATGAGACGACTTCGCTTTAAGTCAATAAGGAGATCGAAATGCTTAATGAAATCGGCACCAATTATATTAGCTGAAACATCCGCTATTAAAAATTTCCACAAGAACGAACGGCGAAGACCCAAATTAACTTCAAGAATAGCTTCTCCGAACACCTGAATTGGTGTCCCGTTGACAGCAAAGAGTTGCATTGTTGTCGGTTTGAGTGTATCTAAACGTGGGTGTTTGGCAATAACAGATACATCAGCGCCCGTATCAATTAAAAAACGTAGATTGTTGGTCGCGTCGGATATTTTAAGGCGATATACATGTACAGCATCTGATGGTACGCCCGAATTCGATGCTGCATTAGACACTGGTTGTCATTGACGTTCGTATGCGGGATCCGACTTGATGAAGGAACACGGTTTCCTGCATTTGCGTGCCTCGCCACCATAGACTCGATGATACCAGCATGTGTGGTATTCTGCTCCTCGTGAGTTCGATCGAGCTCGATCAGCGCAACCTCGGCTTCGTGAACGTGGCCGTCGAACAAAACGATCCTGATCCGTAAATATTCTCTCTAAACGTTTCGAGAGCTGAGCCACGTCTGCCTGAAGACTCTCTAGAGTGATTGCTCCGTGCATATCGCCAGTTTCGATCGCATTGACGTTTCGCAAGCTAAGTGAATCGACGATCGCATCGGCGATAGTTGCTTTACCCACTGCATCACCACTATAAGCAATGACTGCTGCTTGAGCATGTGTTGGAAGTCTTGCTGCCCACAAATCGAGCAGGATTGTTTCACTCAGCGAAGCGCCAGCAACCCGACGCATTTCATTGAACAGCTGACTGGGTTTCATGTCACCCAGTGGCATGTCGGAAAGTACTCGCTGGAGTCGGCGCTGCTGGCTATCTGCGAAATGCTTAAGTAGCCTTTCCTTTATGTATGTGTATCGGTCCTGTTGTGGGGCTGCGTCTACGACACTACGTAATTCGATTAACTTTCCTGGCGGCACTTGCGCCATGACAAAGTTAAATTTCCGCTTGTCATTACTGATGCCACACGCCGCGAACCAAAATTCTAATGACATGAAATATGCCTCGATGTTCGTTCCCGTCATCGATGGAGGGTTAAGCCGTGGGACCGTGGTTGCATCCACATGTGACTCTTCGCTCGACGGCAACTGTTGCGATTGCAAATCGATGTTATTCTCGGTCATCGCTTTTATTAATTGGGGTGCTTGTGCTCACTTTTTACGGGGTCACCACTTTAGGTTATTATTAAATGTTTATTTAAAGTAAACTAATATTACACAAGAAATACATAAAAGATATAATAATCTCGAGCGTTCACGTGCAGCGGCTGATGATGATGAAGATGGAAAACATGGATGACTCACGTCGGGCGAACAATATAGCGGCTCACTCTGCACTATCCACTTGATTACAGCGGTGAAGCAAAATCATGCTAAGTTCGTAACCGGTCGGCTACACGTACTTCTGGCGCGTCTGCTAATTTGATTTCTCTATCTAATGAGAATTTTGATATAGTGTGGGAGCTCGTAAGGATCTTGATTATCTTTAATTGGGATTTTAGACGTATATTTGTCTTTTGTTTGGGAAATGCACATAGTAAGGGTTTTTATTGATTTATTGAGGTCTAGAACTATTTTAGGCATAACGAAGCTGCTATCATTAGCCAGGGAGATACGAAATGCTTGCCAATTGGTGCAAATTATTTCATTTTTTTGGGGAGACGATGAATACGTTCTCAATTTGAAAGAGTACGGGTTTGTGGTCCGATGGCAGTTCGTCTAGAACACTAATCTGGATATTTTGAGGGATGAGTTTAGATATTCCGATATCTAATATGTGACTGTCCTCAGGGATGTGAAGGTAGCATGCAGACCCTGCTGCAAATCTGTATAGTTCTTTTCCTGCGAGGTTATTTTTAATAGATCGCCAGTGGCGATTGTGCGCATTGAGGTCTCCACTTAGGAAGATTGGTCTATTAGTTCTTCGTGGAGGATCTGATATTTTCGGAGGTGTTTGTTTTCTTAAGCTATTTTGATGGGTTTAATGAAGGAAAGTCTTCATTTGAGAGGGAATTAATTACTAAGCCGTCTTTTTTTCTAGATGACTTTGGGCTGATTGATGGAGGTTCAATGGCTAATTCCTGGCTTTCTAGGAACACCAACATATCAGAGGAACTGTCCTCTGAGCTTGAAGTCTCTTCTGTTCCCGACGTGAAGTCTCTTCCGTGTTGGAGAAAAAGCTGCCTCAGATGACGAGGTTTGAAACCTTCTTCTTTTTTGTTTTTTGTGTGTGGGACTTATTGCTTCTCGCAGTCTTCTGGCTAAGTTTGCTGAGCAGCTCATTATTTTGCTTAATTAGGTCCGCATTGAGACGGCGTTGCTCACCCAGTTCCTCTTGCGTTTTCTTAAGCTCATCTAGTAGTGTGTTCAATTTCATTGATATTTCAGATCGAAAGTGCGCTGAATGATTATAAGGCGGTTCGTGCTGCGAATCAGAAGCGACGGGGGATGTTTCCACATCTAAATTGTTCATTCTGGTAAACATGCTAGTCTACCGCGTGTGTCTATAAGATTTTATCCTAGCCTACGGCCAAACCAGAAAATGGGTTTGACTTCTATAAATTTTCTAGCCCTCGCGATATTGAAGAAATTATTTGTTTTCATGAAACAAGAAAAAATGAAATAAAACGACTTATTCTCTGCTAATTGCCAGTTAATTATCGGCTCGTATAAACGAAGTAAACGAATCGTCCCCTTTTTTTCGTCGATGATTTTGCACCACGGGTAATTCACCTGTGACGTAGAAAACGGTCTGCTCTCTGCTAATTGCAAGCTAATTATCAGCTCGGTGTTATAGCAATTAAAATTGCTGTTTGTTACACTGTCTTTTGCGTGTGCTCTTCTCGGTGGCGCACGACTAATTTTGTGTAAATTTCGCTAACAAACGCCTGCTTTACTTCAACCATCCAGTCTATATATCGTCGCTGTGAAATCAAACCGGCATATCTGCAAAAATTGAGTTTTTGAGTTTTTGGTATCAAAAAATTCCTTATTTTCCCCTCCATTTTTATGTCGCACCGGCATATCGTAAAGTTTAATAAAAACCCGTCTAATGGTGTTTTGCCGCTTTGCATTCACGTGGAAATAGCCCACATGCGAAAACTTTAAAGCGCTCTAGTGAAGAATGTGTATTTTGCAGATATGCCGGTTTGATTTCACAGCGACGATATGTAGATGAGACTGAAGTAGCTAATAGTATTCGATCAACCCAGTTTGCGAACAAAAATTGAGGGTGAATAAAAGATATTCGTAGAATAAGATTTTAAAAAGGCAATGAAATTCATAATTTGGTATGGAGGAACGCCAGTGCATGGTATGCAGAAAATAGATAAGAATGGACAATAATGTAGGACTCGAAACATCAAATGACTGAAGAACTAGCAGCAGTGGTCTAGTCCAGAGCCCAATCGTTGTGAGCCATGGTAGCCGATTTGAGGGTACGATGTCATCTTTTTGATAAACCTTTAGCCTGTGAGTGATACGATGGGATACATTTGTGTTCGAATCACAAGAGCCAAGTAACTTGTTGATTGGTGATAATATGATGTATTGGTGAAATGATAATAATTGGTGACAATTAACACGAATACCAAGATAAGGTCGAATGGTTGTGCCCGACACTTGACCAAAAAAATTGATGTTGCTATCAAAGTTTATTTGTTTCCTATGGTTGCATTTTGAGTTTTTTTGAAAGTCTTTATACCGTTGGCAGGACAATGCTGTTGCAACAAAGTTGAGAGTATTGGGAAGATTAATTTCTTTTGGACGAGAGAGTGTGTTGGTAAAAACGTTGTTGGAACCAAAGACATGCTGAATATTAGAAGTGAACTGACTGTGTAAACAAGATGTATAAGTCAACGATGTGTGTCCTTTGCTAACTTTTATTTGAATGTAAAATTTAGCGTTTTTTTTTAAAGTGAACCCAATAAGTTGCCACAAGGCTTGACATTTTCGCTGCAGAGTAGCTCCAATAGCGATGCTAGAAACGTCAAGCTCGGTGTGTGAGTCCGGATTCGAATATATAGTAGCTTCTGCGAAACGTATCTTGATGTCGTTGAAAAGTTTCTATCCTTCATAGAGCTACACAAGTAGGCGTTCAGTAGATGTTGCATCTAAACTGTACAAGGATGAACACAACTATGGACTATGTGATCGTTGTACTGATCTTCGGAAATATAAGCAGTCACAATGTCTTCGAGGTAGATGAAGCAGGATCTCAGTCCGTGGGGAAAAGAAGAATGTAGAAATGGAAGCTGAGGATGGATTTCATTCGGCAAACTTGTCGCTATTTTGTAAAACCGACAGAATGTTTCTTTATATTTACAAAAATTAAGTCAAAATGTTGGAATGGAAGTAGTTGATGGTCGACTAGTTTGTTGCGCAGCTTGTCTCAAACAAGCCGCGGATGCTGGAAGTGTCGAAATATCTACATCTGAAGAGAATAGAGACGTAGTTTTTTAGATCAAAATAACTACTTTTTTAAGCGCAATCAGGAATGCACTAAATTGTCGATGGTGAAAGCAGACTTTTCAGTATTTTTAATGTTGGCGATTTTCTGATTAAAAACTGACTCTTGTAGTGGACCTAGATCACAATCATAAACATAGGTGCCGATTATCCAATTGGATGTAGACGCCTACTACTGGCTAAAACAGGCTAAAATATCCTACCAGAGAGTTCCAACCAGGTCCTTCCCAAAATTAGCGTCCCCAATACTTCTTTTCGCGAAGCAACTGGGATGGCTTTTGGTCGCCTAGGTTGAGGATGCCGAGGAGGTGTCGGTTAATAGCTCGCAGACAGCCACAATATGAGAGCTCTCTTGAGAACTTCATGCAGTGTTTCCAGCTCAATGCTTAATATCACGTCTCGTAAAAGAAACCCCATTAGAACCCTTGTTGAGTCCAAAGGTTGAAGCTGGTAGAGAGCTTTATCACAAATTTATAATCAATGTGAATATGATCAGAAGTGATTAGATCCACGACTCACTTTACCGCTGATTAGGTCAGGTACCTATTCATAGTTAGGTGAAGTCAAAGCTCAGTTAAATTACTTCCTCTGCCGTCCTCAAACCCACCAAGCCCATTGAAGAGACCACGTGATTGTATTTTGTGAGTGCTGTTTTAATCCCTGACAAATAGAATTGGTTCTCCAGATAGACGAACTACTAGAATGGCATATTTGACCAGAATCGCGGGAGCTTTACGGCCCATGCGCCTACCGAAGGTTGAAACTTTTTATCAAACGAAATCTCAATGGACGATAATCACGATAATACGCAACGGACGATAATCACGTGGAAAGGAACAAAACAGAGAAGATAGAAAGGCAAAAAATAGAATGTTTAAGTGTATTGACGTAAGCTGGCTGATTTTTTTGACTGCTATGGTGCAAGAATATCCAATGGCTTAAGTTAGCGATCTGTGTCAATCGAAATGGATTTGAATATGCCAGCGAAAGTATTTTACAACAGCAAGGTGATGGACTTATGAGCCCTAGTTGATATTTCTCGATTTATTCTTGGTTTAATGTCTGCCCGGCTACTTGTGCCTGCTTCCGAACCAAAATTTGACTGATTATTTCCTATTGCTGATGGTTTTGCCAATTAATGTGGTCACGAAAATGTGCGTACCCCCGCGAAGGCGATGGTTTAGGTGATGAGTAGACGTTGATAAGAATACGTTACTGATCTTTCGGGATTCCTTCCTTGGCTTGAATATTAGCCTTGACCGTTGCCATCACGTTACGTTAACATTATTTAGTGACTTGCATTCTTGAGACTTCTTAACGATTTGATGAAAAGAATTAATAGCATTTCATTGTCCAATTGTGTCCATTTTTCATTAGCATTGCACCAAAGCTGGTTGAAATCCCGCAATTTCTGCGAAAATCAGGTTTACATTCATAGCAGCGGTGTTTAATGACTCCGGAAAATGAGCAAATCATTTCAAGGGAAGTTAGTTAGAGTAGCTGTCAAAAAAAGGAGAGCAACTTAGCACGATTGCGAGCACAAAATCTTATGGAACACTCAGAACAGAGAGATTTAAGGAAATAAAACAAGCGTTTACATATACGAAATTTAGTGACGCAATTTTACTACAAAGATAAAATCTATAAATAGAACAAATCGAAAGATCTGCTACCTCAGATTTTCTCCTTGGTTTCCCCGATACTTTAGTTCGACGAGCTTTTAGTTGGTACTCAGTTGTTACTTGTCAAATTCACGTCCACATGGCCCACTATCTTTCTCTATCAATCTCTTTCTCTATCTCACTCTATCTTTCTGTTCGCGGTGTAGATGAATGTCAAATTCCCTCACTACTGCTAAAGCTCAGATTCAGGCAAATTGCTTTAATTCTCACTGCCATTTTCATTTCCTGATATCTCTCTCTTCTGAGGTGGAGCACTATTCAACCAACTATTCTCAAAATTGATTGCTTGTCAGAAGTTCAACTTGTTAGCTCACTATTAAAAAATTTTGTTATATGTTTTTATTCCAGTCTGTTCTATGACATTTGTCATACAGCTGGTAGATTGTCCCAAGTGTTTTAAATTGCTCTAGCTAAACTAAGAGCTGGCTCATGAAACATATATCAGAGGAACTTCAGGCAAGTTAGAGCAACCGAATCGTTCATGAAAAACAATTTGCTGCGATATCTCAACCTAGCTCAACTTAGAGCAGCTTATTAAACACAGTTAGCATTGCGTCGATAACAACCAAAATTAAATATACCATGTGAAATGTTAGTTAAACTGATAATTACTATCAAAATTTAATTTCCATGTCCACCTAATCATTTCATGTTTTTAAAGTGTGCTGAGTAAAAAAATGTCCCTAAATTTTGATTGTATTTTTAATAAATAAAAATACCAGTGATTTAAACTCGTGTAATATTTTAGTGATCAAAAGATAATTTAGAACAACACCGTACTCTAAAGTGTTTTTTGGTGAATAAATAATATTCCAAAATGGAAGCAGCTGGAGGTGATGCACCTAACGGTGGACCAGATAAGCGTCTTGAGTTTATGGGATCATATGTAATTAAAACCCTGAAGCTCAAACCAGAAAAATGGCTACGTGTCGTAACCGTAGAAGAGCATAAAGCAGTCATTAAAGAATTTCTAGATCGAGCTATTCCAGTAGCTCTTACTATCATCCTGACACCCGCTGCACAACTAGTTCCATCCACATCGTTTCCACTCGCACAACTGAAGAGCAAGGGTGTATATTTTATCAAAAAAGATGTAACTGGCGTTCCCCGCGAAGGATGCGAGCACTTCTTGATTCTGGGTGATTTAGCAACACGTTCAATAGATCAACTCTCTGCACTAGTAGATGAAGTGTTTGTCCCACTTTTATCCAATGAGGATAACTATAAAGATTGGCCAGAAATGGTAGCACAAGATGTTCAGAAGCACGTACATAGTCTTAAAAGCACCGTTCATCAAGTCAAAGGGCAAGTCAGTGGTCAAACTATTCTTGCTATGCCGGTAGGCGTTGAAAAAATCGTCAAAGCAGCTAAGGAACTGCAAGAAACTAAGACTTGCACCATTGACTTGTACCTGAAGAGCGCTATCGAAGGAGTTGTTATAAAGTGGGCATCTCAGGTAAATGACGTTATGAAAGAAAGTCCGGCCAATGCGTTTGCTAATGGCCAAAATCCCGTTCCATCCGCTGGTAAGTAATAGACTTTAAGATTTGTTCATTAACATCATATTCGTCTTGTGGTTTTCAGAAATTGCATTTTGGAATAATCGGCAGACAAACTTGTCTTTCGTATTTGACCAACTCAATACTGACAGGATTCGATCAATGGCGCTGATGTTGGAATACACAGACAGTGCATATTTTCCATGTTTTAAGACACTTTTTCAAAATGTCGTAGCAGGTAATGCATATCTACTGTAACTTTAGTTTATTTACAATAGAGTACGGATTTAATTTTTGTATATGAAACAATGGCAAGTATTGCTACTACATGTAAATAATATCGAATATTCTAAAGCTGATATAAAAAATAATGCACATACTAGTTTATGAAAGTTAATCCTACAAACGTTTTTTCTAAAAAAAAAGAACATAAGTAATCCCACGAAAACCTTCATATGAGTCTAGGGTTTGAAGCTAGTAGAGAACTTCATCAAAAATTTACAATCAATGTGAATACAAGTGTGGAGTGATTAGATGTTCGACTCACTTAACCTCTGATTAGTTCAAGGCCTATTCAGTGCTAGGTGAACTCAAAGCTTGGTGTGCGGACCCTCTTCTGGCTTCAAACCAGAGACCCCACACACAAGAAGCCTGTGTTCTACCCACTAAGCTACTCAAGCTTAAAAAAAACTCCAGCGCACCTGAACCGCTAGAAACACTAATGATCGATGAACAGTAGAAGAATCGTGCAGATTTTGAGTGTATATTCTACCACACGTGCTTCAATTTGTTTCGATTGCAAAGTCACTTTGATTTTAACAATGCATTTTAACTCATAAGATGGAAAGGATTTCAGAAATTTCAAGATTTTGGAAAGCCAAACACTGCAAAACTTTGACAGCAGCCTAACATAGGTAACAAAAACAAAGAAAATGCTTAGTGCTTGCAACACTTTACCATCACTGCAACTAAAAGTTTCCCACAATTGCCTCACGTTAAAATCAAATAACTACCGATTACAGGGATAGAAAGATGTTTAGGGTCAAAAAACGAAAGATGGTTCCTCCCCCTTGGACATAGATGTCGACCTAGCCCCTTCTTCTGCTTCCAGGGAAGTCCCGTCTCGGAAGTAGTCCCGACGCTAACCCCATCTACATAGAAGGATTCCACATCCGATTCCTCCTCAGATATCGCCATCAAACAGGTGTCAAACTTCTATTCAAATGGCTCCCCTATCGTTTGAGCCACCTGTTTTGGATGAGGTTTCACTAGTATTGGATCTCCTGAAGCAGAGCTCTTTGGCCTGTCGCTTCGGTAGATCCGTAGAGCCAATTATTTGACCCCATACCTGATAATGCCCTTTCGGCAGTGCCTCTTCATTTATGATGAAGACGGCCTCCCGCCGATTGCCTATCGGCTCGCCAATCTTTGCAGCCCTCAATCCTCCGTAAAAAGCCGAACTATGCCGAATGTATTTGTATCCATGTTTAAACTTTCATAATGGTAGGGGCGGCAGTATAACCTAATCAAATCCTGATATATAGCCCGAACCTCAAAGCTACTGTGGTACAAGATTATGTTGTTGCCAGTACTCATGTATTGATCCAAAACTTGGGAGCTCGGCAAAAAAGTCTTACCGAGACGCTACAACTAGATATGAGGCTTATATACTGGAACAAGTACATGGAACCGGTACTGTTTTTTTTGGAACTGCCAGTATCTAGTACGAAATTCAAAAATACAAGGTACGAATATTTTTGCGAGCCATACAAGTAATTAAAAATTTACATATAAATTTCCTCTATTTGATTCATTTCAATCAAACAGTGAAGTAATAGTTTCCTTATATTATGTACTCGTATTTCATACTATATAGCTAGTACTTTCATACTTGTATTTCATACTTTCATACTCACGAGTATTTCGTACTAGATAGTATTTTCGTACTTAGTATTTTCGTACTAGCTAGCATTTCGAGCCAGTATTTCATTTGTGCCAGTATTTCACACTAGCGTACTTATGAGAATTTTATACTTGAGAGTTATTTATATGTACTTGTTGATATGATATTGTACTTGAAAAAAGGTTTTATTTGAGTACTCGTGTATGAAAATTTTGTACTAGCTTCTTAGTTTGATAACATTAGAGTTTTATACATTATGAGTCCGTCAGAATATTGAACATTTCTAACCTAAAATTTAGACTGATTTACTTTGGGTATTTTATTCGGGCGTTTGAAAGTTTTTGTAATTTTTGATTTTTGGCATGCTATCACCAATTTTTTTAGATTGATCGAGAAAAGACTGGTAGCAGAAACCGATCGACTCAAAGTCATATAGTTGGCAACAGGTTTAGTTGATCATATCTTGGTAACTTTTTCGACTTTGGCAATTTGAACGAAGTTTTATGCATATAATAAAATGGAAATCAAATTAAATTGATTGAATCCGACTGTTTTCCCTTAGTTGACTCCTAGACTGGGGAGAGACTTGCCAAGGAGCTCAAATCAGTAACCGACCATTGAAAAGTTACTGACAAGCTGCACGGGCTGATGACTCGGTATCCTTTGATGGCCATCTTACACCATTACCATTTTAGCTTGGGAGCTTTCTGTCTGGAGAGTGGAGGAAGGTTCCACTTAGAAACTGTCGCCCATAGTTGATGATTACATTTTAATGCGGAAACCTTGATTGTTCGTTTCGAAGTGGAAAGTTCGGTTCGTAGTGCAAAATGTTACTATTATGCAGGAAACGTAAGAGTGGGAGAAATAAGCGCTCTAATTTTACAATTTCTCATATACACAACAAGGTAAAATATATAAATTGTTTTGAGGTCGGCAGGCAATTTTTTATGAACACAGTTCATTAAAATTTAGAGATCGCAGCAGAATTTTGGTTATAATACTTCAATGTACATACGCAATGAATTGGTAATGTGTTGTCTGAATTGTGCACTGTAAATAATATTCATAGTTTTGGTGATTTAATTTTTTCCCAGTGCTCTCTCGAACAAATTTGCCGTACTGGATTAGCATTATTGTGACAAATATCCTCATCTCCAAAAATATGAAAAGTATATTTATGAGTGTATAATAAGTCAGCATTTAATTGTATTCGTCCTGAACAGCTACCATTTGCCCAATACCAGACTATAATCAGCTAACAATAAATGGCGCATTATTTAATGACAAGAGCATGCTACGTTTAAGTCAATTAGTCGCCATGTTACGGACATTACCAGCCAATAATAGCAATTAAACGTGCATTTGCACACGCGATTGCAATGTTTTCGTTTCCAGTTTGACTTGAATGAGTTTATTTGAATTTTACTGCAACCAATTTACCATTTGGACACATTGCCTGAGTGCAATGCTATTTAATTTAGTTTGGCATGTTTGGATAGTAGTTTTGTTCGTTGATTAACATGGGCATGAGATGTAATGAATGATAATGTAATTGAACAAATGATCGTCGAATCAGCATATCCAAATCTGTACATTAAAAGTTTATTGTTCTTTCTTAATTTAATGCTTGTCATAAAACTGTCTCCCGGAATCATTTAATCACCAGAATCAAGATTTAATTGTTTTAAAAATACATAGTTGCCCTTTGAGCTGTGCTAGTCAGGGTGCAAATTAAAAAAAAACTCTAGCGCACCTGAACCGCTAGAAACACTAATGTTCGAAGAACAGTAGAAGAATCGTGCAGGTTTTGAGTGCATATTCCACCACATGAGCTGCTTATTACGGCCAAACTGTTTCAAACGCCACGTTTTACTTTGGTCTCAAGAATGCATTATAACTCATATGGTGGAAGGTTTCAGATATTACCACTGGCATGAATTTCAACGTTTATGAGAGCCCAACACGGGTTAATTATATTCGTTATCAGTTGCTTATTTCATAAAATTTTGAAAGCAGCATCTCATCAATGAAGAAAATGCTCAGTGCCTGCAGCACTGTAACTGAAGTTGGTGTTTGGGGCTGCGATCCGAAAAATTTGCAGAACTTTGGGAATTGAAACATTGGTTATTTATTTTCATTGTAAATGTTTCCGGTATGAATACTAACTGTAAGCATTTATTGATACAAAAGTAGCACAACTAGCGAATCCAATCCCGGGATCCCGGTCAATTTCTGGTCCCGAAAATCCCGGGATTGATGAGTTCTAATCCCGGGATTTTCGGGATCAGAAATTGGATGGGATTTCGGGGCCGGGAGTCAAGCATTATCGGCAATCAAGTTACAGCAAAACTCGAAAAGTGCAAATAGAATCCATATTTATGAGAAAACAATTAGCTCACATCAAAATGCGTAAAGAATAGAGCAAAATAAACCGATGTAACAGTTAACAAGAGAATACAAAGGGGTTTGTAAATAAATAAGTATGGACTGTTTCGCATTTAGTGCATTCGTTACATCGAATGATTTGAGGAAATTAATACTAGCGAATGCATACACAGATTTACCAAAATCCTTAACAACAATCAAAAAAAGGTTGTTGGCTATGCAAGCAGGATAAAGAAAATAAAAAATAAGATATAACAGGCTAGTATCTCAGGTGAACGGTTTAGTTTGATGTTTGATGAATGGACCTTGACTGCAAATAGGCGCTATATAAATATAAACATCTACTTAGTAAATTCTTACTGGAGCTTGGTGGGAGTAAGAATATCAATGACAGCTGCAAACATTGACAGCAAAACATTGTTACCATCGTAACTGATGGGTCAAACGAAATGCGAAAAGAAGGCAGACTAGTTGGTACAGAGCAACATATTTGTTTGGCGCATAGCATCCACTTGGCAGTTTGCGATGTCCGCTATCATATGAGGTCCATTCCAGATTAAAGTGATTTCCCGATAGTCTGAACGACGACCACGAAGATTTGGATGGTCCTGAATCAGCTAACTACGTTGAAACCGGTCGCCTGCAAGACACGCTAGATCAGA